>CAXIVR010000001.1:355462659-355482399 GCA_964035755.1 Teleogryllus oceanicus | reverse complement strand
AAGAACCCGAATTCATTAAACGGACGAATATTTTTTTTTAGTTTCCCGATTATTTTGAGAATTTAAGGAAGTTTCGGAAAAAATTTTGGTCTAAAATTTTGGGTGAACTGTCTGTTTTTGAATTTTGTGCCTGAAGCCCCTTAGGGGGATGGCAATTTAAAAGTATTGGAAAAGATTAGCCACTGTTGGGATCTTTTCACATTTATATCGTTATTTTTTTAAAACAAATTTCTACGGGTTTTCTAGTTGATTTGGTAGTATTTTTATTATTTTCCCAATTGCTTTTGTTTTATTATTTGAGTTCAAAATACCCTGATCTTTTTTCTGAATCCTTATATTTTTCAACAATGTTTTGATTTTTAAAGTAGATAAAAATCTTGAGATACTCATGACTTTTAGAAATAAAGTAGAGTAGTTTATTTTTACACGATGTTCTAATTCCTTTGGACCCAATATTTTTGTAAAAATGTTTAATTTTTTTTTTTAAAAAAAACAGGTTAAAAAAAAAGGGGTTTAAAAAAAAAAATTTAAATTTTTTATTTGTGTCTTAGCGTTATAAACTGCCTCCGTTCTTTCACAAGTAGTCCAAATAATTTTAAATTTAACTTGAAAATGCTCGACATCGTTTTTATTTATTTGTCAGATTCATGTTATTAAATTTGAAAATTTTTGGCATCTTACTGTAACCTAGATTATTCGTTTTTTTTCATATCTAGTTGTGGTTTTTTAATTATAATTTGATCTATTGCTGTTTGGGATTTAAGAGTATTCGGGATTTCCTGAAAACATCTAATTAAAAGAAATGAATTTTGAGAAACTGCTCTTTTCGGGATGTCAGAAAATAAAATTTAAAATTCCAACAAAATGGATTTAAAAAAAGATTACTAATTTTTTTCAAGTTATCTGTTTTCTGAAATTAAATAATCAAAAGCCTTTTTTGGGTCTGAGATGCAAAAAGATAATTTTGAGCGGTAAGATGTACAACTGTTATTTCAAAACTTTTTCAACTGCATATTTAAATTTTTAAAGAAGGTAAATAATATTTTAAAAAATACACGAACCTCCAAGGGGGTTTTTATTTGATTCCTTTTCTACAATAAGATCCTAAAGGTAAAATTGGGAATTTGGAGTGTGTTTAGACATTTGAGATAAAAAATGTTCTGTAAACAAAGAAATTATTTGACTGAGATCACACTCTAATGCTGCCCGATAAATTCAATTTTATTTGAAATAAATAAAATTTTTTTAAAAGGGAATAGTAGGGCATGTAGGGACAGACCCAGGGGAGACAATGAAACATACTAGTATTACGGGAATGTGATTTCAGGGGGGAAAAGGGAAAATTTTCAAAAGAAGGCACCAATTACTTTCAGGTGGAAAATCCCCTGTTTGCCGAGTTTTCCCCAGCAAAATAAGGCATCATTGAATTGAATTAACGACAACAGCGATAAATAATTCGTAAAATTGAGGATGACGACAACCAGAACGAGTACAAGGGGAGGGCGGATCGATTTATCGAGGCGAGACAATGACGCGGGGCCCCGACGACGATGATGACAAAAAACAACTGGCGACATTGACGACCGACGACGATGTAAACGGAAGATCCCGAGGAGAACGGAGCGCGGGATGACACCCCGGGCGACGTAACAGAAGACTAGCCAAGGGAGACGAAAAAGGACAAAAAAACAACAAGAAATTTTGACGATGACAAGGCGGAGACGACAAGTGATGGTGACAAACGATGGTGACAAGTGATGATGAGGGGGCAAGCGATGATGAGGGGGGAAGCGTATGACGAGGAAAGCGATGGGCGGCAAAAGCCATCATGACGACGACAATAAAAGGACAAACCCAAATGACAAAAACCGAAATTTACAACATAAAATCCCGGGATCACAAATAACGTAACGCGACGTCAGGGGAGCGGCGTCGCCCTCGGGGGTCGCCGGGAGCGGGGGGGAGGCGGGCGCCCGGGGTCTGGGGTGGGCCCGGGGCGGGGGCGCGAACGCAAAAGGGGACCAGGGGCCCGGGGGCGCAGGGGGGGTTGCGCCCAGCAGGGGGGGAGGGGTGGAGGGGCGGCGTCGGGCGGGGCGGGGCGGGGGGGGCGGGGGGGGCGGGGGGGGGCGGGGGGGGGCGGGGGGGCGGGGGGGCGGGGGGGGGGGGGCGGGGGCGGGGGGGGGGGGGGGGGCGGGGCGGGGCGGGGGGCGGGGGGGGGCCAGGGGAAGCGGAGGGGCGCCCCGGCGGGTCCCACAAGCGCCACGCCCGGGGGCGGGGGCGGGGGCTAGTACTGCGCGGGGGCGGGGGGGCTGGAGAAGAGGGTGGCTGTTGACGCAGTCGTGACGACGGCCTTCGGGCACGCCAGCAGCAAACGCTGGAGGACAACGCCAAGTCCTTTCAGGCAAGAGACCGTTGTATTTTCGTGCCTAGTGCAGCTTTTTCGTTTTTTCTTTTAATATTGGGTTATTCGTATATTATTATTATTTTTATTATTATTATTATTATTATTATTATTATTATTATTATTATTATTATTATAAAACTGATATTTGTGTAGAAAGAAAACGTAAAAACAATGGAATGCCCAAGGGGGTTTGGGAATCAAATATTGCATAATGTATTTTTAAATTTGACTTTAAATCTGACAGAGAAGAGATAATAAAATTTAGGGGCTGGTTTTTTAATTTCTAGCCAATAAAAATTCATAAAAGTTATAAAATTAATGTAAACTAATATTTCAAATTTTATCAACACATTATTCTCTTATCACCCCTTTGTGAAAAAAATGAATGTGATTTCTTAAAGATTTCCCGACTTATTTGCCACATCAAACTAGATTGTTATTATTGATTTCTCTGAAATACATGGCCTCATAATTAATGATCCTTTAGATGTGATTATTGTCTTTCCGAAAATTGAACAAAAAAGTTGATTTTCATTATTTGCCACCACGAACGATGAGCAATACATAGATCTACGTGAAATCTTTGAACAAGGCAACGAAGCGCGAGTATTATTTGTATCCCAAATTATTAGGGGTTTAAAATTTTTAATTATTTTATTTTTTTTTAATTTTAAACTGAAATCTCTTTTTTTAGTGAAAAAATTAAAAGCAGGTTTGTCAAATTTCCCAAAATTGATCGGAATAACGTGCTTTTTGGGAATAAAGAAACCGATGTTTACTCGGGGGATCAAATTTCCCCCTTTTACAATGGATTTGACACACGCTTCGCAGAACTGGAATGTGAGACGTCATTACACAATCGTTAGGGAAAAAGGGTTTTTTTAGACGATGAAATTGTAAATTTGGGGGACACTCTAGGGCGAATAACTAGGAGAAAAATTAACTCATCCCCGCCACCCCAATTTTTTATTCAATTATCAGAAATTTTAAAGGGATGTGGTGCCGTTATGGTAGTGGTCGGGGGGTTTTAATTTATTTGCAATTTTATCCAGCAAAGGTATTTCTGCGATTAACGAAGCTGTGCAATTTGAAGGTAGAGCACCCGGCAATCGCCAGGAGAGCCTGGCTCCGATCCCAATAGGGCCATGGAGATTTTGCTCAATCCCTGATGGCGTCCAGGGGCTTTCGGCCGCGCTCAGCTTCCTATCCAATGAACGCCCTGGACTGTCCCCCAGGGCAAAAGGCAACCTGAGCGCCTACGCTGGACGCACAGGCTCCCTCCAGGAGGGCCCGGGGCAAGAAGTGGCAGGGTTAAGCCTCCCATATTCCCGAGAGAAACTCTAAGGTTGGGAGAGGCCGAGATGTTTTTGTGAACTGATTGCCGCCGACGGTGGATTGTTCAGAGCAATATTTAGACAGTGTGCAATCCTTGGATTATGCTTTTTCTCGATTCCTGTGCACCCTTATATTTAGTAGTAAATATATTAATATAATATACGTAGAATCAGACCTCGATTTATAAAATTTTAGGTCCCGGAACGCACTATAAATTAATTGTTGATTTAGTAGAAATAGTTATACATTTATTTTATAATTTTATAATCATTCACGAGATTCTATAACGCGCTTCCATCGATTCTCTAGAAACCAAGCCCTGCGTATCATTGAAATTATAAGGGAAATATTTTTCAGCGAAAATTTAAACCACGTAAATAAATGTCAATGAAAAAAATTGTTCAGCAAAAACGAAAAAGCACATCACTACTGTACATTAATATGTATTCTCATAATTATTTAATAATTAATTATTAATTTTATTTATCATAATAATAATATTATTAATAATAATTGTTTTTACTATCCTTATTGCCTTGATAATTGTAGTAGAGAGTCAAATATTCGGGAGTCAGAAAACGGAAAGTTTGACCACACGACTTAATTATTTATTAAAACTATTGATCACAGAAAAAGATGTAATACACAGATACAAAATAACCTTTAAACAAGATAATTGTGAAAAGAATATATTTAATAAATAATGTTATCTGTTATATTTAATGTATTTAGTAATAATTGTTATTTATTATATTTAATTTATTATATATTTAATACACATTTATAATTCTATATATTTTTTAAGATATTTTTACAGTTTAAATAAAACGATTATTGACAACAGTATAAGCCTACATATAAAATGAATTTAGAACTGCCGATTGGAAACTATTTTTTTACTGAATATTGAATTTTTACTGTATTTGTCCATATGTGTATACACCATGGTGATTAATGAATGGTTTTTCAAGTTATATTACTTTCAAGACGTCTACCGGTCCTTATATCTTTGATTTTTTAAATCCGAATACCTTCAACTGTTCTAAAATTACAGGAACCGCTGAAGTTACGTGACTCACCTGTATACTAAATTACTTCCTGTGACACGTTGTGTGGTCAGAATTCAAGTACGATGGGCCTTTGATACCGAAAAATTGATTGTCGGCAAAACGTCTGCCCCTCTGTCTGTGACAACGCAAGCAATGGATGTGACTGATGTCAGGACTCAACATCTTGAAACCAACTAATTGCAGAACGTTTTTCGAAATGAATGTTTTTATACGTAATATTAATGATTTTATTTGTTTTTAATTAGAAGCTATGTACTCTGCAAAGCTAGTTAGATGCCAAAAACAATGACTAAGGTATCCAAATAAAAAGAATTTTAAAAATTACGTTATACTTATCTTTGAAGAAGACGCGAAATGACTTCATTGTTTTCAAACTCAAGTTTTACGTGGATAACAACCCCTAACGTCAACAAATAATTTACCTATCGCATTTTTGTACAAGACATATACAACTTTGAAAATATATGAAAAATTCAAGAATACTCTATTAACAGTGTTCATCATTCCATATCAGGGTATTCTACTACGCCGTTATTTTCGTCTTCAATCTCTACCTTCCTTGTCATGAATGGTAATGTCATCAGTAATGGTGATGTCGGTTGTTTCTTTTTCATTTCATTGTAAAATCGTTGCTCAGAATTCAGTAACTGACATACGTGAAGACAATTAAAATAGGGCTCGTCCGGGATTTGAACCCGGGACCTCTCGCACCCGAAGCGAGAATCATACCCCTAGACCAACGAGCCGACGCCTGAAATCACGATAAGGTTTGTAAACGAGTTTCCATTTGAGAACACCTTTCCCTTTAGAAGTGGAACAAAGCTTTGGTCTTCCAACACGCTACCAGATGTCGCTTGTCCATCATTGATTTCAAGCTACCTGGGAATTAAAGGCCGATTACCAATAGGGGTGTGGAATGGCGAGTGTCGTTAGTCTTGGAGTAGGATTTTCTTAGGGCACGAGAGGTCCCGGGTTCCATTCCTGGACCATCTCGACTTGTTCATTTCTATTGATTCAGTGGTGAGGTGTAGTTGACATTTACATAATTGAAACAATTAATCTCATTTGATGATAATGCAGAGAAACGATAATCTTAATGCATATCAGAAAAACAGTTGACTGAAGTATTGCTAGAATCAAAAGGTGTTTGCAAAACAAGAATCCAGTAAAAGATTATCAATTCGAAATAGAATTAACAGATAAAACACCATCTACGGTTACCAATAGTCATTCCAGAAAAACATAAGGAAGAGGTGGATAAGCTCATTGCTACCATGGTCAAAGATGATATCATCATGAAGTCCAAAACCTCTTATCTAAATCCGATAGTGTCGTAGAAAAGAGTAATGGAAGATAAGGTTGTGTTTAGATGCAAGGCGATTGAATCAAGTTACCTTCGTACAGAGACAGACCGTTGCGTGTAGAGATTTAACTAATCAATTATCCGGCATCAAGTGGTTGAATTCAACCGACTTCACTGCATCGTATTGGCAAATGCGATAGCACCTGAATGTAGACAATATCAGGATTTATTCACCGGGGAATTTCGTATGTTTCAAAGAATGCCGTTTGGACTCAAGAACAGTGCATCTGCTCTTGTGCAATGTTTAGACAATATCATTGACAGAGAGATGTCTAGCGATGCTTTATCTATATTGATGACGTGCTCGTGTATTCGAAGACATTTGAAGAACACATGAACAAGCTAGATATTTGTTGAAACGTCTAATTGAAAATAATTTACAACTGAATTTGGAGAAAGCAATTTCTGCACAAACAAGTTAAGTTCCTGGTTATGATGTGACAGTTAACGGAGTCAAAATGAATATGGAAAAGATGCGAGAGATAGATAAAATTGCCATAAAAACACGAAACAACTTAAAAGTTTGTTAGGTTGCATCAATTATTACGCCAGATTTATTCCTAATTTCGCCATGCACATTGAAATATTTCTTCCGTTGCTGCGAAAGCACACTAGATGAAAGTGGAAGACAATCGGAAAGTACAATTTCCACAGTTTGCGACCATTTAAAGAATGAAATAAGTGGCAAATGAAACAAACAAACAGATAAAGTAAGCGACAAGAATCATGTAAAAGAAAAAAGAAAAAAACAAGAGGGAGAAAGAAGAAGGAAGATGAGGAAGAAGAAAAGGAGTAAGAGTACAAGAGGGAAGAGAACAAGATTGCTCGACGTTCTAGAATCAAGAAAAAGAAGAGCATAAATTTTAGTGAAAGATTTTACGGCATATGAAATCAAACTAAAATCTTTTTCGAAAGAAGGGTTATAGTGACCGCCGTTTCTTAGATTCCGAAAACGTGTCACATACCGCCCTAAGGAAGCGAGGGAAAGAATATTTTGAACGTAGCGCCAACGCGGATGGATATTTGAATGATAATTAGAATTTAGAACAGAGAGACCGCCACCTTATACTAGGCGAGACCGGAGGTCGGATGAAAGAAAAGTTCTTTCTGAAGGTAGCAGCTGAACTGGGCGGACGTATGGAAAACGAGTACTCCAGGAAGTGACATTGCAACGGACTTCAGATTTGCAACTTTTTGAGGAAAACTCTTCTAGAAGACCGAAGAGGTAATTATTCTGTTATAAATTGATTTAAACATAATCTTAGAAGAAAGGTAATAAGAAATGTTATGAATTTATAATGGAAGAATTAGGGAGAGAAATTTTGAATAGATGGCAGTAATTAATAGCTTGCATTCATTTCTCTTTCCAGTTTTTTTTTTCTCTCACATGCTTTTCGTATATTTAAATACTCTCTGAAGTTGGTGCTCATATAAAAAGGGGTGATCTCTGGATTCATTTTCACTCTGAATATCCAGTTGGTCATTAACTGTAATCGAAAATAAAGTAAAATTCATATGAGAGTATTCAAGCATATAAAACTTGAACGAGAAGAAGAAGGCGATTTCTGAGGGAGCAACGGCGTTCTCAACCCGAGGCCACGACGCTTCAAGGCCAAGCAGCTCGGTGGAAAGGTGTAGAAGGAAGCAAAGTGGACTGCTCTAGCGGCCGAGAACACAGTAAGGTCGTTCCAAATAAAATGTTTTGTAGGGATAGGAGTGATTCAGTTTAATAAGAAAGCTCATTCTGTATCTATCACGTAGAAAGAAAAAGGAGGGTAACAGATTTACCACGCTTAAAAGATAAGAAAGTAAAAGTACATTTGTTTCCGCCTTCTAATACGTGAGAACAGAATCAATCTTTTCTTTCAAAAAGGATTTCAAGATCAAATATTGTAATATAGTGATTAGAGTTTGTGTAAGAGTATAATTATAATAATAGTAATTTTCTGGATTTTAGAGAGAAAGTTTTTCCCTTTTTTGTTGTAAAAAGTAATGTTAAGGGAAAAGTATTAATTTTTGATTTTCAATGTGTGTTTCTTTCAAATTTTGTAAAGTAATATTTTAACGATTCTTTAATTTCTGAAAGTGTGTTTGTTAAACAATTATTGTAGATGAAGAGGAAATTGTGTATTGAGTTATTAGTGTGTTTTTTTTTTTTAGTCAAGAGTATTCTGTATTTGATTTTTTCTGCCATTGTATGTATTTGTATAGCAGCAAATATTTTTAGAATATATTCTAATTTAGTGAAAAGTGATTCTCACCGAGTTATTTGTAATTTTGCATCCAATCCATAAACGATCTTCACGACCCTGCCCCTAATTTTATTTATTGTGTCCACGCTGGGACGTCTATACTGAGCTAGTCGACCATCTGGGAATTGTGTTCGCCACCCCCCAAGACGTCTCAGGTCGGGTGCTGCCTTACGGCTTGTACCGCAACGACTGTGGCTCGCATCCCAAAGGGCGTAGTTACCATATATTCTAGATTAACTATTATCACCAAACAAATTTGAAATACGGGAAAGAACACCTGGAGGCGGGGATCATTTATCACACACACCGCTGTTATCTTAATTTGTCCATGACTCATACCGTTTTTACCGGAAACACTTTGACATATGATGTTTTTCCAGAAACACATTTCTTCGTTTTTTGGGAATAAGGGCCATTGGGCCCGAGTCTATCTACTGATGCATAAAAGTTCACACACGCTGCGCATAACTCAATTGATTGATTATGTTTTTTTCATGTTTCCGGCGCGTCAACTGCTTCGGTCATTAGTCCCGTTAGTGTAGTGCATGTTTTCCTCGCGAGATGGCGGTGATCTTCCCCGCTGGATGGCAGATCCGGCGTCGACCTCCCGTCGGCTAGGGGGGTTTCCCCTCAACAGGACCTCCCCACCAACGGGGGAAACGCCCCGCCGGACAAGCTCTAAGCCCCCGACCGGTCTCCCAGAATGTAGTGTAGTGCATGTTAGTGTAAGTGAGTGTGTAAAGGGAGAGGATAGGTCAAGGAACAGGAAGGACAGATCGGCGCGGTCCGTGGCCCGTTTGATAGGGTACCCGCTCCGGGATTCCCCGGTGTTTACGGAGAACCACGGAAAATACCGATCAGAGCAGCCGGTTGCTGAATCCCCCTCCAGACAGCAGCTGAATTCGACTTTAGCTTTTCGTAGTGTCGAAAATCCTGCCGCCGTCAGGACTCGAACCTAGGACCTCCCGGTTAGAGGCGCTGCAGTGACATCAGTTGATGCACTGAGCTACCGCTACCGTCGCACTAACTCAATTTTTCAATTTCGGACGATTCTTTTGTTCGGAAACTCTTTAATTGTAACAAAATAAAACATCTGTCAGTCAGTATTGAATGTAAAAGAAATTTTATTGGAAAACATTTTAGTTGCAAGAAAAAATTATATATTAAAATTAACGAAAAAAATTTTACAAAGTACTAAAATGAAAAAGTGATGACTTCAGTACATTGACTAAGTTAATTATTATTTGTCAGACAGAAGGACAACATAACAAATTTTTGGCATTTTATATAACTTTGTAATTTTCAAAAATTAAACAAGTTCAAAGAAAATTAAACATGCCCCCTTTTCCGCGTTCTTTGTGATTTTTTCTGAAGATGAAATGTAATCCAAAATTTTGACCCATTTTTTGAGAAAACATTGCAATTGATCGATTTTTAAAACTATTTCACTCTAGAAAGTTTGAAAACATGCGTTCTGACTATGGAATGTTTGGAGGAATAATGATACTTTTGGGAAAAAAAATGTATCCACAAACCCCGGTATCAGGTGTGTGTGTGTGTGTGTGTGTGTGTGTGTGTGTGTGTGTGAAAGTAGGGGTGCGGATAGGACAAGGAAGGGAAAGGAAATATCGCGCCGCCGTGGCCCGTTTGTTAGTACTTCTAGATATTCGTTTTTATTGATCGGTGAAACCCTGGGAAAAATACCAAAGAGACCAGCAAGCGCTAGAATTCTCTTTCAGTCAGTGGCTAAATTCGACCCACGTATTCTGGGCGAAAATCCCTCACTGTCCTGTCATTTCGGAACCCCGAACCCAGACCTCCCGGTCAGCAGCAGTGATATCAATTGATGCACTGAACCACCTTAAATCGAATTTTATTAAATTTTAGATTAGAATGTAGTTAGTTAATTACTTATTTTTCGTGGCAGGACTGGGCCATCAGACCTGCTCTCCGTCTGAACACTATTTTCCGTTCACCATATAGCGGAGGAAGAAGGTATTATGTTGGGAGACGAAACAGGCAATTTGAATTTAGCTTAAAGACTTCTTTTAGGCTGATGATCTTTACATGCAGTAAATCTACTACATGGGACAACTGGTTTACTTCCTCCGGGAGGAAGGCGTACGAAGATTTTTGCCCTTAAAACCTCGGGTTCGATCGGTTTGAAACCTAAATTTTTTGGTACAACAGTGCGGTACGCTAACTGTTACCCACTGAATGTGCAAACTGTTGTGCAGCAAGTTTTTCAGTAATATTTTTATCGTCATATGCGTGGTTTTGATTTTTTAAAAGCAACCTTAGTGAATGGATTTTACTAACAAATGTTCAAATTTTATGAACAGATGTTTGCTTTTAACTCCTCAACAAAACCAATTTCCACAACAAGCAACGGTCCTGACAAACACCAGTTTTGTACCGTCCTTAGATACATTCAATGAAACAATTTTAGAAAATTAAACCGTTTTGAGAAATTGTAAAATGTTGTCTATATTTCAGGAAATATTACCAAAAATAGTCATATTTTCGAAAATTTGTGTATTATTTCATATTCTTCTTTT
Source organism: Teleogryllus oceanicus (assembly GCA_964035755.1). Lineage (NCBI taxonomy): Eukaryota > Metazoa > Arthropoda > Insecta > Orthoptera > Gryllidae > Teleogryllus > Teleogryllus oceanicus. The sequence continues at coordinate 355,471,417 of CAXIVR010000001.1, read as the reverse complement.
GAGCAGATTTAATTTAAAATATTCCATCATTAATGTAAAAGCAGCAAGACGCCGAAAAACTTTTTACTACCCTTTTAAAAAGAAGGATTTTGACGCTAGTGCCATTGTTGAAAAGTTATTTAGGCTATCCAAGGAAAGCTTTTTTTCGAAAAAATTTGGAGACAGTTTACAAATTTCTGAAAATTTTGAAGGTAAATGAAGAACTCAAACTACAGACTCGTAGGCCACGAGTACATTGAGATCGATCGAAGAAAATCGATACTGGAAGAAATTTTCTGATCCACTTAGTATGTACTCGATTTCACTACAGACGGACAGAACGTCAGACGGAACGTCGGACGGAACGTCACGTCGGACGAAGAGATAACGAGAAGAGCAAACGGGCAGAGGGCAGACGCAAAGAAACGCACACGGTTAGAACGGCAGACGTTTTGCCGTCAATGAGCTTTTCGGTATCATGGACCCTTGAAACGTGGATTCTGACGACACAATTTCTATATGCTACACTTCCCACTTCGTGTAACTAGGTATATCCTAGGCATTTTGGGATCCCCTGTTCCCTAGACCTTCCGATGGACAAAGAAGTTCTTTTTCTGCATTTACTACCAGCAATGCTAAATTGCTCCACCGTAATTTACAAATTGTGTATAGAGCTTAATAGAGCTTCTGAGAGCTTAGGCTCTCTCCGAGATACTAGATCGCCTCTAGGTTCCAACCACCACAGGCAGGATTCTGGCGTTGGCACTCCATGAAGTTGGGCTGCTAGGGGAATGACTTGTGGTACTTTTACCACTTTCCCTCCCCTGCATTTAGAAGGCTAGACCCATCCTCGTGGCGGACATTCACATCGACCACGGCCACCCCTCTCCTGGCTTTTTATTACCAGGTCAGATTTGAGTCTAACCCCTTCGGCTACGGAGAAAGTGGTTTCCGTGGACACCACAGTGTCTGATTTCCGGAGAATCTTCCTCTATAAAGTTCTTTGTCTCGTCATGACGCTTTATTCTTTGCTGGCTGTAAAAATGCACTGACCATATAGTGTGCATGATGTGATTCATAGTTTCTACCCTGTATTGCACTTCCTACAGTATACATCTTCTGTGGGTCTTCTTACTAAGAGTAGTTTTATTGGCAGCGGTATTTGATCTCAATTGAGTGCAGTGATAAAAGAGCAGGTTTTAGAAGATTATAATCCTTCAAAAGCATTTCTAATCGAATCGTTTATATGCACTCAACCGCCTCCCTTGGGATTCCAGCTTCTCCCAAGTAGCTTACTCGTCATGGGCGCATTTATTCTTATCAGGTCTTAAATCTTGATCATTTAAGGCCAGTTGAGGTTCAATGCTTTGGTGGTTTTAAAGGTCCATTGGTAGAAACTTGGAGGGCTCAGCAATTTGCAAATAGGGTTTGCAGATTTTTATAGTCGTAATCCTAGGTTCAGCGCTACCCTAGGAACGTGTTGGGCGAGCCGCAGCAATCCCAGTCCTCCTCCTATCTTGGCCAGGTAAAATAAGCCATCTAAGTACTCGTATGCAGGTGAAGGAACTGTTTGACTGCCACTTTGGTTTGACAATCCGCTTCCCTGAGCATGGACATAGATGGTATCGATAAAACCTAATTGGTAGGGGTAAAGTGGCTTTAAGTGAAGTTGTGAAGTAATGCCAACTTCTGAGTAGGTTTTAAATGCGCTTTGTTGCCTCGTCACTGCTTCCATCAAATTCGATATGGATGTTTTACATGGGAAGCCGTTCCAAATAGAGTAGGGGTATCATCATCACTGACCAGGGGAATTCTTTCCCCCAACCTTTCCAGACAGGGGTCTTCAATGAACCAGGATCGTTCAAAGGTTGTAATTTGGAATGATAAACACTTCGCGACGGACAATGTCCTCTGAGAGCCTCCAATATATTCCACCACAATATCAACCAATTCTTGAGCTCCTGCGTTAGAGGAAGTAATTGACTACAAATAATCGTAGAATTTTATTCAGTTTGTGTTTACTAGGCTCCAACAGTTTGTTCCTCTGAAGAAAAATGACAGTTTTTGTGCAGAATTATATTTTCTCTATACTGCGTAAGTATTATGCAGTGGTGCTAGAACGGCACGTATTTCTCTCCGTATTTTCATACAAAATTACGAAAACTACTCAAATTTGAGAAATATAATACGCAAACTTATTTTAAAATTTGCCTTGAGGAACAGATTTCATTAAGGGAAAACCTCTTCTTCATAACTGTAGTTGTAGGAAGACGCCGTAAAAATTTTGAACTTTTGTAGTTTTCAAAAATCAACGTTTTCAACGAACATGAGTCCTGCACCATTCTCTTACACTCTTTCACACTATTCAACAACAAAATTTAATCAAAACGATGGAGTAATGTTTTTTTAAATTTGATATATATTCCAGGGACTTCATGTAAAGTACCCCTTAAAATTGAAATATCCTTTTTCAAGTTCAAGGAGCCGCGATATGAGCTAGATCGATTGAGATTGTAAATTTTAGAAAATATCGGCAGAGCGGTTTAGCTACTAGTGTTGTTCATAGATAGACAGACGTTTTGCCGACATTCGATTTCGACAAAACGTAGATTGTGGCTACACTATGTGTTAGAGAATTTTTTTAGAATGTAGAAACTGGATTTATCGTCTTTTTCGTTACCAGGGTCCTATAATAAGAGTTTCTGACCGAAAATTCTTTGTTTTTGCGCGCAGCATTACATCATTTTCTCTCTACACCGTAGCGAGGAAGTAAAAGAATATTATACACTTCTGAAAGCTGTCCTTCAATGCAACATGCATTGATTTATGTCCCTGACGTTGGAGATTGCGTTGATTTTCCCCGGCTCAGTGTGATTCGTCTTAATTGAAACTCCTCTCGGCCACTGCGCTGCAGGGTAATTGAAACAACACCGGCAACTGGAAGAATATGACAAGAGCTATGCAATATATCGTTGCTTCGCACGTCATTGGCGACAGTGGTGAGGCTCAAAGATGTGATTTTATTCCAGATCTCCAGTTTTTCGGCAGTATCAAAATTGTTCTGAAACACCCTTTGCAACTGCCGAAAAACTTGGGATGCGACATATACTCTTATATTAGGTTTCCAAAAGTGAGTCTTTTTCTGACGTATACCCTCTTAATTTTTATGTCAGAACTATTAAAAGGAAATTTGAAACACGTAGAACCACGGCAACTCCGCAGACTTGCATCGAAACTAGTTAGGTTTGCAGACTCAGCTCAACGCGAGCTGGTGTATCGACGTGATAATAATTTCTTGCTATTTTCTTAGTAAATGTATCGCTTTCAAATAGATAATTCGTGAGTGGGATTACACAGTTCTGAAATGAGTATATTTTAATAGGGGCATGAAACATAAAACAATATGTTGAAAACTTTCCTCAACAAATGGCTGATAAAGAAATGGCACGCCCTGAAATAATTAAGAAGAAAAGCTGCGTGTTAATATTTCTCCTCGGCAACCGTTTTGACTCTACCTTCGAACTGTTAAAAACAATTCATCTTGATTCTAATGCAAATATGTATTTGCAAGCAGATCAAGAACATGCGACCTGAAACAAGTAAAATATCCTAATAGATTTCATTACTCCAAAATTAGTAGCATCGCTTGATAGGGGTCAGCTAAACACGAGAGATTCCGTGTATAATCTTGAAGCTACCAGTACGGCACTTGGACATAAGAATGACGAATTTTCAAGCATTTAGTAAGTACTGAAAATTCATATGAATCTACAGAAAGAGCGCGCGGAGCCAAAATGTTTATTTTAAAAGCTGTGACTGTTGTGATTGTTCACTGAGACTGAGAACTGTTGCCTGATTTAGGTGCTCGGAGATCAGTAGAAGAACGTCTTCTGATCCTTATTTCATATGGAAATAAAGAACAAATTATTACTGCACCAAGGTTGGACAGCTCTATAGAAGTGAACATACGCAAGCTGTTTGGAAGGCGATTATAGACTGAACCTTGAAGATAAAGGAAAATTCGTTTTGGTGATGACACAGCTTCAAATACAGGTCGTAAATGGTGCCTGCGTGCTTCTAGGACAAAAACTTAGTAAAGAAATGTTAATTTTTGTTTGTCATGTGTATGAATTGGTGTGATAAAATGTGCTTGAAGGGAAATTCAGTTAAGTGACCAGAAGCTCTGATAATCCACTTTTCAAGAACTCGAGATAACTGAAAAAGTATCAATCTTGATAACATACTGTGCTGTAGAGCAATGCTCATGTCTTGGCTGACTGTTTGCAAATGAGCAAATGCTTTCGTTTTTCCAACCTGTGTTGACAAAAAAATTATCCACAGATGACTATCAAATGTTGATAGAGCTTTATAATCTGCACTTTGGACGGAGACGGAGAGAAAACGTAAAATTCGACGTCATGTTCCATGCCTTATGCTCAATGGACGGCGAGAGTGATTTATTCCTGAAAATGTCACTGTGTGTTATCCAGTTGAAAATTACGATTGTTTGATTGATTTTTTCGTGTTTCCGGCGCGTCAACTGCTTCGGTCATTAGTCCCTTTAGTGGTATGCTTTCTCGCGGAGAACGGTGATCTTCCCGCTGAATGGCGAGATCCGGCGCCGACCTTCCATCGGCTAGCGGGTTTCCCAACAAGACCTCCCACCAGCGGGCACCGCCCAGCCGGACAGCTCTAGCTCGACCGGTCTCCCAGAATGTGGTAGTAGTGCATGTGTAAGTGATGTGTAAAGGGGAGAGGATAGGACAAGGAACAGGAAGGACAGATCGCGCGCGGTCCGTGGCCCGTTTGGTAGGGTACTGCTCCGGCATTCGCCTGGTGTTGATCGGAGAAACCACGGAAAACGACCGATCAGAGCTGCCGGCCGCCAGAATTCTCATCCAGACAGCGACCGAATTCGACCTAGCTGAAAACCGCCGCCGTCAGGACTCGAACCTAGGATCACCCAGTCAGATGCGCTGCAGTGTCATCAGTTGATGCACTGAGCTACCGCTCCCGGTTCTGAAAATTACGAGCGAGGATAAGTCAGCACTGTTACATGTCTGCTGTGCATCGTGACATTCCACGTCAAGCCATGAATACAACGCATTTTGGCAGAAGAAAACAACATACCAAGATGTGCGCTTTTTGACGGTAATGAAGGCTTAGGGAAATGGTTGATAAAAACATCTTGAAGGCAGCGTTACATAAGGTTAAGCAGCATTTATTGTATTTGACTGATTAAGTATCTGTCTTGTCCCTATTTTACGATGATATGGACCAAGAAACCAAAGTAAAAATGGTCTTAAATTTAACCAATGAAATGTATCAAACTGTAGTAAACATTATACACCAAAGCAGGAAGAACTTTGTAGTAATTTATTTGAGAAAAACATGACTTCATTTCGATCAAAAGCAATTTATTGTTTGAACGTCTTAAAATTAATGACAGTTTTCTGTACGATGGTCCCACTATCTATTCAAATAACGCTTCGTTTGAAGAAGATAGAAAGAAGATTTGAACGCTTAGATCAGTGAATGATTTAGCAAAAGGAGCGGTCAATTTGAGCACGACTTTCATAGTTTAATTACGGTCAAAGAGGAACAGAAGCGTCGTAGGTTTATACGCAACGTTAAAATTAACGTTGCGTATAAGGCGCATTTTAACGTTGCGGAGAAGATCATCATAAGGTTTATCCTGACTGTAAAAGGAAACTTTGACATGAAAATTTACAAAATGATATTTTCTAAATATTAAATAGATATGATTTGGATATATTCGTGCATTATTTACCAAATAAACATTGGTACTAGAATCTTTCCTTATTAACTCGTATATAAGTTCAAGATTAATTTTCATAAAATCGAAACGGATTATCCTTATCCAATCGCAATGATAATTATTATTTGAGTTTTGAGGTCAAACAGTACTCACGATTGCTCCGGCAAACGGAATCCATTTTCTAACCTCTCGTCTATTCGTGCGCTGAGCGTGAAAATGTGCTGAGGATGAGAGGAGAGAGAAGAGAAAGAAGAGGTAATCGCCCTGTCACAACCATAACTCGCGCGACCGTGTAGTTCCCTCCCAAATGTAGGAAATTCCTGCCCTGCAGAGAAGTCGAGAGCTACTCCATTAATTTCCTGTGCGGTTTGAAGATGTCCTACAGACGCTGTGCTGGAACAGATGTGAGTCGCGATGCCACGAGAGTCTGGTTGTAAACGCTGCAGCACGCCTTTACGAAATGTTTGCCGTATTAGAGGTTCATAATTTTCGTGCTTTTGTCTAGAGAATCTTTGGGTTTTTGCTATATTCCATTGTTTGTAAAGTGTAATAGTACGAGGAAATTATCATTCCTGAGATTATCGTTTATTTTCCTTCAATTAAGACTTTGAATCAGTGGGAACGTGCACTCAACGTTTTTCGAGAATTTTCTCAAAGTTAAAGATCAAAGTTTTTCAATGTTAAATGAAGTCGTCGGGGAACAAGCAAGTTCATTTGATTGAAACGTATTAATGTCTCACACATCGGATGGCTTCGGTTTATTTGAAGGTTTTGATTGCTTGCTTTATAAACGAGAAAATTCTCTTACATATAAAAATATATTGCTTACTGAGTTATTGTCTCATCAGTGCCTTCCAACTTTCATGAATAAGATTGTGTAGATTCAAAATTCTCATTTTTCATCTCACCAAAACATTTTTGTTTGATTTATTTGATAAAAACAGTAAAACTGTTTATGACGTATATGGAGAAGAATATCTATGCATGTTTTCTTGAGTATCTGAATCCCATTCCAACATTTTAACGATAACTAGTTTAAAGTTAAAACAATAATATAATAATAATAATAATTAAAAATCGCGAAATTATCAACATTTGAAAAACTAGGCATTTTCTTCCTCGATTATAGAAAACTATTTGCAATGATAAACGATCTGCGGTTTTGATTTTTTCTGCATTGTGAAACAATAGTAACTTCATGTAATGTAATAATGTAACTTCATTAATATAATGTTAATATATAATAATAACATAATGTATGTAATGTAATAATATACATAATGTATGTAAATAATGTAATGTAATAATAATATATATAATAATAATATAATATAATTAATTAATAATAATATAATTATAACATAATGTAATGTAATAATAATATAATATAACTTCATTAATATAATGTTAATAATTTTTAATTGAATGTATCGATGATAGTATATTTAATTGATACTATATTACTTTTAATTTAATTGTTTTAATAATTAATATATTCAAACATTTAATCGATAATTTTATAACTTTATACAATTTTTATGTTAGAAATACGAATTTTAAGTTTTGAATTCCTATTTCGAGATGTTTCAAAATCTGTATTATAGTAAGTTTTGAAATCTACTCGTATTTATTGACGGTTCAGAATTCAATTTGAGTCAAATAAAAAGAGGTAAAGTTAACGGACGATTCATCTGCTGATTTGCAGCTCTCACAGTGAGTGCTACAAGTAAAACTAATTTTGAAGAAAAGCAACCAAAGGTGAAAAGTAACCTGCACCAGTAACAGACTCATCCGGAATTGCGTGTTTGCTTTTGCTAAAAACAATCCAATAATTAATAACGAAAGAGCAACAGAAGACGTAAAGCTTCCGGACCCAGTGCAATTACGAGTTATCTTTACACGGTAGTCCTGGCTCTTGTTCTTGAAAGTCCGCACTTGGAACTTCCTCCAAGTTTCACAAACCTCCACGTAGGATAGGCGCAAATAAGATGGGAAGTTAAGAAAGCAGATCATGTAAAAACATCCAAGACAAATGCAAAATCGGAAACTTAAATTCAAGGACGATCGGAGAGATCTCATAGCAGAGACATAGAATGTTTAAGGAAAGTATGGACCTTAGGTATAAATACAACTGTGTTTTGTAACGATAAGAAATACGTTGAAAACAGTTATGGAAAAGTGCATCCTGTACCTACTACCTTGATGGAGGAATTTGAGTCTCTACGACCATTATCTATGCTGCGCTCCATTAATGATTAAGAAATGCATAATTTAACTTTTCCAAAAACAATACTGGTTTATGATGAAACAAAACACACAATATTACATCGATGAAGTCTAGACTAAAAATAAACAATCCCAAATCAGCCTAACAAAGCAATAAACTTAAAAGCACCAATAAAATAAAACTATATTGTGACGTAACCGAATATTGGATTAAAAATAAATACATTTATTTTTGTTATTACTGTTCAGAAGCGTGGTGCTCCAACCGGGTGCGACCTAAATCACTTCGCACGCCATCTACGCGCTCCTTAGCGTCGCCGAGCAAGGGGTGTAGTGTTTAGATAACGCCTCCGAAAACCCTCAGGACCACCGACCAGGCTCCACGCGGGCGGCGCGGCGACCGCTCCGTGTTTGTTTACAGGAAGTGTGCAGAGAGAGCGTTCTGGAAAATTCCATCAACATTACCGACAAGACGCGTAATCTGATTGGAGCAATATTATTTTCGGCGTAGTAACTTTCGGCCAGTAACAACACGTCTTCCAAAATTTCTGTAGAAACTTCTAGAACATTCATGGAAATTGGGGGAAAAGAGGTTCGTGGGCGCGAGACGCGCTGAGGGCAGACAGAAGCGGGAGGTCTTGGACAGAGGCGCGGGGACGCCCAAGTCGTGCGGACACAGAGGCGGGACGCTCATGTTGTACGGGTGTGACGCGGAGGTCATCCGAGGTGTAGGCGCTTGGGTAGCGCGAAGTAGGGGGATTAGAGGGTTTTTGG
>CAXIVR010000001.1:354530673-354842448 GCA_964035755.1 Teleogryllus oceanicus | reverse complement strand
AGTAAAATACTCTTATATAACAAGAATTGTGTTATGGACTCTCCTATAAAATATTTTACAAAACACTAAAGAATATTCCAGAAATATCATGTAGTATATTCGGATTTGCATTACAACAGTTATTTACAGATAAAACTATCAAATAAGTTGTTCCGGAACGTCACAGGTTATTAGAAATTTTTTAACAGTGGGTGAACTTTTTCTTGGAACCTTGCAGTTGCATGACCTCAGCTGTGTTCTCAGTAGTGATGCAGCAAGTATGAGAATGATGTTGCTACACCCAGTATGGAAAAGGCAGAATAATACAATCAAATATTTGCATTTCTTTGACAAATTTGAAACTGTTCATTATTTTTGTACGCATAAGTTGTACAATTTTTCCCAAGATTCTGAGTATCTAATGATTTCATGGACTCTCTCACATTGCCAAAAGCAACTTAGTTTTCTTTCAATTCTGCATGCATACAAAATTAGTAATAATTATTATATTCAATATAATTGAATCCATAAAACACATTAGTGAATGGCACAATAATTACTCATATTTAAGAAGTGAGGAACTTATAGAAGACTATTTGGAATTAGGGATGCCATATTTTATGGATCTGAATATTCTAAAGCAGTAATAAACAAAAAATATAGATATTTCCTGTAGCACATGTGTAACAAGGAACGTATAGCCATCAGTCAACATACAGAATTGAGAGTGACCAACGTGTCCACTGCACCCGGAATTTCTTCCGTTTGGCGGACGTAGCAAATAACCGTCCGACAACACCTGCGAAGGTGCGCTGCCTTCTACGACGCGCAGCTTGACGCGGCAAGGTGGCGTCTGACGGCCCCCCGAGAGGCGCGAGGGAGACCCGAGGGGCCGGCGCGCGCTCCCCGTGGCGCGTGGCCGCCTCCCCTTCTGGCGGCTTCCCCCTCCGGCAATCCAGCGGCAGACCAGACATGCCATTCTCAAAAGCGAGGGAACTTGCGTAGAATTTGTGGTAATCCTGTGCAAGTGAGTTTTAATTTAAAATAAATGTCAGTTTCCTATATCTAAAAAGGCAAAGGATGTTAAATCATTCCTAGGTCTAGTTGGCTACTATCGGAAATTCATGAATGAATTTAGTAAAATCGCTATTCCTTTAACGCGGTTATTAAAGAAAGATACCGTATGGAAATGGGAAAAAGCTGAACAAGAAAGTTTTGACAAACTAAAAGAAACGTTAGTGCAAGCACCAATATTACAGTACCCAAATTTTCAAAAACCTTTTATTCTTACAACTGACGCTAGTAATTACGCGTTAGGTGCAATACTAAGTTAAGGTGAGTAAGGAAAATATTTGCCTATAGCTTATGCAAGCAGAACGTTTAACAACGCTGAAATCAATTATTCGATTTGTGAAAAGGAATTAGCCGCGATTGTATGGGCTTGTAAGCATTTCCGTCCTTATTTATTAGAAACAAAGTTCACTATTGTAACAGATCACAAAGCTTTAAAGTGGATTTTCAATGTAAAAGATCCAGGTTCGCGTTTGCTGCGATGGAACTTTTGGAACAATATGATTATGAAATAATGCATAAAGCAGGAAAAAGGAATATTATCGCAGACGCTTTAAGCAGATATCCAGTGACTAACTATTGTTATGAAGTTAGCGTTGAGAATAGAGAGCGAATTATCAAAGAAATGCACGAATGTCCATTCAGAGGTCATCAAGGAGTCAATAGAACAGTTGAAAGAATTAAATTATACACTTCATGGCGAATATGGTAGACGATGTAACAAAGTTTATTAAAGCATGCAAAACATGTCAGTTAAATAAAGTAACACAATTGCCAATCAAGCAACCTTTAATGATTACGGATATTAAAGACGCACCATGGGAAAAGATTTATTTAGATATAGTAGGACCATTACCTTTAACTGAACAAGGAAATAAATACATATTAACGTGTCAGGACAACTTAAGTAAATATTTAATAGCTATTCCAATGTCAGATCAAACTGCAGAGGAAACAGCTAAGCTTTTAATACCTTTTAAAAAAAAAAAAAAATTATCGTATTTCCTTAAACTACAAATTTTGTGAGTAACTTATTCAAAAACTTATGTAAACTTCTGAAAATTAAAAAGATTTCTACAACTGCTTATCATCCAGAAAGCAACGGTGCTCTTGAAAAAACACATAGAACGTTAATTGAATATATTATATGTTTTTGTAATCCGCAACAAACAGATTGGAATACATGGTTACCTTTTGCGTGTTTTACTTTCAACACTACAATTCATACGAGTACTAAATTTACTTCGTATGAAGTTCTCTTTGGGAGGAAAGCTAACATACCGGGACGGTTACAAGCAAAACCGACCCCTTTGTATAATTATGATGATGTAGTGCAGGAAATGCGTTATAAATTCCAAAATTGTCATCAACAAGTAAGGGAACACATACGTAAACAGAAAGAAAAACCAAAAGGAATATTATGATAAAGAAAGAAGTAGACAGAGACAATTTAAAGTAGGAGACCAAGTTCTTTTGAAAATAGAACAGAGAAATAAGCTTGATTCATTACGGAAAGGACCATATGAAATCCAAGAGGTTCATGACAATTCAAATGTAAGTTTTGCAAGAAGTGGGTAAGAGAAAGAAACAAGTGGTTCACAGTAATCGACTGAAACCATATTTTGTTGCAGGGATCGAAAACAAATCTTATTCCGAGGATACGGATAGCGAAGTTTCTAACCCAGAAAACGAAGTTAATGCAGACAATGATGATGTTTAAAGTCAGTATAATGTTACTTATTTTCCTAAGAATTACATGTAATTCTGAGAGTCAAAATACACCCTTACCTTCAGCAGATGGTATCTATTTCGATGAAGTAGGAAATTTATTCTTGTCCCCTACACAATGGAAATTCATTAACTACGTGGATTTGCATCCAATTAAAGAATTGTGGAAACAAACTAAAGAGCACAGTGTTCAGGTTCTCAATGTTTGTCATAAGTATGCAAATAAAACTTGGTATTTCTTCGTAAGATTGTAATTCTTACGAAGCATATTCCAAATCTAAGATAAAATATGTAGATTCACTAAGTGAAATCGTTTCAGGTTATTTAGCAGAACAAAAACGTAGAAAAAGGGGGCCTTTTTGATTTCATAGATCTTAGTAGAATAATGTTTGGAACAGCAACTGAATCCGAAATTAAAGAATACCAGGAACATATAAACACTATTGAAAGTGAACAAAAATAATTTCTCAAAATTGCATTTGAACAGATGACTGTAGTTAAATCCGCTATATTAACGTTTAATTCCACTATATTTAGAATAGAGGAAAATGAAAGAAATTTAGCACAAGGTCTAAAGAATTTTTCAGAACAAGCTTCAAAAGCTGTACATGCGTTAGAGATAGCAACTACCACAGTCGGAATTCTTAATGAACAACTAAAACAGGTTCAACGGGGTATCGAAGAGAGTCAATATTCTTTCGATATACTCGCTGACGCGTTCATACATGCTCAGGACGGGGTATTACAGTCACATTTGGTAACCCCTATGAAAATTAAAGGTTACATGGATCACAGTAAGCTTAAGGATGACTTGGACTTTCCACCTTTTCACATTTCGGAACTTGCAAAACTAATCACACCAATCATATATTCTTATCAAAACTATTTAGTCTATGTTTTGCAAATTCCACTAGTGTCTACAAACCAATTTCAACTGTATAAAATTTTGCCATTTCCTAAGCAAATAGAAGACAATACATTTATGTATATAGATGTTACTAAGACATATATTTAAAGATAGTCTACATCATAAGTATGGTAAAATGACTAAATGAGTTGAATCTATGTTTTCAACCAAATGACATAAATTTTGTTTGTAAGAAAAAATCACCAGTGTTCACGTACATTCCAAATGTTGACTGTGAAGCTACATGTTTCGACAAACTCCATACCTTCAGTATGTGAGAAGCGGATTGTCAAATTAACAAAAACACAATGGATACCTCTATACTTGAGTAATGACTGGTTATATATAGCACCAAAACCAGAACGATTTGCCATTTTATGTACAAATCAAGCAACTAATAATATAGAATTGAAAGATCAAGGTAGACTTCATTTACCTCGAGGATGTAAAGGTTATTCTGCTACAGCAACACTATTTGCTAGTAGTCAGATTGAAGTTAAAGAACTGAAAAAGATATTTTACCTGTCATAACTTCTAATTATGATTGTTGTTTTGATGAAGAAATTAAATAGAACTTCCAAAATTAACTTTGGAAACACCTTTGTTAAATTCTTAAATTCTGCGGATGATCTCCGTATAGCAAGTTATAAAGTATCTGAAGTAGAAAAGATGATTAATTCAGAAAAACAAAAGATATTCACAACCAATACCTTCTTTCATCATGGTTTAACTTGGGTAGGATCATTAGTACTTGTCCTACTGGTTTTTGTAAGCATTTGTTGTAGCTGCTGTTGCAAATGTTGCAGACAGTGTGGTTTTTGGTTATGGGATAGATGGAGTTCAAAAGAGTGTTGGGAACAAACAAAGAGTCGATGCTTTATTGTGAACAATTATCAACCTGTAGTCTCATTTGATGTATCAAAAGGGTCTCCCACACCTTCTGTGCACTCACTCCCAGCAGTAATTTCAGAGGTTACAACTGAGCAACCTCGCTCAGAACATGGTATGTCATTACGTCCATTGTCACAAAGAAGTAAGAGGTATAACCACCTAGTTCGATAAAAAAAATTGAAATTTGTATTTCACAATCCCAAATTTACAATTTTTCTTTTAAGGGGGAGAGTGTCGTATGTGGCGCTTCTCGCTCCTACAACAATATAATATGAATGAATGTAACTACTATAATTACTATTGTAATTATGTACTATTACTAATGTAATTACTATAATGTTTTTAATGTTTTATTATTATCATATTATAAAGGATTGCCATATATAACATACATAAAATGTTATTCTATATCATTGTGCCATTGAGCAGTTATACTTATTCATAATTTTAAACGGGCAAGTATTTATTGGCAGACGCACATGTAAGCAAAAGCGCCGAGGTCACGAAGAGCACCGAGCAAAGGCGCCGACCGGATGGTGTGGCCTCTTATCAATGATGCCCCGCGCGCGTCTCCGCACGTGGGCCAGAAGGAAGCCACCGGAAGCTTCTGAGACAGCGTGGGCTATTCAGCACACTCTCAGTAAACAAATTCATTGTATCCCCACTCCCATGAGTTGCCAGCACGTGCGTCTGACCAAGCATGCCACGCCCTGTCGGGAGTCGATATAAGCGCCCTGGCTGTTTTCACAGTAGGCACTTGCAGCCATGTAGCGAAGGCTATCTGGTTGTTGGTTTCTCACGTAAACTTCTATCATTACTGTACATTTCATTCTTATTAAAGATTTTGTCTTCTAAAGAGCTAGAGTTGCTAATTACCTCGTCATTACCAGCTACGTGTCCTGCCCACCTCAGAGAAGTCGAAAACGTAGCTTTTTGAGGATCCATTTAATTAATTGTGACTGCGCCCTGCCGCTCAAAGCTAAGTAGCCGGTGGCGCGCACGTTACATTGGGAAGAATGAAATTTTATTTATAATTTATATAAAATTGCCTATATAGCTTCTACCAGTGCTGCGTTGTCCATCCTTGGTGTAACTAGGCCCATTTAAGTAGTGTCTTGTTCATAAAAGCAGTCAATTTTTGTTTATTGCTGGATTGTCGTGTATTTAAGTCACAAATGTGCACTTACAGTTCTTGAGGACATTTGTACTCCGTCCTCTTGAACAACCCTTTGAGGCTGAGACGATGTTAATTATCTCTTTATGGATGCTTTTCTTAGCAAAAGACGGACCAAAAATTTGGTTGTAGCCCTCTTTCATTCATTTTTTCCCTTCCTCTGAGGTGAGGTCCGCATTTCTTCCATAACTTCTTCGCAAATGTATTGGCTTACGCCACACTAACTCCTAGAAAAGGGAAGATCACAGCCATCTCCTGAGAAAAAAACATGCACTACAGTAATGGGACTAATGACCAAAGCAGTTGACGCGCTCGGAAATACGAAAAAATCAATCAAATCAATCACGGCATCTTACTCCCACAATGTGAATGTCAACGAAAGATGGTGTGACCAAAGCCAAGGTTCTCAGCGCTTACGATCGCAATACACCACACGAAAAAACGCAGGTTCTTGAATTAAGATTATTTTTGTTTTGACAGTGCGAAAGCTGTATTTCCCTGTCATAATTCAATCTTCGCCCCATTTTCTTACACTCGACTGACGCAAAGTCCCAATGAATCGTAGATTGATTAATTATTTTAGTTTTCGGGCATATCTGATATTCCTCTACGAATCACCTCCAACATAGTTCCTTTCGCAGACAACCCAGCTATCTCCACTTCACATAACGATATACTCGACAACCTACAATAGGAGCCTTTACTCAATGGACAGAAAATGGAGAATCAAGCTCAATGCCACTAAATCACGAGCCAAAATCGCAACCCCCCTCCTCCCATTACTCATCCAAAATATACCTATTCAATGGCTTTTAAATCAAGCACTAGCTAAATACCTAGAACTCACATTAGATATCAAGCTAACATGGATTTTGGTGGGTTTGGTTTTTTCGTGTTTCCGGGCGCGTCAACTGCTTTGGTCATTAGTCCCGTTAGTGTAGTGCATGTTTTTTCTCGGGAAATAAACTAACATGGAAAGACCCCATCACCATTAATTACAAATCACGAACAAAAGTATTAAAATTCTATCCCATATTAAATCCCAAATCATCGCTGAGCATAGAATGTGGGGTAAACGTGTATAAATCAACAAGACCATCGCTAACATACGCATGCTCCGTGTGGGCAAAAGCATCACACTGCCATATTAACAAGTCACAGATAATCCAAAATAAATGAATTAGAAAAATTGCCAAAGCCCTGTGATTCATTACTAACAAATAATTCCATAGAGAGCTAAACATCGAACTCCTCCACGATTGCATATTAAAAACTTCCAAAAACTACGAAACACTGCCGGACGCACCTGTTACTAAAACATACCAACTAGGTCAGACATACAAACACCCTTGCAGAATATTTTCACGATACCCGAAAGATGTTTTCAAACCACCCTAAAACCCAAATAGACAAATACTACAACTATTACAACCTACAACACCTTGAATCAAATTTTAATCTGATGACTGATGATATGTGACTTGAAATGAACGTGGATTAGTTCAACCATGAGGATGATTATCCCTGAAGTGAAGAACTACATGTATGATCAACCTTAAAAAGCGCAAATATCGAGGAAGTAGAAATAAATTTAAAAAAATAAAGTTTTCGGGTGCATTAACTGGAGTGATCGTGAGTCCCCTAAGTGCAGTGCATGTAATACCACATAAGATGACGGCATTCTTCCCTCGCTCGAACGTGAATCTCGCGCCGACCTATATGCGGTTTTCTCACCTCCAGATATCTCCCCTAAATAGATACTGCTTCAGCTGAGGCAAGCCTTCGCATGTAGTGCAATTCTGGGTGTACGTAAGAAGGGACAAAACAAGGATGAGGAAGGAAAGATAGCTCGCGGTCAGTGGCACGTTTGTTACGATACTGCTCAGGCATTCGCATAATATTGTTGGGAGAAACCATGGAAAACTACCATTGAGAGCAGCCAGCCGCTGAAATTCGTCTCCGAACAGCGTCTGCATTCGACCTATTTGGCTAGCATCGGAATACCGCCAACGTTAGACCCTCGGACCGACCGGAAAGAGGCGCTATCTGACGACGGCTGTTTCCCTGAGTTATCTCAGGCTGTGGCTTGATTGATTATTTCGTGTTTCTGGGCGCATTAACGGCTTTGGTCATTAGTCACGTTAGTGTAGTGCATGCTTTTTTCTCAATAGATGGCAGTAATCTTCCCCCGATAGATGGCGAGATCCGGCGCCGAACTACCGTCGGCTAGTGGGATTTCCCCCTAACCAGGACTCTCCCACCAGCGGGGCACCGCCCCAGCCCATTCGATTTTGTTTCTTTTTCACCCTTGTCCACTCGGTTTGAAGAATGCTCAATTAACGTTGGTTGGTTGGTGATTCGGGGCACGTGAACAGCTTAGGTCATTAGTACCGTAAGTGTAGTTCAGGTGTATTTTTCGGGAGATGGAAATGATCTTCCCTCGCTGAATGGCGAGATCCGGCGCCGACCTACCGTCGGCTAGCGGGGTTTCCCCCTCATCGGAACTCTCCCACCAGCGGGGCACCGCCCCAGCCGGGACTAAGCTCCCGACCGGTCTCCCAGAATATGTGGTAGTGTTCTGAATGTTAGAGTAACTGTGTGTGTAAGGGGAGAGGATAGGACAAGAAAGAGGAAGGAAAGATCGCGCGCGGTCCGTGGCCCGTTTGGTAGGGTACTGCTCTGGCATTCGCCTAGTACTGATCGGAGAAACCACGGAAAACTACCGATAAGAGAAGTCGGCCTCTAGAATTCTCCTCCAGACAGCAGCTGACAAGCTAGTGTCGAAAGTCCTGCCGCCATCGATCCTGGAATCTAAGACCTCCCGGTCAGAGGCGCAGTAGTGGCATCAGTCGATGTACTGAGCCACTTTCCCGGTCAGTATTTCAGCAACAAATGGCAGAAGTGAGAATATGAGAATGATGCATTTCAATACAAGGTGAAACCTTCAAACTCATTTATCTTGACATATGGATTTCTAGTTGTTCCGCTTTTGCAGCCCACGAAAGATATGTTCTTACACTATCTGGAATTGGACTTACCAGTGCATCGTAGTAGCTGTTGATGGTATACTCCCGTTCAAATATTCCCAACACCCAATAGCCTTGTATGTTACCTCTATACAGGATACGAATGAACGGGTAATTTTGCAATTTCAAAATTGTGCCTTAAAACATACTCGCGGATATGGATGATGCGAATAGATAGAATTTAGTACATCTGTGTTTGTTATGCTTTTGTGCTAATATGCACAAAAATTCACGTAAAAGATCACTTGTAAACTGTCCTGCTTTATTCTCTAAACCTAATAAAAGACTATTCTCAATTAGTTCCGAAAATTCTGTCACAAAATCTTCTACAGCTACATTCCATTTTTCCCGGGATTTGCTTAACACCATTTATTTGTCTCCTGATTATTGAAGAGACTACAACTCTACAAATTCAGTCTAATTTGTTTTCACTTCTACTTTTGTAATTGTTCTATTAATCATTTTGTAGGCGAATCTCAGGGTTGGGCAGTATTGAAATACTTGTATTTGAAATAAAATGTATTTTAAATACATTTTATATTTGAATAACTGTATTTTTGATTCATTTTGACATGTATTTTATATATGTATTTAAATAAAAAAGGTGTATTCAAAAAAGGAAATACTTCAAATAAAGATGAAGAAAACGAGAATAGTTTCCTATTGTTTGATTCTGCTAGTGAATGAACCTCATTGAAACAAACATAAAAGTCCCCTTTTAGCTGTTGAATTTGGATTCTCTTCATTTTTAAATTATAAATACAAATCATTAAAAATGCATACTCAGGCAGTAGACGAAAACAGAAAGTAATTGTAATATAAACATGCAGAGTCACTCACTCAAGAGTATTTTGTGGTAGATTCACATGTAATTCGTTATGGAAGCTGGATATGACGAAGGGTTCATGATCATTTTAAAAGAGCTTTACGTTTTCGTCTCATGCCTGGAGGTTGGAAGAATCTTTCCCGAAACGGTGCGAATTTTGTAATAATTAAAAATATGTTTGTTTAATAATAAATTGGTGATAAGAAAAATGTGAAGTTGACTTCAAAATGTTTGAAGCATAATGCATCCGTATGGTTAATGAACACACGGCCAGCTTCACAATAATAATAATAATAATTAGACATCGGATGTTTAGGGACTAAAAAATCGTCTTTTAGGCGCCTAAAAAGGCACTGAAAATGTGAAGAATAAGGAGAAAAAAGGCACTGTCATAAGTTACATACACAATAAAAAGGAAAAATTGTATTTTTTGTCTATATTATTTTGTAAACTTAAGTGCACAAAACCAGTTCGTATATTTTAATGTAAAACTAGATTTACATATTTACAACTCTTCTACATTTCATTCTTAATAGTTTTCATTAACCAGTAATATTTGCATTTTACCAGGAACTTTTCAAGGATCACAATTTCAAATTTGCGACGATTGAGACAAAATCAGTTTGAATGTGTCAAATGATCAAAAAAAAATCAGAATGAATCAAACAATTCAAAATTCAAAATTTTATTGCTTATTTATCCATGAAAATAGATTTCTTTACATGGGAGTTTTTGTTTTTTTCTCCCTTTCAAAATTCAAAATTTAAGTAGTATATGACTTAGAGTAGGGATCACAGAATTTTGAAAATGTGCACACAATTCACTTTTCCCCATAGCACGTCATACGCAGTTTTTAACTGTTTTTTGACGTAAAATAAATATAATAAATAAATAAATAAATAAAAATGCGGAGAAGGATCTCTCTACATCTACTGATGTGACCGGCATATAATTTAGAAGTCAACACTAGCCATCACTAAAACCGTCTGGGAATGTACATTTGTTTCCACTTATAATTTCGGTGTCCTCGGTATATTGTCAATCGACCATGTTCTCAGAACATGGCTGGTATAAATAGGGAAATGGAGAAAAGTCAGTAGGCATACTTTTAGGAATTCTCTCATATATTTAAAAACACCAAGACGCAAATAGAAGATTTCGTAAAGAATTGTCACAATGGACCATAGCCGATTTTCTGATATCTTAGCATTGTATATAAAAATAATATATAAAAGGCAAAAAAGGTCCTAAAAAGGTATTTAAGCAAAAAATGCATTCATGTTTAAAAAAAAGGCAAAATTAGCATTATAAAACTTCGGCAAATTTCATCATTTGTTATGGTTGGTTAGTGATTCTCGGCGCGTCAACAGATTAGGTCGTTAGTCCCGGAAGTGTAGTGCATGTTTTTCCTCGGGAGATAGCGGTGATCTTCCCCCGCTGGATAGCGAGATCCGGCACCGACCTACCGTCGGCTAGTGGGGTTTCCCCAACCAGGACTCTCCCACCAGCGGGCACCGCCCCAGCCGAGACAAGCTCTAAGCTACCGACCGGTCTCCCGGAATATGTGGTAGTGTAGTGCATGTTAGTGTAAGTGTGTGTGTGTAAGGGATAGGACAAGAAAGAGGAAGGAAAGATCGTGCGCAGTCCGTGGCCCGTTTGTTAGGGTACTGTTCAGGCATTCGCCTGGTGTTGATCGGAGAAACCACGGAAAACTACAGATCAGAGCAGCCAGCCGCTAGAATTCTCCTCCACACAGCGACTGAATTCAACCTAGCTGAAAAGCTAGTGTGGAAAATCCTGCCGCCGTGGGGAGTGGGAACTTAGGACCTCCCTGTCAGAGGCGCTGCAGTGACATAAGTTGAGCTACCGCTCCCGGTATCATTTGTTATGATTCGTGCACACATATTATCAGCCTTTAAATACGTTCGCTAGAATAGAACAGGCATTTCCCTAAACATCCGATGTCTAATAATAATAATAATAATAATAATAATAATAATAATAATAATAATAATAATACCTCAATTATCTCTTACACCATCAATATTTCCACTCTAATTAATAGATAACATATAAAAAATTGATATAAAAAATATAAACTGAACCATTCACCAAACAAGTGACCAGATACTTGCTCCCAGAAAAAAATCGATTGGCGATGAGGACCGTTATAAATCCGACTCTAGCTCGACAAAGACTCGCATTGACTCTGTATTTTCCCCCTGTATCCCCAAACAACGACCAGACTCCAAGTGATGAGACACTTGCTCCCAGAAAAACGATTGCCGACCCGGGTCTGTCATGCAAACGAGACTCTAGCTCGACTAAGACTTGCTTTAACTCTACCCTTATCGATCCAGACCCTTAGTGACAAAGCAAGGGTTCTCAAGAAAATACCAGACCCCAAGTGACGAGACACTTGCTCCCAGAAAAAGATTCTTGATCAGGACAGTCTTAAACGAGACTAGCTCGACAAAGACTCGCTTTAACTCTAATATTTATCGATCCAGACCCCTAGTGACGACGCACCGGCACTCCAAAAAACGACCAGACCTCAGTGACGAGACACTTGCTCGAAAAAAGATTTGATCGGGGACGTCAAACGAGATGTCGACAAAACTCGCTTTAACTCTATTTTATCGATTCACACCCCTAGTGAGCAAACAGGGCTCCCCAAAAACCGTTCATCCCACAAATGACGAAGCTTGCTCCTAGAATAAACGATTGTCGACCCGGGGATTGTCATAAGCGAAACTCTAGCACGACAATGACTTGTTTTAACTCTACTTTTTATCGTTCCGGACCCCAAATGACGAGGCACATGCTCTCAGAAAAAACTATTATAAACTATTTTAATTAAACTATATAAAAAAGATTTCAGACCTTGGAACCGTCCTAAACGGGATTCTAGCTTGAGAACGTTTCGCTTTAACTGTAATCTTTATCGATCCAGACTTCTAGTGACAACACACGGCTCTCCAAAAATCGACTAGACGCCATGTGACACTTGCTTCCTGAAAAACGATTGTTGAACCAGGGACCGTCATAAACGAGACTAGCTCGAGAAAAGTCAAGTTCGCCCTTTGTGTTACGAAATACATTAAAGGCGGCATCTCTCTGTTTTATTAACGCACGTGTTTCATCCGTTAACCAGGGAATGGGGGACCGTGTCGAGCGAGCTTTTCTCATTGGAATGTGCCTATCGAGAAGTTCCGTCAGAAAGCGCGTGAAGGTATTTACTTTTCTGTCTATACAATTTTCCTCATTGATAATGTGCCAGGGCACACATAAATCGTCGGAGGTATATGCTTCCGAATTGAAGGTCTTATTGTCACAGTACTTGAAAATTTTGGGCGTATATTTCGGGCATTTCATGCGATATGATTGGTACATGAAGTCGTGTTTAGATATCCCGGGAACTAACATCTATTCATGGTGATTTACTTTCTCGTGATTTGATACGATTCCAAGGTCAATCCATGTGTCTGTGCCGGCGTGTGATGAGTAGGATTTAGCGGCAGAATCATACGGTTAATTTCGTAAAAGAAATAATAATAATAATAATAATAATAATAATAATAAGTACCATGGGTGTGACATTTATGTTACCCAAAGGAGGAAATGCGTCTTGCCCCGAGAATTATAGACCTATTACATGTCTACCCACAATTTATAAAGTTCTTACCTCCATTATTGCCACCAAACTCGACGAGCATCTGAAAGAAAATGAGCTGCTTTTGCCAGAACAGGTTGGTTGTAGGAAAGGATCTCGAGGATGCAAAGAATTATTAATAATAGATAATATTGTATCCAAGCATGTAAAAAAGAAAGCGCATAATTTGTCAGTGGGCTGGATTGATTTTCGAAAGGCATTCGATTCTATTCCGCATTCTTGGTTGCAGCGAACCCTTCAACTCTACAAGGTTCATCCCTCTATCATTACATTTCTTACAACGTGTATGAACAGCTGGCGAACAACACTGCTTGTAACGCGAGGGAAATTCAGTTACCAGACAGATACTTTAAAAATTTGTAGAGGCATTTTTCAGGGAGATAGCCTAAGTCCGCTCTGATTTTGCCTAGCATTAAACCCTTTGAGTAGGATGTTGAATGCTTCCGACTATGGGTATGCTTTGAAGAACCCCAAGAAGATCATTTCCCACCAATTATATATGGATGACCTCAAGCTCTATGCTAAAGGGCCAGAACAACTTCGCAGCATGCTGATACTAGTAGAAAGCTTCAGCAGCTCTGTTTGTATGGATCTTGGTTTGGAGAAGTCGCAGTAGTTCACGTGAAGAGAGGTAGCGTCCAGAATACAGAGAATGAACCTCATTTGATGGAAGATTTGAGAATTCAAGAACTCTTCAGTGGCGATGAATATAAGTATCTGGGCCTCCAGCAGCTCCTAGAAACTGCGGATGAAAAATGAAGAAAACAAGTGGAAAGAAAGGTTCTCTCGTGTGACGAAAATCTGCAAGTCCTGTATTAATTCAAGAAACAAATTTACAGGAATTAACACCTGGGCTCTTTCAGCAGCATCACATACATTTGGAGTTGTCAAGTGGTCTGAGACATCTTTGCAAGCTTTCGATAGAAAAGTCAGAACACTTCTATCAAAATATCGGATGCATCATCCTCGAAGTTCCACCGAAAGGCTGTATCTTTCAAGACATCATGGGGGCCGTGGACTGTTAAGTCTTGAAGTTATGTGTCGCCAGCAAGAGAAACAGCTCAGAAATTATTTCACCAACAACGAATCCATGACGGCCATTTGTGCACAAGATCACGGCTATACACCTCTGAAGCTGCTCCAGGCAGATCACAATCCAAGAGTTCCGAAACCTGTGGACCGAATTGAGCAGTGGAGATCAAAGGAACTCCATGGCAGGTTTGCTACTGCTCTTCAAAGTAACTCCATAGATATGAAGAGATCGACTGAATGGCTGAGAACAGCTGGGCTTTTTGGCGAGACGGAAGGATTTGTACTGGCCATTCAAGATCAGGTAGTAGCCACTAATAACTACAGGCGATATATTATGAAAGAGAACATCAGTGACAAGTCTCGCCTATGTAAGAAGGCCACCGAATCTATCCAACATATCTGCAGTAGATGCTCTCAGTTGGCACAAACAGATTATTTACAACGTCATAATAATGTAGCCAAAATCATCCACCAAGCTCTTGCTAAAAGATCGGACCTGATAAAGGAAAGCCTGCCATACTACAAATATCTACCAGAACAAGTTTTGTCTAATGAGAGAACAAAATCTTGTGGGATACTCCCATTGTTACAGATAGAACAGTGGACGCAAATAAGCCTGATATTGTCGTATTCGACAAAACTACTCGTAGGGCAATAATAATTGATATCGCAGTCCCACTGGATCATAATCTGCTGACAACTATTGCAGAAAAGAGGAGAAATATCAGCCACTCTCAGTTGAGCTGAAAACTTGTACAAACTAATAGAGGTAGATATTGTACCGTGGTTATTTCCCAACTAATGGGCTTGTGGCTGAAGATTGGAGGATTGTGAAAGAAAACTCCATCTAAATGAGTGGCACCTCAGAACCATGCAGAAGGCCGTGTTGCTGGTAACCACCAACATAGTGCAAGGTTCTCTCCTAAATCATTGAAGCGGAACCTGAGTGCACTGGAGGAAGAACTTCTACCATCTGTCTCACCATATGTGTTGACGTTCTGTCCTTGAGTTATACTTGAAACTCGGAATAGCGTGAAATTTTAAAATATGAAATAATAATAATAATAATAATAATAATAATAATAATAATAATAATAATAATAATAATAATAATAATGTCTTTATTAATGGCGAGGCTCAGGTCATAGGGCCTGCTCTTCCGCCTAACCACTGAGTTTACATTTATACAGAGTAGTAACATATAAGAGGGGAGGGAAATCTGTACATTTACGTCTGGGAGTGCAAAACTAGGGACCATCCCGGCATACGCCTTAAGCGATGGAGTAAACCCAGAAAACCTCAATCAGGATGGCGGCTTAGGGCCGAACAGCATTATGGTATAGAAATGGAAGAGAAGAGAATATGAGAGAAGGGAATCATAAATGAAAATGAAGTAGAAAATACGAACGAGAAAGAAGAAAGGAGAGAGACTAAAGGGGGGACAAACTGTACATTTATGACTGGGAGTGCAAAGCAAGGGGCCATCCCGGCGTACGCCTTAAGCAATTGAGTAAACCCAGAAAACCTCAATCAGGATGGCGGCTTATGGCCAAACATTAATGTAGAAGAATATGGTATGGATAGAAGTGAAGGTGAAGAGATGAGGCGTTTAGGGGAAAGGGTCGTAAAGACATAAATGGGGAAGACTGTGAAGGAAAAGGAAGGAAGAAAAAGCGAAGAAAAGGAGAAAGAAGTGGGTGGAAAAGTAAAATGTATCCAGAAGTGGTACATAAATGTTACGTTTGGTATACATTAGCATTTTACATAAATATACAAACATTTGTAACAGCAAGAAGCACAAAGGCTCTAAGTTAATAGTACCAGTAATTTATAATATAATATTGACAGTATTAAGAAACAATGTAAAAGTACAATAGGATATAAACATCAATTGTGATTATTATTAAGACCTATATATTGTAGATATGACAATGATGACAGTACAAAAATAGCTGTATTTTTTTTAAAAAAGGCGTTTTTAGCATAATTTGGACTTAGTAGTGAGGTATGGGGTGGAATTTTGAATTTAAAGAGTGAGGAAAGTGCGGCGTTTAGGGGGGCGGTGACCGGGTACTTGGTAGTGGGAAAAGTCTGGGCGATGAAGAGGATATTAATACCATTCTATATGTCGTTATACCGTACCCAAGTATTTAATTCGTTTTTGAATTTACGGAAAGTATTCGAATGTTTTAGACTCGCTGGTAGTTTATTCCAGGCTCGGATAGCTGTAATGGTGAAAGATTTGCTGAAAGAAGTCGTGCTGTGACGTGGCACACTGAGCAGAGCTGAACTACGAGCTCGGTTTAATTTCAGAGGATTGAAATTACTTATTAGACGTGTTACATGAGAACAGTGTAAAATTTTATAGAGAAGAAGTAGAGAGTGAAGTAACCGTCTTTTGTCTAGAGTAAGCATACGAAGTGAGTCAAAAACGTGCGATACACGGTCGTATTTTCTTAGATCAAAAATAAACCGTACGCATGCGTTCTGTGCTACTTGAAGTTTACGTTGTAATTTAGATGTGTTTGTCAGAAGAAAGTCGCAATAGTCAAAATGTGGCATAATAAGTGATTTAATGAGTGTCTCACGTGTACTAATTGGTAAAAGCGTTCGCAGGCGTTTCAGCGACTGCATTGCGCAAAAACTTTACGGCATGTTGAATCTACTTGCGAGTTGCTGAGGTGTTGTCAATAAACACTCCTAGGTTCTTGACTTCGGAACACCAAGGTAGAACGGTGTCATTTATATAAATTTTAGGCAGGGTAGAAGATGATATTTTATTCACAGTGCTTTTTGAACTGATAATCATGCACTGTGATTTATTTGGGTTTAATTGTAGGCCTAATAACGCTGCCCATTTGTTTAAGTTTATCAAATCTTCGTTAATTTTATGCGCGAGTGAGAAGAGTTCAGACGGGTGGCCACTTAGATATATCTGAAGATCATCCGCGTACATTTGATGACTGCAATATTTAAGTGCATTTCCCACATCGTTTACATACATTAAGAATACTAGTGGTCCTAATACAGTGCCTTGGGCAACTCCGCGGTTAAGTTTTAAGGTCCTTGAGCTGCGACTACCGGACACCACTCTTTGGGCTCTGGAAGTTAAATAATTAAGAAACCATGTACGCGTAGGCTTGCAAACCCCATGATTTTTAGTTTGCGAGTCGATTTTGTCGTGATCAACTGAGTCGAACGCTTTGCTGAAATCCAGAAGAATTAACATAGTTATATTACTGTGATCTATAGCTGTTCTCGCATCTTCAATAACATTCAGTAGCGCAGTACCAGTATTCCTGCCGGAACGGAAACCTGATTGCTGATCGTTTAAAAGTGATTGGTTTTGGAGATACAGTTCAGTTTGCTTACGGACGACTTTTTCGAGTACTTTAGAAATAGTCGGAGGATGCTAATTGGGCGGTATTCAATAGGGTTTCTGGTTGATGCTGTCTTGGGAATAGGATGCACGAGCGCACTTTTCCAAGATAAAGGATATTGTCCGCTCATTAGAGAAAAATTTACTATTTCGGTAATGATTGGATAGGTCACATCTAGGCTATTTTTTAGCAGTTTGGCATTTATATCATCGGTACCTGAAGCATTAGATTTGAGACTTTGAACTATTTTATTATGTCCTCATGTTCCACGGATGAAAAGAAAATTGTCATTGAATTTTGTTTCTGAGTTTTGAGAAGCGCGAGGATTGACTCTTAAGTTACAGTCAAATGAAGGAACGTTACTTACAAAATTATGATTTAGAGATTCTAGGGAATATTCATTTCAATTTGGGAGGAGCTTTACCTATTCCTAGATTTTTCAAATTTTTCCAAATCGTTTTCGAGTCGGGGACTCTGCCAAAGGTGGTGTAATAATATTTTATTTTAGCGTTGCGGCATTTCTGCGTAACTAAATTTCTGAGCATTTTGTGCTGTTTTTTAAATAGTTCGCATTTAGTTTTCCGGAAAATAGCATGCACTGCATCTCGATCTTTCATTAAATTTCGAATTTCATCAGTTAACCATGGTGCAGGAGGACGAGTTACGCGTGATATTTTTAAAGGCGCGTGCCGGTCATAGAGTTGTATTATTAAGTTAGTGAAAATCGCCACTTTAGCTTCCAGCGATTCTTCTTTATGGACAAGGTGCCATGGAAGTGTCAATCCATCTACATTAAATGCTTTTTTCAATTTAAAAATTTATTATTATAAACTTCACGTCCTTGGGATTTTATTTAGGACATTTCAGATTGTGAACGAGATAAATTAGATCGTGTTTTGAAATCCCGGAACTGAAATTGACCGTGATTTCGAACTTTGTTTTATTAGACACTATTATATGATCGATCCAAGTTTCCGTGCTCTTTGGTTGGTGTGTAGGTGCTAGAGGTAAAATTTCGAGGCACATGCTGTGGAAAAGTCGCGTAAACTGCTCTGCAGAAGGAGAGGCTTTTAATAAGTTATGATTAAAGTCACCCATTACAATAATATGTTCATAAGAATGGATCACAGATGCAAAGGTTTCGTCCAACATATCTATGCTACCTGACTTAGGAGGTAAATATATGACAGCCAAGAGACATTTTTTCCCTAAAAGTCCGACTTCGATAAAAGATATTCACTTCGTTGGCAATCCGTATTTGTTGAAGAGAGTACATGCTTATGTCTAAGATCGTCGCGAATGTATATACCGACACCTCCACCATGTGCGGCGACACTGGCTTTTCGATCAGCTCTTATCAAGCGGTACCCTGGAATTGCTACTAGCGCGGAATTGAGAGAATTTTTCAACCAGGTTTCGCTTAAGAGAAGCGCATGAAAATTGTGTTTAGATATTATTTCCGTTACTTCATCGAAATGGCAGGGCGGAGACTGAGCATTTAAGTGTGCAACGTGCAGACATAAAGAGCGAGGATTAGGCTTATTTGTAGCATCAGACGCTTGTACCGTCGGAGAAAGGTTCCGGTCACCAGTAACCACAGAGGAAGGAGAATTCTCGAAATATCCGAAAGTGGTTGTGAAAGAGGGGTGTGGAGTGGGGAGGTGGATGGGTGGGGGCGCTCCTACGCTGAGCTTGAACTGCCTCCAGCTGGTCCCTGGTTTGCACCCGGGCACGACTATTACCACGTTTGATGACGATGGTGCCGTCTTCTGTCCACACGTTCTTGAGGCCAAAGCGGTCGATGGCAGCTTGTAGCAAAACCAGGCGCGATTTCGTGAGATCCTCACGAATCGTGATACCAGAATGCTTCACCAGCCGTTTCGAGCGAAACATTTCACTCCGTTTCCTATAACTAATAAATTTAACAATAATTGGCCTGTTTTTTCCGGGTACTTGACGACCTATCCGATGGCTCCTATCAATATCTTGCAAGGTTAAGTTAACACTTATCTTTTTGGCGACTTCTTCGATGACCAGTTCGTCGGTGTCTTCATTATTATTTTCTTTTACGCCGAATATCCGCAAGCAGTTTCGGCGTGAGTACATCTCGAGCTGGTCTGTCTTTTCTTCTAACTGAGATTTGAGATTTGAAATCTCACGGTCACGTTCAGCCAGTTTTTTCTCTAAACCTGCCACAAGATTAGCATTGAAATTCATTGAGTCTTCCAATTGCTTTGCTACCAGTTCATTTAGTACAGATGCCAAAAAGCGTAAGAAAGTGGGCGAAGTTACTGCCTTATCCAGTGCCTCATTCACTTGCTCCGTAATTTTGGTTTCAAGATCAATATTGGCACTAGATGCGTTCTTGTTGCTCTTCATCATCTTAAGAGAAGTAATTAAGCAGAAAGACAGATCAGAAAAAGACACTAGGAGAGACGTTTCGTGGAGAGTGGTCGAGGAGTAGAAAACTAAAAGAACAGTAGAGCGGATCTCAGATCAAGTAAGAGTAAGATAAGTAAGAATACAAATGAAACTCAAGAAGAAAGATGCAATATAATTTCACTGAATGGTAAAGTACAGCAAAATATACTTATCTCTTCGGGCTTCTACAGCGTCAGGCGATCGTTGACTGCGAAAGTTATAACGGTGGCTACCTGCAAAAGAAACTACCTGCTGCCTAGCTCGGAGCGCCAAGGGACGATGCTTACACCGCGACGGTCATCCACAGACTGAGACGCTTGAGATTCTCTGCAAATGGTGACGGTGTCACAAGATGCAATTGAAATCGCTTATCAATATTATGTTTTCATATTTGCTTGCGCAAAATGCAATTACATTACCCATGACCTCAATATTTCCTGTTTTCGGTGGACACTACCGCTGAGGTGCATTTTTTGCCAAATATCGAGACATCGATGAGGAGGTATTCATTAGACAGATTGACTGCGTCTGTTGAAGATACGATATATTTATAAGAAAGATCATGTCGAGTATAGATACCGACTCCTCCACCTCGTGATGTGACACTTGGATTCCTGTCGGTTCTCAGAAAACGGTAACTAGGATGTGAAACAAGAGACGTGTTACGGGACGCCTTCAACCACGTTTCACTAACAAGGAGTGCATGAAAATGGTGTAGTGAAACTAGTTCTCTTAATTCATCGATATGGCAATAGAGGGACTGTGCATTTATGTGGCCTACAAAAAATGACCGCGAATGGGGCGTTAAAATTTGATTATAGGGACTATCGGCATCTAGTAACGGTTGCGTATCTAGTTCTTGTACTGTTGGATGAGGTAGGCTTGAATTCTTGTTACCTGTTAGTGACGTCATGCCTTGAGAAAGGGGGTGTTAAGAAAGACTATAAATAATGAAAACAAGGAAATTGTCTTGGAAATACCAAGAGTGCGTGTGGCTGTGGTTAAAGGGGGTGGGGCTGTAGGAGAGGGCGCTCCTGCGCTAAGCGGCTACAGCTTGCAGCTCGGCCTCTGCACAAGGGCGCGGCCACTACCTGTTTTTATGATGATACTTCCATCTTCTGTCCACACGTTCTTCAGGCCGAAGCGAGTAATATCTTCATTCAGGAGGTCCAGTCGGGCTTTTGTTAGGTCTTCCCGAATGGTCACGCCAGAACCAACATTCTCTTTGCGCGGAAGACCTCCCGGCGCTTCCTGTAACCAACAAACTTCACAATCGGTGGACGAGATTTCCCAAGGATCCTTGGTCCCACACTGTGGCATCTATCTGCGGCCACAGTATATCATTGCACAGTATATCGTCGTGCCACGGTCTCCGAGCTGTGAGGACGTATTTCTTAAGCGCTCCGAGCATCACCGCAGGTAGTTTGAGTGAGCGGCGCAGCAGGTAGTTTTATTCAGCCGAAGGACCGTTTGGGAATAGCGCCGCACACAACGCCAGTGTCTGCCAGATATAAGTTAAGTACAACCTATATTTTTAATATATTGTTAATATTCTTAGTTTTTTCCTAAAAGTTATATCTTGTGTTAAATACGCTTTTTCTATTATTGTATAACATAGCCACACGCAACGCTAAAGCTAACGACGCTGTCTCTGCTTCGCTGAGTGAAAGCGTCCTGACTTCGGAGCAAAATTTCGCAGATTGTTTCCCAAATAATGGATAGGAAATTGGAGACGTTAGTTTCTCAATATGAAGAGAAAATATTACAAAAGACCGAGGAGATCGATGATGAACTCCAACTGGCAGAGCGTACTGACGAGCTCAAGCAGTACCAGCGTCGAAACTGCTCAAGGATCTTTGGAGAATCGGAGTGTGATGGCGAGGACACCGACTGCATTACAGTCAATGTTGCCAAAAAGATAGGTGTCCAATTAGGTATAAGTGATATCGATCGCAGCCATCGACTTGGCCGAAAAACGAATGGTGGTACTCGCTCCATAATTGTCAAATTTACCAGTTATAGGGAGCGCCGGCAAATGTTTCAATGTTAAAAAAATAGGAAGAAAACTGGTTTCACCAGTCGTGAGGACCTGACGAGGATGGGGATGGAAGTCCTAAAAAGGGCTGTGGAACGTTTCGGCCAACAGAACGTTTGGACAACAGATGGTGTCATCATCTTAAAGGTGAGAAATACCAAAGTTCGCCTCAGATCTGCAGCAGAACTGGATAGCATAGAAAAATAGGAGCAAAAGTCTATGTACTAACATTCTTTTTTAAAAACAAAAAATGTCTTCTGCTTTTATTTGTTTTAGTGATATTAAATTATTATTATTATTATTGTTGTTGTTATTATTATTAAAACATTACAATTATTTTTATATTACTACATTTGAATTCTATTATTTTGTATTAATTCTGTCCTTTTTGCATAATTATAGTTAACTATTATCCGCTAGAATATTTATTAGTTGTAAAAAACTTAGTTAATTAGACTAATTCTAAGTAGTTAGAACTTTTTAGTTCATATTCCCTTAACCTTCGAAATTTTCAATGCGGATAAGTCTATAAATACATTTATAAATATCTCTATAAATGTACGAAACAGACTTTCCCTCAGTACACGCGTCTCAGGAATTCTATACCTGTGCTTAGCGCTTCCCCCTTGGAAAGCCCCAGACACGCTCGAAGTAGCCCTGCAACCCTTTTCTTTTTTTTAATTTGTTGCGTCGTTGTTGACGCAACGCGTCTCTTTACCCCTTGTTGGGCGTTGAGCGCATTCTTTGGAGTAATCCTCCGTTACTCAGTAATTACTATACTAGTCAAGTCTCGTCACGTCGCAGTCAGTGCCTATTATCCCTTCGGCCAGGGTCTCAACGCCGTTAGATCCCAGGGTTCCTGGCCGGTCACCCAATCAAGAACCCGCGATTCTCGAATTCGCTTAACCTTCGTGACTTCACGGAGCGCAGTAAACGAATTCGGCTAGGGCCTGGCTTCAAGATCTACAAAGCTCTTTGTCTCAGTTTCCTCGTAGTTTGTCTGTTTTCCACGTAAATGCACAATCACTTGTGCAGCATTACTCTGAAATTTCAAATATTATAACGGAAACGAAACCAGACCTGTCATGAATTAGCGAACCATGGCTAAAATCTACAATAAAATCAGGACTCGTATCGGTATCTAAATATAAACTCTTTAGGAATGATAGATCGGTGTCATCATCAAAACAAGTTAAAGGAAAAGATGAGTGGAGGGGTAGAATTGTTTGTTCGTGATGACATTAAGGTTAAAGTAGTGCTCACTCCCATCTACTTTGCCTGGCATGGAATATATGTTTGCGGAAATCCAAATTGAAATGAAACGTATACTTATTGCCGTCGTTTACTGGCCCCCAAAAACGCGCGTTTCATCCGAGTTAGAGATTGCCCTTTCACAGTTTGTAAATAAATATCAGGATATCATAATCATGGGTGATTTCAATTGCATCTGAAGGTACCGCTCTCAAACTCGGCCGAAAGGTTTATTGATACTATCAACTCACACAATTTACAGATATTACAATTTGGCCGTACTCACCTATCATTAGGAGCTGAAACATGGATAGATCACGCGATCGTGTCAGATAGTTATCGAAAGTATTAACGTACGGTCAGATATCTTTTCCGGGAGTATCAAAAGCATGATTGCTATTTATGGTGCACTCTATAAAATGTCCTAAATATAAACATAAAATGATCCGCTACCATAACTACAAAAATATCAATTCTGAGGCTATGTGCGACGACAGTACCAAAGCTCCCTGGCATGAGGTTTATAATCAAACATCCCTTAATAGTAAAGTAGAAGTCTGCAACGAAATTATATCAGATCTGTTCTATTTATTTATTTATTTATTTATTTATTTATTTATTTATTTATTTATTTATTTATTTATTTATTTATTTATTTATTTATTTATTTATTTATTTATTTATTTATTTATTTATTTATTTATTTATTTATTTATTTATTTATTTATTTATTTATTTATTTATTTATTTATTTATTTATTTATTTATTTATTTATTTATTTATTTATTTATTTATTTATTTATTTATTTATTTATTTATTTATTTATTTATTTATTTATTTTACGTCAAAAACAGTTAAAACTGCGTATGACGTGCTATGGGGAAAAGTGAATTGTGTGCACATTTTCAAAAATTCTGTGATCCCTACACTAAGTCATATTAAATTTTGAATTTTGAAAGGGAGGAAAAAAAACAACAAAAACTTCCATGTAGTAAAATCTATTTTCAAGGATAAATAAGCAATAAATTTTGAATTTTAAAAAATTTTCGATAAGCATGCACCATGAGAAACGCGACGAGTGACACGTCCCGCTGCCCAATGGCTTACAAGTGAATTAAAGCAGTTCATTAAAGCATGCAGGAACGCGACTCTACAATCGCTTCAAGGCTAATAAAACCTCTGATAATGAAAGAGCGTTCAAGAAGTTACGAAATTCCGTAAAACAAAAAAGTAGAAACGCGAAAATTTGATATTATTATGACATCTTTAAATTAAAAACGAACAATAAAGGTGTTTGGAACTCTCTGAGAGACCTCGGGATTACGAAAGCAAATTCTTCTGAAATTCCTGTCGACATGTCCTTGGATGACATTAATGACTACTTTGTAAATGTTTCAAAACCAATACCACTCTGTATTGATACGCTTGAGCGTAATACATTACAGACTCTGTAGCCAATTCACCTGCGGTCTGGGATAAATTTTATTTCTATAACGTAGATCATCACGAAGTTAGTATTATTGTTCGCTCACTAAAATCAAATGCTAATAGCTCGATAGAATCACAGCCAAACAATTGAAACTTGTCTTATCATTTGCCCTTCCGGCACGCATTTAATTAATTTCTCACTACAATGGGAAGCTTTCCTCAAGCGTGGAAGCTTGCATATGCTCGACTCTTGCCAAAATCTGAACTGACTTCGGCGTCTTGCAGTTATCGTCCAATTAGTGTATTACCGACAGTGTCAAAAGTTCTGGAAAAAATTGTTCTAAATTTCTCAGATTCCACTATCTCTTGGGTTGCAAACTATCTCTACAATAGGCAACAAATTATAGTAGTTGACGATCCCCATCCCGATCCAAAACTTCTCCACCGGGGAGTACCTCAGGGATCCGTGTTAGGGCCGGTGTTCTTAATTTATGTGAATGACTTATCACACGAACATAGAGAATGTAGTCATCATATGTACGTGGATGATCTGCAGATTTTCATCTCCGGGAAACCGTCACAGGTAGTAATGCTAATAAATAAATTAAATAATGAGATCTCATCTGTAGTAAAATGGTCAATGAGAAACTGATTCAAATTAAATCCTACAAAATTACAAACCATCATAATTTGCTCTTCCCAAATGCATAAAAACTTGAATGTTTATCTGTTCCTGATGTGCTTATAGGCAATGTTGTAATGCCTCGTCATTCCAAAGTGAAAAACTTGGGCTTAATTTTTGATGATCATCTAAGCTGGGAATACCAAATCCGAAGTATCTGTCGCAAGGTTTGTGCATCTTTGCAATCCCTTAGATGTATCGATAAATGTCTCCTACAAATACAGAAGGAAATGTTAGTAAAAACCCTGTTGTGTCCTCATTTCTGACGACGTGACATGTACAACAGTTTGAAAGATTCACTCGCTCAATCTCTGCAAATAGCTCAAAATGCCTGTATTAGTTTCATTTATAATATAAAAAAATACGATTATATCTCCAGAGTTTATAAAGTGAACAAAATACTAACAATAAAGGATAGGCGTTTGTAAACAGCCTTTGTCTCTTATCTAAGATGCTAAAAATGGATTCCCGTCATATTTAACAAATTATTTCTTACATCTTCTAGATTTTGAGATCTCAGTTACTCTGCATTTCAAAAGGTAAAACAAACTACTTCAATAAATCATTCGCAATTACTGTAGACCGGAGTGGAATAAATTGCCTTCCAACATTAAAAACTGCTTCTTATTCACATCTTTTAAGAAACACATAAATGACTTTCTTACAAAATAGAATATATCACGAAACAATTTATATTACTGTAGATATCCGGTTGTCAAATCCATGTCAGTTTTACCTCGTTTTTAGGAACGTTAAAAGTGATTAATATATCTAGAAAGAACCGTAATCTACTTATTGAAAATGTGTTCTTTTTGCGACTTGTTTGATACTGCCGGAAATGTATTTTCATCCATAGGAGCAGAAGTGGATAAGAGCAAAAGACAAACCCGTGCAGTATGGCAAGCATCTGAGGAAAACATTCCTAAGACCTAC
Organism: Teleogryllus oceanicus; assembly: GCA_964035755.1. Taxonomy (NCBI): domain Eukaryota; kingdom Metazoa; phylum Arthropoda; class Insecta; order Orthoptera; family Gryllidae; genus Teleogryllus; species Teleogryllus oceanicus. The sequence goes on along the minus strand of CAXIVR010000001.1, from coordinate 354,816,009 downwards.
TACTTCATTTTAGCTTAGTTTACTATTGTATTAGAACGCAGCCTGCCTGGTAGGATTTTCCCGACTAGCGGGTTTTCCTCCATGGTAGAGCGGCGAGTGAGTGGTGTGTTTCTGTATTAAAATATTACAGTCGCTCGGGTGAACACAGGCTGCGCAAGCGCAAACATTTGGACAATGTTATTCAATTCAAATTGCTTTTAACTCCGTCTATGAATGTATAATTCTTCAAAGAAAATTTACCACATTTCTGTGTCTATTTTAATATTTCATTTATTTTTTAAAAGTTGAATTTAAATTATTCTTGGTTTCTACTAACTACTTGCAACTTAAATATTTTTTTACATTTGTATATGATATTACATATTTGATCTTTGTATACATCTGACATGTGGTTAGTGGAAGAGCGGGCCTGATGACCTGAGCCTTGCCATATCAATAAAGGTATTATTGTCATCATCATCATAATCATCATTACAATAATCATCGTCATTATAATCATCATTATAATCACCATCATTATCATAATAATAATAATAATAATAATAATAATAATAATAATAATAATCATCATCATCCACCATTGCGATCTATTTCAACACTTTTTTTTATCACGTCAATCGCCAGCTGATCTGGACCTTCTTTGTCATTTTCCTTCATCCCGAAGATTTGCCCCGGGAGTGGTAGCTCAGTGCATTAACGATGTCACTGCAGCGCCTCTGACCGGGAGGTCCTAAGTTCGAGTCCTGACGGCGGCAGGTTTCGACACTAGCTTTCAGTTAGGTCAATTCAGTCGCTGCCGGGAGGAGAATTCTAGCGGCCGGCTGCTCTGATCGGTAGTTTTCGTGGTTTCTCCGATCAATACCAGGCGAATACCGGACAGTGCCCTAACAAAGGGGCCACGGACCACGCGCGATCTTTCCTTCCTTTTCCTTGTCCTATCCTCAGCCCTTACACACACACTTACACTAACATGACTACACTATCACATATGCCGGGAGACCGGCCGGGAGCTTAGAGCTAGTCCGGCTGGGGCGGTGCCCCGCTAGTGGAGAGTCCTGGTTAGGTGCAAACCCCAGTAGCCGACGGTAGGTTGGCGCCGGATCTCGTCATCCAGCGGGGAAGATCACCGCCATCTCCGAGGAAAGACATGCACTACACTAACGGACTCATGACCAAAGTAGTTGACGCGCCGGAAACACGGAAAAACCAAACCAAACGAAACCAAACCGAAGATTTGTAGGGAGTTCCGCTGCGTATACATTTTCAGGTGATCAGTTTCGCTTCCAGCTCTGCCTTAAGATTTTTATTTCGCGGTCACGTTCTTTAAGTTCCTGCGCAGATCATTAATCAAATCTATGTTGAAGCGCATACTCTTCTCTGACTTCGTAGAGACCATTCCAGTGAGAACGGACGCTGACTCGACGAAGCAGGACACTTCACCACCTCTTGCAATGCCGTGTTCAACTCTACATTGATACTGGCCAAGCTAGAGTTGGATCTCTTACTCCTTGACATGCTGATAGGAAATTGGAAAGTAAGAAAACGAATTGAAATATGCGAATTTAATTAACAATCAGAAATTTGATGGCGAAAGTATAATTCAGAGCAGAATAATGAGACTGGGAAATTTGATAACTACGTGAAAGAAATCGAACAAAATTATAATATGCAATACTCTAGATAGAATATGCAAATAATTATGTAAAAAAGAGCAAATCAAAGAGACAAATAAATAAGACGTATGTTATCTTTCCATCCTTGCGCTGCGACGCCGCCGCCGCTGCAGTACACTAAGCCTTTGACCACCTGCGGAAGACTACCTCGCCTAGTTCGGAGCGCTCCGGACGATGTTCCGGGGACGACGAGGGGCATCCACAGACTGATTAGTGAGACTTATTAGTCAACGTCGAAGAAAAATTCACAAAATCCCCGGTTTTCCGGCGCACGATTACGTAACTTTCTCTTCTTAAGTTCCTTCGTAAAACGAGAAATTAAAAAATGACATAAATGGGTCGTAACCTCGTGCCATGACATAAAATGAATGTCTATACTAAATGCTGTTGTTCTAAAGTAAAAAGAACAAAATGATTTCATTACAATCCGTCCCTAGTTATAAGTAAATTTAATGAAATATAAATATAAATTATTTTATAAAAGCTGTTCAGTCCATTGACAAGCGAACTAATTTTAATTATTATTTTCTTACATTTTGTTTATATGTCAGTGGGTAGCTACTATTCCACAATTTTCTTTTGCAAAATGTGTTTCAAATCTTACTTATCCATTGTAAGCTTTCATTATTTCCCTAATTGTAACTAATAGAAAATGTTATTACCATTCCAGCAGTTATTCTGAATTGATTGGACTACTGGAGGTAATTAAGATATTCTCAACCTCTGATTTTGTGGTGCATAAAATCCTACATCCCTACCAGTAAGATGTGACTTTACATGCGCACATTAAAAATACAATCTCTGGAGATACGAGTACTTGCCACTTCTTTTTACTTTACATTGCAGTATGAACATTGCAACCTGCTCACAGTGTTGAATCTCTTCTGTCTGCTGTCACCATCATATTTTGATGTGTACTCGCTGCGAGAGTAAGTACATAAATTTTAAATTACCGGTAAACATTGTAATATATGCTGCACTCCAGTGAGTTTCAGTAGTACTACTTGGACACCTGGTTACGTCCGACGCTGCTAGATTGCGCGGAGTGTCCTATGCACACAGCCAGTACCAACTGGAATACTAATGTCGGGCAACGATTTTGTGAAGAAAGCGCGGGTAGACCCACGAAGTGCACAACTCAATTTCAGCAGGTTGGGAAACGTGACGTCACTCGAACCAGGAACTGGCACGCTTCTAGTTCATTAGATTTTTTTGTTAATTTGTTGCATCCACATCTTGACGCAACGCGTTCCAAGCCCCTTAAGGGCGTTGAGGCATTCTTGAGTAATCTTCCGTTAATTACTGATACTCCGTAATTACTATACTAGTCGTCTCGTCACGTCGCAGTCAGTCAGTCCCTTTTTACCCCTTCGGCCAGGGGCTCGACGACGTTAGATCCCGGGTTCCTGGCCGGTCACCAACCAAGAACCCGCGAGTCTCGAATTCGCTTAACCTTCTGACTTCACGGAGTGTAGTAAACGAATTCGCCCTAGCATCGCCGGCTATTTAGATATTTATTATTTAGGTATTTAGATATTTATTAAGTCAAAACAGTAAAAAAATGTATGTGACGTATGAGGAGAAAATCATCTGGGACGCTTTCTTGAGTTTCAGAATTCTTCCCAATAATTTAGCTATTAATAGTTGAAAGATAAATAATAATAATAATAATAATAAAGATAAAAATATAAAAATTTAAATATCGAGAGATTAACATTTCAAAACTAGATATTTTCGTTTTGGAGCTTTAGAAAACTTATTTGCAATGGTAAACGAACTGCAAATTTGATTGTTCTGTATTGCTAACTAAATAGAAACTCTATAAGCAAACTCTACTACTACAAGCAAAGGAAAGCTCAACAATCGTGCACATAGTTAGCTTACATTTACGTCCAGAAACAAATCAAGGGCCATCTCATCATTTGCTCAATGGATCAGGGAAACTGGGCAAAACCTGATCGAGATGGGGGCATTGACCTGGAAGCTAAATACATTACTTGTTAGAGGCATATTAATTATTTTCTAAAAATTGTACAATACAAATGTTAATTCATTATACTATATCATTGTTTGAATTAAACATTATACTGATCGTCTAAAAGAAAAATAGTATCTAATTGTATAGAAACAGTTCTGCAGCAAAACGATTTTACTTTTTAACTTAAATCTGTGCACCACTTTTAATTGTTTAATTTCATCTGGCAATGCGTTGTAAGTAACGCACATGTAATGTAACTTTGGTTATTCATTCTGATTCACTCAACAGGCAGCCATTGACTCGACGGCAGCGCGAACGACAAGCCGCTGAATTTCCCTTTGCATGTAAGAAGCGGCCCAGCACTCAGGAAGCGAGTAAAGAATCCCTTTGTAGGGAATTGCTGGTAGCAAATGCTTGCAGTCCATACGATTCACATTAGACTGATGCTACAACGAAGATACTAGTCTAACGCTAACAGATGACTGTCGTATGACGCAATATATATTCAATTTATACGAAATGGTGTTAGTTTCCTGGAATGTTCAAATTTATTTCGACTTTCCGCCTGCTTTCCTTACAAAATACCTCTATGTCCGCCGTCGGGACTCGAAGCTACGGTCCCAAGGTGTGGTTATAAAGGGCAAGTGTATTTTTTATTTGCTTGAAAATTCATTATTTGTGTATTTATTTTTTCCTGTATTAAATTTTGGAATTTACGCGTACTTCACTTGCTCTGAATGTACTTAATATACAAATTCCTGGTTAGTTTCATTGAATACTTTAGAATGTGTATTTTGTTCCTCTGTAAATAAATTTAAAAAAATATTTCATTAAAAAATGTAATTATTTAAAAAAAAGATTTTTTATATAAATTTGATGAGATAAAAATTTTAAAAAGATGTTGACGTATTACTTGTTCAATATTCTATAAAAATACAAAAAGGAAAACGTGGGTCCTCCACACATATAGTTCTAAACAAGCAATTGAAAGGATGAGGGCACGCTCTGCCTACCCATGCACTAATAAATTCTGTTCGGTCAGTCCAAGTGCTGAAGAACTATAAAAAGAATGACCGTCTGCGTGATAAGGTTTTCAAAAGTTATTAGTATTCCATATGTTCACTCTGCTCCCAGAATGGTAAAGTGAGAGGGAAACAAATTGAAATACTAACTATTCCACGTCAAAAAGAACAAGAATTGACTAGATTTTTTAAAATATGACAGTTTAAAATTAAATCTGGGGATGAAAAAGGGTGTTTTTTTATTCACCTGAAAATTGATTCTTTGTGTAGTTACGCTATATTAAATATTGGAATTTAAGTATTACGTTGCAAAACATGGTTGATGCTCCGAATGTACTTAACATAAAAATTGCTGGTGTGTATCATTTAATACTTTGATATGTGTATATTATTACTCTGTAAATTACTATCTCAATAATAAATATTTCATTACAAAATTGTAATTATTTTTAAAAAAATCATTTTTTACACAAACTCTCTCAAATAAAAAATTGAAAATAGTATAAGCGTATTTCGTGTTGTTTTTTACAAAACAGCAAGAAAAAACTGGGCACTGAACACGTACTGTGAGGAACTAACCCAAGACCGGGTAAATGCTTTCGGGGAACTACCGACAGCGACATAAATGATAAGCGTGAAGGGACTTCCCCAAACCTGACGGTGACGAAGCATTTTGGGGTTTCCCTCAGCCGCCAAGAACAGAAACCCGGAATTCACCTTGCTCGTGACCAAACGGACGAATCACTGGACACAGACCAATGAGACTGACAAGACTGATCACGTGGCGAGGGGAGAAGCGAGTGCAGGCGAAGTCAGAAGCGTCTAGGGGCGAGCGGAGGCGGGCGTGTGCGGGGGAGGCCGGTGTGTCGGACGGACTCAGAGAGCCAGCAGATGTGAGTGAGAACAGACGTGAGTGTAGGAGAGGCTTATTAAGTGTGAATGGAGACAGATACGTGTGATGGACAAAATCAGAGAGTAGGTGAGGATTCGGACGTATGTGAAAGCAAACACGCCGGAAATTGAACTGTGCCGGAGGAACCGAACCCATTTTTCGTTCCGACTAGATTACGTTTAGGAGATATCGCGAAACCAGAGGCGGTGGGGTTTTTATTTGCGCGAAAACACTTTTAATATCTGATCCAAATTGGGTTGATAAATAATTTGAAATGGCGGGTGTAGAAATTTTCTGTGCAGGACGTATCTTAGAAATAATGGACTGAATGAAGTATTGACGTACATTTCATAATCTCCAACGCATAAACTCCTACGCAAAAATATCTTCCGAAGGAAGATAAGCAAGTGTTTTTAAGTGTGATGATCAGCGAATGGTAATTGTACACCAAGAGCCACGCTGAACACAACTGGAACCTCAGCTCCCTCACCTTGAATGTATCAAGACTGAGTGTGATTGTGTCTATATTGAAACTTGCGTCTTCATTAAAACTATTTCCACAACAAAATAATTAACAGTTTATATTTGCAACATTTTATTTAAATAGTTTCAATAGTGAATGCAAGTGACTGTGAGTGGTTAAAATGAACAAACAAAATAGCCCCGAGACGGGGCTACTTAACTAATCAAGTGCACGCAATAGAGACACCATATGCGACTAAGAGTGCATGATTCCGCAGGAGCACAAATACATCTATTACAACATCAAAAGTAACAATTACAATTTCTTCAGCAGGTACAGCAACTACTACTTTAACAACAACAACAACAACAAAAAAAACAACAACAAGAACAACAACAACAACCGTCTACTCATCAAGGACCGTCACCACCATCATCTACTCAACCGGTGATTCAACATCAGACTCTACATGCAACCCAGACTGAGGAGAATACCAGTGAAGAGATGCAAATTACATCATTAGATGAAACATACCAATCAAGACAACCAAACCTGCAGTTTCAAATCCAGCAACAACTTCAACAACAAACAGGTCAGCCCTTGCAATTACAACAATCGTCAGGAGCTGTCAGCGAAATCAACCCACAGCAATACGTAGCAGAACAACGATTCAGTGACATGTTCGGATAACAACCCATAATCAACAATCCAATAAATCCTCCAAACAGTCAACCCAATCAACATACAGTGCCAAATCAAAATACACCTTCAACAGTAAATTCACCACTCAATTTAGTTACGAGTGGAAAAAAACGTCAGCGACGTTCAAATGATTTAGACTACGCGTTCAACGTAGAAGTAACTTCTCGTTTCAATGAACTAAATAATGAAACCAATACTAACAAAACATCTACACCCAGAGAAACTTCTAATATTAAAATACCTCCCATCCATGTAATTGGTGAACAATATCCCCAAATCAATATTTAAATTAAATAGATTTATGCATTGTATTGTCCAGGTACAACCTAGAATCAAATCAAATGCACCTATACAGTGCAAACATTGTCAAATGTTCAATCATGCTCGGGCTAACTGTCAAGTTCAATCTAGATGTGTTAAATGTAATGCAGCTTACCACTACTCACAATGCACCAAACCAAAAGACAGCACTCCGATTTGTGTTAACTGTGGAGGCTGCACATCGCCAACTATCGCGGCTGTCAACCTTACAAGGACGCAGCTCGAGCCCAAACACAAAGCCACTTTATTAATGCAATCTCCAAGAACAGAAAAACAATAAACACGTACAAAATCCTGTCAACCTTAATAATAAAAAATACCCTTCACTACCACCAAGAAAGTCAGCTTGGTCAACATCATTACAATCACGTAATTAATATTCACAACAAATACATCATCCATTATATCACAACTAATAACTACCATGTCTCCCAAGTAATCGCAACCATCATGCCGCAAGTACAAAATCAGATTCAACACCTAATTCAAACCATCCTATCGACCCCAAATCAAAATGTCAAGTAATAGGAATCGTCTTAAACTTTTGAACTCGAATACAAATGGCCTCAAGAGACAAAAATTAACATTTGAATTATTTCTACAACAAAACCAAATAGACATACATAACTGAAACGCACTTAATAATGAATGAAAAATTGGACATACCAGGACTCAAAATATATCGAAATGACAGACCCTCGGAAACGGCAGCAGGTGGTGTTGCCAAACTAATATCAACTAAAATCAAACATATACCAATTGAAAGCCCAAACTAACCTGACCTTGACACAACTGCAATTAGCATCATAATATTTAATAAGGTACACCATATAATTAGCACATATAAACCGCCAAACAAACCCTTTCCATTAAAATCTTAACAGGAAATATGTAACACCAACCATAATAATCCGATTTTACTAATAGCAGATTTAAATAGTAAAAATTCAGCTTAGGGATGTAAATCAACATCACAAGGTAATAAATTATAGGCATTCCTCATTGATAACGATCTCTAAATAATTGCACCAAGGGAGCAAATCCATTACTCCTACAATAGCAACATAGTCCCTGATATCTAAGACATAACGAAAAACTTCAATCAATCAATTAAACAAATTGTTCTGCCTGAACATGACTCAGACCACAATCCCGTAATCTTAGATATAGGAACAAAAAATTCTAAAACCACCAATAAAGTTCCCGAAGTTACTTATGAAGGACGTGGGAACTAGCAAAAATTTAAAGAACAAATGGATTTTAATTGTATATTTCCTAAAAACATTAAAACAACTGCATATTTATACAACCAAATACAAACTCTCGTTGACACTATACAAAAATCAATTAAGCTTCAACTATACCTTATAAAGTTATATTAATTACAAAAAACACAAAAGCTTTCCCATTAGAATACTAAACTTAATAAAAAGTAGGTCAACGAATTTTAAAAAATCAAACAAATTCATCCAAACAGATCATTATGAACCACAATTAAAAAACTGTGTAAAGAAATCTATCATAGCAACCTTAAAATACAACGGCTCAAATCAACTCACCGCGTCCGACAAAGCCGAGGCACATTCACACCTAACCGTGCTTCAGACATATTTTGACTCATTCAATTGTGTAATTAACGATTTTCACGAGACAATACAAACAGTACCGATAGCAACTTCATTTATTTCTCCCTCACAAACCTCCAAAAACGTCACCCAAATTTTTAAAAAAATCAGCCGGTTACGACAATATCTCCAATAAAGCACTTAAATAATTAAGCAAAAAATCTGTAGCCGCACTAACTGAACTATTTAATGCAGCTTTAAGACTACAATATTTCCCAGAAAATTGGAAAACAGCCATAGTTTTACCCTTCTGCAAACCAGGAAAAGATGCAAGAAATCCATAAAATTACAGACCAATTAATCTTCTTCCATCCATTGCTAAACTTTTTGAAAAATTATTACTAAGTAGACTAATTACTTTTGTTTAAAGAGCAAAATACTACCTGACTTCCAGTTTAGCTTCCGATCCAAATACTTAAACAACTACCAACTACCGCGCCTAACGGAATCTATAGCCAGAGCATTTCACCAACGAAAACACACACTAGCAATTTTCTTGGACATAGAAAAGGCTATCGACACAGTTTGGCATACTGGTCTCCTGTACAAGTTACAGCAACCGAGAACTCCACAAGATATATATTTAACATCGTTCATAGCTTTCCGACCAACAGAAATTTTAAAGTTAAAATAAACAATACACTTTCAACACAACATACAATAGACGCAGGGGTCCTGTTTTCAAAATCACAAGCAGAGATTTTCACCCTTCGTAAATCAAAATTACCTCCTCCTTTACTCAATCACAAACACAGTAAACAAAACATACTCAAAAATTATTAAACTCTATTCCTTATTAAATTATAAATCTTCACTTAGCATTGAATGCGGTAAAATAATCTATAAATCAGTAATCAGACCCTCACTAACTACGCAGACTTGAGTGAGTGCGACTACAGTGACTTGAGACGTAAAACTAGAGTGGCTGAGATGCAGTATAAACTCGTAAAAACCAGAAGGAACAGATTGTCAGATACATTTTCACAATTGGGAGTATCAACTTGCAATTATAGTCGCACGAAACTTGAAGAGGTCATTTGTAAAGCAGAAGTCTTGCCTGTAACCTGCTTTGTTGTGTATGAACCGTGAATTTATTTATTTTTACTTTCAAGTACACCTACCACGTACGTACAGAATGATATACATAGTACAAGATATTTGTACATTGCGACGGCAGTGTCTTCGACCGCACGTTGGGTGAGCCAGATTTAACGTAAATTTGCTCCTCTCTTACCTGAGTGAAGGTGCCGGCTTGCTCCGGAGGCGGTGAGAGCCTGAAATAGGGGTGGTGGATGGACGTAGCTACTTTTCGAAATGAGAAGAAAGAACATGATGAACATAAAAGAACACGAAATTTAATCAAAATAAAAAATTAAATTAGAATAGAATTACCCAAATTACTAAAAATGTTTGCTAAGAGACTGTGAATGAGCTCAGCGGTGCTACTTTCCCTTCCCTAACCCTTAATTCCAAATACCAAAATCAATACCTTAAAATTTTATAAATTATGATTACAGCAAATAAAAAATTGAAAATAAATATTAATTAGGAAGATGCCAATGCGCGGCCAATGCTTCCTGAGAATTACTCCAATTTTAATCAAACAATGGTCTTTGGTATTGGACAAATAATTCTCTTAATCGTGTTTGGGATTCTCATGCTCGTTCACGGAGGGTGTGACGTCGCAAGTGATTTGTATTTTAGTTAGAAAACTGCAGAAAAAATATTTCTCACAATTGAATTATATAGTCTGTTCACATTGTAATGCTTTCAATAAATTAAATACGTGCACGTTTTACATAATATTTCAAAATAAATGTCCAATTATCTATTATCTCCCATGATTTGATGAAACAAATGAGTGCTCTGAGAAATTAGGTTTGTAAGAACATAAAAAGTTCAGTGTAGTGATGGGCATTGCGAGACCAAGACCAAGACCTTGCTGGTCTTGGTCTTGGTCTTGGCCTTGCAAGCATAGTCTTGGTCTTGGTCTTGCATTTTCTGCAAGAACCAAGACCAAGACCAAGACCAAGAAAGCAAGACCCAGACGCGCATCACTAGTTCAGTGGAAAATATTTCAGTCATGTCGAACAGTACAAATAAGGCAAATTGGATATTAAAAATACTGGGTGTTTCAAAATGAATAGCGGGGTTTTAGTGTGTTATAATATTTATTACATCAAACTTACAGCCATAAGGGATATATCAAATGAAAGAGAAACTCAAACAGTTTTGTTTGTTGGCATCAATGCGGAATGTTTCCGCCGCAATCCGATAGAAAGCGCTAGTAGCAAAGATGGCGACTAAAGAACAGAAAGCGTTTTGTGTTTTACAGTTTGCAAAGACGGAATCTGTTTTACTGTGCAACGTGCGTTCCGGAATAAGTTCGGTTGTGATCCTCCAGGTGATAACAATATTCGTAGATGGTATCATCAGTTTGAAGACACTGGCTGCCTTTGTAAAGGCAAGAGTACGGGACGACCAAGAACTAGTGAAGAGAGCGTTGAGCAAGTGCGTAATTCGTTCACGCGTAGCCCTATGAAATCCGTTCGGAAGGCTAGTCGTGAATTAGCAATTCCTGTGACGACTGTTTGGAGAGTTTTGCGGCGACGCTTGCAACTACGTCCTTATGGTTTGCAGTTGTTACATGCTCTGAAGCCTACTGACCATGTTTTACGTGCCAACTTTGCTAACGACATGTTGAATGACAATGAAAATTTTCTGGATCTTGTCGCATTCAGTGATGAATCGACCATCCAACTTAGTGGTCAAGTAAACACCCATAATGTTCGGATTTGGGGTTCACAAAATCCCCGCATGATGGTACAAGTGCAACGAGACTCACCTAAATTGAATGTTTTTTGTTCCATATCCCGACAGAAAGTTTATGGTCCTTTCTTTTTTGGTGAAGCAACTGTAACTGGTCACTCTTATCTGGATCTCTACATGGCTCTTCCTCAACTGACACAGGATGAACCAGAGAACTTCATCTTTCAGCAAGATGGTGCGCCGCCTCACTGGCATAACGAGGTACGCGATTGGCTTAACCTCACAGTACCCGACCGCTGGATTGGCCGTAAGGGGCCTAATGATAGCGCTTGTTTCATGGCCTCCACGGTCACCCGACCTAACGCCGTGTGATTTCTATCTTTGGGGGTTTATTAAGGATCGAGTGTATGTGCCTCCAATGCCAGCCAACTTTCCCGAATTAAGGAACAGGATTGAAACAGCTGTTGTGGCAATTACTAATGAGACACTAACCAAAGTTTGGGAAGAACTCGCATATCGTCTTGACGTGTGCCGAGTAACGAAGGGTGCTCACATTGAACACTTGTAGGCTATTATGTAAAACTGTTTGAGTTCCTCTATCATTTGATATATCACCCGCAGCTGCAAGCCTGATGTAATAAATATTATAACACTTTAAAACCCCGCTATTCATTTTGAAATACCCTGTATTGTGGGAATTCTGATTTGGTGTTGTTGACGTTCTTATAAGAAGAAATATGTTTAGAGCCTTAGTTCAGATGTAAACGAGGCTGAAGGGAAAGACGCGTCGCCGGCCTGAGTTCTGTAGCTCCAACTTGCAGCGGACAAGTTGGAGCTAAATTAAATTGTGGAATTATACATTATTTGGAATTATTTACTTCTGTAATTTATTTTCTCTCTGCTGATCACTACGGATTAAATATCCCTTTTCCTAGGTACCTCGCGAAACTATACGTCCATCTTACAAGACCGGAGGCTGCATATGGTGTTCATTAAATTTCTACGCGCATTGGATTTTAGAAATATAGACTTGTTAGTTTTTTGCATCTAGCGACTCTAGACACACCTCTCACATGGCTTGAGGGCTGCAAAATTTTCTTTCAACTCCTGAGCGCATTGGGAATTAGTAATAGAGATTTACCTCTTAGTTTGTACAAAGTAACTTAAAATGAGAAATATCTGGGTATTAATGGAATTTGCAAATTTGCAGCCCCGCAAATACATTTTAAATTCAGTTTCTTTGATGAAGGTGCTTTTATATTGAAGGCCAAACTTTTTTCCTCTATTGAGATAACGAGAAGAGTGAACAAGAGGGACAATACTTTTTTATGAGACTGTCCAAGAGTTAACGAAGAAAAGGACAAAACAATAACATAAGGATTCTATTCTAGTGTGTCGATATTAATGAATACCTTATAATAAATGAACAGAAATGAAGTAAAAAAAATCTAAAAAAGGACACTTATTAATGTAATTTTGATACGTACCGCTAATCGAAATCAGGGTGGAAATCGGAATTGGGGAATCGAACGTGGGGTGGCTATATTTTCCAAATATAATTTCCACGACTACCGTTCTAACCCCAAACTCACCAAAGCTTCCGATTTACAAATAAAGGAAAGGGATCAGGAAGTGTTTTGCGTGTGCGGCGTTGCCAGTGCGGGGCTTCCGATGCGGAAAGGAAGAAATCGCAGGGGCGATCTGAGGCAACGAAACGCCGGGTTGAAGTTGCTCTGCCGCGGCAATGGGCAAGAAACGTGAGAAAAATTATGTGTGCGGGTTGGAGTTATTAACGCGTTAAATGAATTTCCCAGATTGGACTTGTACGCCTCCGAAAGTTGTAGGTTTCAGATTACCAATTGAAATGATTGAAGGCGTCATTGTCAACAATAGTATTTATTTCACAAATAGCAGCTTTCGATGGCTTAGCCATCATCATCAGTTTTCTGCTGTCTGGGAGCCACAAAAACGACTAAACGACATGTAGTCGTTTCTGTGGCTCCCAGACAGCAGAAAATTGATGATGATGGCTAAGCCATCGAAAGCTGCTATTTGTGAAATAAATACTATTGTTGACAATGACAACGCCTTTAATCATTTCAATTATGTAAATGTCAACTACAACTCACCACTGAATCAATTCAGATTACCAAACTTGAAGCGCAGCGGTTCTACGAATTCGAGAGAACTCTGATTTTTTTTAAAAAATATTATTTCTGCCTGCTCTTTTCTAGGCTGTTACGGTTTTACACATCTCTTAAATTGAATGAACATACTTGTTAAATGGGCATTGAAATATTTTCCTTGACATGTTACAGGTGTTCTTCCTGTCAAGAAGTTTGCGAATTGTTACGTCCACAGGACTCATATTGTAAATCATATGCGTTTGAGATCCCTTCAAATATCTTCTGAACCGTTGCAGATATTCAAATGCAGTTTTTACTCAAACGAACGAAACACTTGAGCGGTCTCTCCGTCCGGTGGCGGCGTCTTCGGTCGTGGCAATCGGCGCTCGACTCGCGATCCATAGGCGAAAGGCGCGTCCAACTTCTTCGCCGTTCACTTCGTGGCTCACTCGAAATCGGCCACAATTGCACTGGAGTGTAGTTGTACGAGTGCGTGAGGAATAACTTACAGATGCGTTCACAATTCAGATTCACTATTACACGATTCACTTCAGCCATAACAGAATGTTCAAAGTGGCTGCTTTTAACGTCTTTTTCTCTTCCTCTTCATGGCACACGAACGCTGCTCGCGCGGACCTTTCGCGATCGTCATGGCACCGGACTTCCCTAACGACTTCACACTTCCGCACAATTTTTCAAACTCCTCTTTTCTAACGGAGAGGTATTGTTTTGCGTTGACCATTTCTTCGTTTTTTCACGGCTGGCCAATAGCGATTTCTGAATTTCTTCTTACGGTCCACTAAGTTCTGGCTTGGCCAGCACGCCACTCGCCTGATCCGTCCGCCGCGCACCGAGCGTTCGCGCCAGTTTGACGCGCGGGCACGCGTTGACCTCGCAATTCGACGTTGATTTCATGTCCTTTCGCTTGCCGCGAGGCGTGCTCTTCAGTTCGTCTGAGTATATAACAATTTTCTGGGCAAATTGAAAGCTTTTACGTGTGCGTCCGCTCGGAATACTCTGGCGCGGCCCGGGATCCCGCAACGCTCCATTCCAGACACCTCTTCTCGCAACTCATACTTCCACTATTTTTACCCAAGTTTACTTTAAAAATTTAACAAATCAAATAACATCGTTCGAGGTTTACTTGTTCCTTGTTTTTATTGATAGTCTAATTCAATTGAAGCACAATTTAATTATGATTATGACACACATTTATTTAAACTTCACTTTTACTCGTTATATACTATGGCAAGGGGTCCAGCTTACACGGCCTCAAGGGTCACTACTAAAATCTTTAATATAGTGGGGGGCGATGTTTCCTTCACTCGGGCGATTCACACCTAATTTCGCCTTTACTGTTGATCTCGGACGTTTGACGTCTGTTCTGAAAGGGAAAGGAGAGGAGAGAATGGAACCATACGAGTTATTTGGTCTCACTGTGCATAACGCAGTTAAACATATTGGAATGTGTGTGAATTTCTGAATGTACTCGAAAAAATCCTTAAACCTCAACTCCACCGAAGGGGGTGCTCACTAGGCGTGTGCCCTTAATAGCTAAACTGTTATTTCTTAACCGCTAACGTTTGGTAACTGTTACGCGAAATAACAGTTATTTCGTTTATCCTGTTATTGGCTCTTATCGGTTGACATGCATAGAACTGCAACATACTGGGCCTAATCCTAACTACTGCAAGCTTTTGTGGCAACCATTTTGTACGATAACAGCTTCACTGCAGCTAATCAATCATGATTTGCCAGTGTTCAAATTATAGATTCATTAATACTTAATTCGTCATTATTACACATCATGTGCCACAATATTTTTATATTTTATTATATACACTACAACAAGATGATTGTCCTTTAACTGAAGTCCGTCCAATATGTTAACTTATTTCTGTCCTATTGCTGCTTATGTGAGATCAACTAATATTTCCCTAGGTCTGATAAAATAAAATGAGTTACCGTCAAATAACTCACATTATAATACTTGATATTCGACAGTCATTAACACTTTCTCCTTATTATTTTTGGCCCTCGTCACTTCACTATGCATATGTTGCATATTTTAAAGAATATTTGCAATCTGAACCCGAATCACTTTCATTTTAGTAATATTCTATACACATTCGCTACATATATGAATTAATATTCGTCCTTGGCAGTTCATCCAGTCTGGTTCATATCAGCAGCTTCTCTGTCCAATCATGTTGGGGAAAGTAGTGTAAGGAGGCACCGTAAGGTAGCTGCAAAGGGTTTACGGTGCTACCAACGTTATTCGTTTTGCGTGGTTTAACTCTTAGCAGTCGCTACAACTACTTTAACTTTTAGCAGTCGGCCTGTTAGATTGCTAGTCAAGAACCTGTTATTTTTCAACTGTTATTAATAACAGCTATTACGACTCAGCTGTTTTTCTGATAACAGTTATTGAAGAAAAGCTGTTAAGCCCATCTCTAGTGCTGACCCCGGCAGGGCGCATGCGCTGGAAGCACAACATTCTCGCCCGACATAGATGCGAGAGGCTTTAACTTTGGACTAAAAACCTTGCGCGGGCCTCAATTAATGGCACGGGAGGCCGCATGTGGTTGCGGGCTATCCGTTAGACTTCTTTGAACTGTACAACGCTTCGGGGAGGACTTAAGTGATTGTCTCGCCCCTTTTCCCGAACGGTGAAGTCGGAAATGACTCGCTCTTAACCTCCGGCAATGCGACGCCGTCCACCCGTCGTAAGAGGGCAGACTTCAACGAGGCGGTGGGCGAGGCGGCCACGCGTCTCCCGCGGCAGAACGAAGCGAGATGTTTGGGGGAGGTACTTGTCAGCGGTCTTCGCTAGCATGACGCGCTCGATATCTCGCGGCCACAATCAAAACTCGAACCCTTGTTCTGAAACTTTTCCGATCTCCTGGTCGACACCTTGCCATGAAACGCCGCCTCTTCACCGCGTGCGCGCGTCCCTTGCGGGCCTATGCGCTCCTATGCTCCCCCTACTCTGCAGCCTGTCCAGGTCGCAGAGAACAGAGCGCCACCGCGTATTCCTGATATTCGACCCGACCGCACTGCTCAACCCGCTGACGTGTTCTGAGTAGCAGGCGTGCGAAACCAGTTTCCGTCGGAGCTGCAGAAGCGGCGGAGACGGCGCTCGCAAGGGCGCTGCGACCAGCGGGGTGCGTAGGGCCTTCCACGGACGAAGGGCTCTGCTGATGTGCAATAAACGGCGTATGTGGTGTAACCTAAACTCTTTGCTTTTAACATGCTTTCATTTGCAATATTGGGTGCAGTTTGGAAGTTTACATACCACTCGTGCTTTGGAAATTCTCATATAAATCTTTTCCTCGCTTCGCGAGTCAGGGATTCATTGACAATTTCCAAAGCATTCGTGGTATTACTTATAATAAATTTACCGCGCTGAAGTATGTCGATCTCCCCGCCCGTGTGTTTTTGCGTTCAGTTCATACTGTCTTATTGTTTTTTCTTTTCTCTAATGAACAGGTCCCTTTAAAATTCTAGACAGCAGAACCTTTTACCTTAATGTATTCAATATCAAGTTTAAATGAACATTAAACAAATATTTGACAGTCTGCAAACGACGTTTCGCGAGTTACAGCATCCCCAACTTCAAGTCTATTGCGATACAATTAAATTCGTTTTAATTATTAAACACAAAACAATAGTTTAAGTACCGTTCAATGATTAAAATATTGACATGAAAACATACTGTTTTTTAAATAAGAAATTTTAAGAACTAACAGAAAGCACTCCTGTATACTGGTATTCAGTACCTCTTTGACCTCCCATTAAGGGAAGATTACCTATTTTTAAATATTCCGAAAATATTTTAAATTTTCTTTTTCATGTTTTTGAAATTGGGAAGGCTGTTTCCAGTACAGATTCATTCGTTGCCTACCAATGTAGAAATGCCTCAAGAAAGTAGACCTCAACTGTTTGCCACGAACAGACAACTTGCTAACTCCTAAACATTCGCGCGAAGTGCAGTGTCAGGGGAATTGCAAGACAAGGAGAAGGTGGGGTTTCTACCTCAACTGGCAGCAGTCTCCAACTTTGCAATGAAACCAGTTTTATACTTTGTTTTTGTTTCTTTCATAATTATTTAATTATTTTTCATTTTTCATAGTTATTGGTAAAAAGTTTATTTCTATTATTAAACCAATTTTGGTAAAATTTTCATTATTATTATTATTACTATTATTATTATTATTATTATTATTATTATTATTATTATTATTATTATTATTATTATTATTATTATTATCTCCTATTTTCTGTAGATATACACTGATGCCGGGGTTCTCAAAACCACCCAAGGCAACAATGATTTGCACGTAAAGTGGAACAATATATTTTGTTTTTTATATCCATACGTTTACGGTCTATATTTGCTGTTCCCAATAATGCGGCGTTTTGAATGGTCCGTAAATGGTTTTCAATTCTAACTTCGTGATCTCTTGCCATTCTTTGGTGACCAATCCATTCGCTGACACCACTGGTATTTTGGTATTTCTCCTTTTTCTCAGCAACAGTTGTTACAAGCCGGTAGGAACCGCGACATCAATGATGCATGATGTTTTGGATATTTTATCAAATAGAACAGTATCTGGTCTATTTGCTTCCACTGTTCGGTCAGTGTAGATTACACTATCCCACAGAATTCGAGCTCGATCATTGCTGATTACTTGCTCAGGTTTGCACTTATAATATGGTTGTTCACTCTCTACGGGGTCGTATCTCTTGGCAAGGGCTTGGTGGATTACTTTGGCGACTGTGTCTCTTTAGGTATTCTGTTTGTGCTAATGCAGGGCATCCACAGCAAATATGCTGGATTGACATTGATATTATTATTCCATTTCACCACAAATCATTGGTCTTAAACTGTTACCACACAAATACATCAAAGGGTTAATAACTGACTTGAGTTATTTGTTCAAAAAACAATAAAAACTGTATATGACGTATGGAGGAGATCATCTGCGCTCGTTTTCTTGAATACCTGAATCCCAATTCAACATTTCAACTATAAATAATTGAAATATCAATAATTGTTTAAATAATAATAATATAATAATAATATAATAATAAATGTAATAATAATAAATATAATAATAAATGTAATAATAATAAATATAATAATAATAAATATAATAATAAATATAATAATAATTTTTTAAAAGCTCAAGATTATCATCATTTGAAAACTAGACATTTTCGTTCCCGAGTGATAGAAAACCTATTTCCAACGGTAAAGGAACTGCAGATTTAATTTTTCTGCATTGCTAACAATATAATAACTCACCCTCAGCTCTACTCCTACCACTACAGGAAAAAGGAGATCTCAACAAAACGTGCGCATATTTAAGCTACATTTGTGTACAGAAGCAAATCAAGGGGCCAAATCACCATTTGCTCAATGGAGCAGAGAAACTGGACAAAGACCTGATCGAGATGGGGGTCATTAACTCGGAAGCTGAAGCATATTACTTGTTACAGGCACATTAAGTCTTTTTTACTTTTTTGCCATTCGAAGTTCTTCATAAGAAAAGAAAGTTATGTAATCGTGCGCCGGAAAACGGCGAATTTCCGGGAGAAAAACTGTTTTTACCGGGTTCTGGTAACAATGAAGTGGATAAATCCTGTTGCTAAATTTTTAGAAAAATCTTCTAACACGTGGTGTAGCCTGAAACCATGTTTTGTTGGTTCTTAATATCGATAAATTGATTGACAGCAAAACGTCCGTTCGTCCGTCTGTTCGTCAGCCCATGATCAACACTAGCGCTTTAACCGTTCAGGCGATTTCCTTCAAAATTGATATTCCCCACTCGATCTGAATGATCTCATGGCTGTGGTAATTTCAAACGGATAGTTTGAGTTTTGAGGGTTCCTCACATGAAGCCTAAAATATTTTCAATTTTTTCTAAAAAATGGCACCAAATTTTGTTTTGAAACTGTTTGCGGATAGCGAAAAGAACGCTTAAGGGAATGGTGGTAGACTGATGTTCCTTTAAGTCACAGATTTTTTGAAAACCGAAGAAGAACAATTTTTGGGCGTCTTCCTACAACTATAAAATATTGAAGATAGAAATTTTTTCCTTAACAAAATATGTTTTTAAAGACGGATCTTTAAATAAGTCCATGTTGAATTTTTCAAACATATGAGTAGTTTCCTTTGTAATTTTGAGCAAAGTACAGGCGATTTTTGCTCAGAAACTGCTCCTAATTTTTGCATTAAATTTGTTCATATGTAAGAAGGAACGGTAAAAATGAATGGTACCAGTTGCACTTTTGGCCATCGCTCGTTTTTTTTAATTTGGAAAACTGAACATTTGAAATCTACAAAATTAGAGATTGCTTTAAACAAAGTCGGTTGTAGAAAATCACCCCTTTAAAAAAGGGCGTGTACAATTTTTTTCCGAAAACGAGCTGATTCCGTTTAATATAAGTCTGAAATTTATGCACTGTCAAAAAAATTCTCAAAAACAACACCAATTTTTTTCTTTACATTTTCTCCACGTATGTAGTAAGGGACGGTAAATAAATACGGTGCTAGTCTAATTTTCAGTTTATGCTCCGTGTTTTTCGAGAATGCGGAAAATAACCGTTAACATGTCTAAAGTATAGAGTTGGAGATAGCATTTTAAACATAGTCTGTTGTAAAAAAATCAGTTCTTTAATAAAGGTCATGTACAGTTTTTTTGAAAAATGAGCTGATTTCTCTTAATTCGTGCCCGGAATGTATTCAATTTCTAAAGATATTGTATTCTCAAAACACACACCAAATAGTTTAATTCAAGTTTCCTCTAATATATAACAGTGTATGGTAAATAAATAAATAAATAAATAAATAAATAAATTTTAAAAAATGAATGAATGAATGAGTAAATGAATGATGAATGAATGAGTAAATGAATGAATGAATGAGTAAATGAATGAATGAATGAGTGAATGAATGAGTAAATGAATGAATGAATGAGTAAATGAATGAATGAATGAGTAAATGCATGAATGAGTAAGTAAATGAATGAATGAATGAATAATTAAATGAATCAATGAATGAATGAATGAATGAATAAGTAAATGAATCAATGAATAAATAAATGAATAAACTAATGGTGCTATAGGATGGCACAGACTTTCTCACAGTAGTTAGTTTTATAATCTCTTTAGCCTGGTCTAGCTTCGAGTATGCCTAATACTCTTCACGGTTGCCTTCTTTTATCGCCCCAAAATACATATTTTCACATTTTCTCAACTTGTCGGCTTACTAGAGCTGATACAATTATACCTTGGCTGTTTGATATAGAAGCATGCAGCCCGCATCCAATCCGAATGGCCAAACTGATTAAGGCTTGAATGGATTGAGCGCTTCGGGTCGAAAGGAAACGGATACGAATTCCACACAGGGTTTTTAATTTGATGATTGTGTTGTGGCAGAAAAGTATTGAGGATTCCTGAAACTTTATTGAAAATCATTTGAAATACTTCTAGTGACAAATAGAATGAATATAGATAAATATACCGATCGTGTCTGTATATGCTTTCCCAATTTGCAACTTTTAATCATTTTTTTTTCAACTCTGTTATTCGATTTCTAAAACGTATGTCACGTCAAATCGTTTGTTGTGTTTCAGTGCATCTGTATGAACCGATGTAAGTAAACTAACCAATCCACATTAAATATAAATACTTTGTATTTAAATAGATTTCATCACAAATATAAAAGTAGAACAATACAACAAGAGTACATTGGAACGATTTGCCTGCGGAGGTTTTTGAGTCCTTTCCTTGCTCAGCGCCAGAGTTTAGAAAAAATATAGGAAATGAGTCAATAGGGTGAAAACGTATAGTGAAGTGAAGTGACGTGAAAGGTGCGAATATACGTAGTGTACAGTTAAAAAGTATTGATCAGTTAATATTCAGGTAAAGTGATGTGGGGTGAAGTGAAGGGAAGTGATTTCATTTCTTTCTGTTTGTTTTGCTTGTCGAAAATGTCTTTCTACAGGCTATACTGACTAACGTTGGTATTTATTTTTTTATAGTAACGAGCGTTTTTCGTATTAGAAATGTAATAATTATTATAAGTATTTAATATTATTACTCTGTGGTGTTAGGTAAAAATGTTAATCTGTTTGCCTGAGTATGAATGAATCAGTCCCCATCTCGATCAGGTTTTTCGTCCAGTTTCCCTGATCCATTGAGCAAATGCTGAGATGGCCCCTTGTTTTGCTTCTGGACATAAATCTAACTTCATTTTCTGTGCACGTCTTCTAGAATTCAGTGGGAAACACAATTCTTCAAATTATCGTTTCCATGTTGTCGTGGCAGGAAGTAATAAGAGCCAAAATTTATTGCTTATTTATGCTTGAAAATAGATTTTATTACATGGGAGTTTTTTTGTTTTTTTGACGTAAAATAAATAAATAAATAAATAAATAAGTAAATAAATAAATAAATAAATAAATAAATAAATAAATAAATAAATAAATAAATAAAAAATAAATAAATAAATAAATAAATAAATAAATAAATAAATAAAATAAATAAATAAATAAATAAATAAATAAATAAATAAATAAATAAATAAATAAATAAATAAATAAATAAATAAATAAATAAATAAATAAATAAATAAATAAATAAATAAATAAATAAATAAATAAATAAATAAATAAATAAATAAATAAATAAATAAATCAGTGCAGGTTGGTGTGTATGCGAGGGTTTCTTGGTCTGTGTATGTAGTCGTGCATGTTTGTATGTATGTATGCATGTATGCATACCATTTATGTATGTATATTTGTATAGTGTGTATTTATCTATATTCTAACGAACATCCCCGCCCAGTAATTCCTAGGAGCCTGTCGGGAATTCGCATGTATCATGCTCTTGCAAGCTTTGTGATTCCTCAGGGCAGTGGCATTTGTTTGGGTGTCGAGAGGAAATCCAAACAAGTACACATAAATCAATTAAACTGGGTTTAATATTCTGAAACCCTTTTAAATGGTCACACTGAACACACAAAAATACACAGAACCTTCGCACATTTAACCCGGGAATTCCCGTTACACCAGAGTTTACACCAGTTAGTTTACACCAGAAATTTACTCCAATTTCTGTTTAACCTGCTCAGTGACGCCGGGTTCATATTTGCGACAATACAAATTATATATCAACTTGTGAACCAGTACATAATGCACTCAAATAATTTATTCTCACTGTGAATAACATAAACCAAACAGAATTTTTCTAAAAATTCGATTGACAAATTACTTAAAATGGCAGGAATTTTAATTTTATTTTATATATTATTTTCAATATTTTATTTTATATTTTATATATTTTGTATATTTTGTAAATATTTTGTACATTTTTGTGCATTTTTGTACCTTTTTTTTTTTTTTTTTATTTTTATTTTTAATATTTTTAATTTTTATTTGTATATATTTTATATATTTTATATATTTTATATATTTTATATATTTTATATATTTTATATATTTTATATATTTTATATATTTTATATATTTTTTTAATTTTATATCTATTTTTTATATTTTTATTTTTTTTAAATTTTTTTATTTTCTATGTTTTTGAAATATTTTTGAATAGCCGGGAGGATGCTAATTGGGTGGTATTTGATAAGGTTTTTGGATGATGGTGTCTTGGGGATGAGATGCACGAGCGCACTCTTCCCGGATAAAGTATATTGTCCGCTCATTAGTGCAAAATTTACTATTTCAGTAGTGACTGGATAGGTCACATCTAGGCTATTTTGTAGCAGTTTGGCATTTATACCATCTGAATCTGAAGCGTTTGATTTGAGACATTGAATTATTTTTATTATATCCTCTTGTTCCACGGATGAAAGGAAAAAAATCGTTGTTGAATTTTATTTCTGAGTTTTGGAGAAGCGCGAGAGAATTCCTCTTGAATTTACTGTCAAATGAAGGAACGTTATTTACGAAACTATGATTTAGAGATTCTAGGGGGATATTCGTTTCAATTTGGACAGGAGCTTTGTCTATCCCTAGATTTTTTAGATTTTTTCAAATCGTTTTCGAGTCGCGAGTACTGTTGAAGGTGATGTGGTAATATTTTATTTTAGAGTTGAGGCATTTCTGCGTAACTAAATTTCGAGCATTTTGTACTGTTTTTTAAATAGTTCGCTTTAAGTTTTCCGGAAAATAGCATGCACTGCATCTCGATCTTTCATTAAATTTCGAATTTAATCAGTTAACCATGGTGCAGGACGAGTTACGCGTGATATTTTTAATGGCGCGTGCCGATCATAGAGTTGTATTGTTAAGTTAGTGAAAATCACCACTTTATCATCCAAGAATTCTTCATCGTGCACCAGGTGCCATAAAAGTGTCAATCCATCTATATTAAGTGCTTGTTTATCGAATTTTGAAAAATCGCTGTGTTTGATTAAATGAGGTGAGTATTTAGGACACTTCAGATTGTAAACAAGATATATTAGATCTTTTGAAATCCCGGGAACTGGAAATTGACCACAATTTCCCTCTTTGTTTTATTAGACACTATTATATGATCGACCCCAGTTTCTTTGAGTGGTGTATAGATGCTAGAGGTGAAATTTCGAGGCACATGCCATTGCCAAAGCTCGTAAACTGCTCAGCAGAAGGAGAGGCTTTTAATTGATGGCTATTGCAATTAGTCTAATTTAAAATGTGAGATTATTTTTACTTTATTTAAGATATACGCTCTCCCTATGCTTGAGACCCCTAATCGGCTGAAGACATCTGCTGTAGCCTCTATGGATGAACAAACACCCGTCTCTTCATGGCTACTGGTGAGGGGAAAATTATAAAAAAATCCCCGAACACTAGATCTCTGAAGAGGACCGCGATATGTCGGTCGAAATGTCAGCACCTCAGCATTTCTCGCGGCGTCACCCGGAGAGCCTAGGTCACAATCAATATGTATAAATAAACGGGTCGTGACTGTGTGTGCTTTTCCGATTTGACTTTTTTCAAGTCTCTCTCATTCGATTTGTAAAACGTATGTCACGTCATATCAATTGTCTTTCTGTGCATTTGTATGAACCGATTTCAGTAAACTAACGAATCTATCAACACGAAATTTAAATACAATATATACACTATTCATGAGAGCGACTTAAATATTTTCAACTGCTGACCGAAAGAAGTGATTCTGGGCAACAACTAATCTCATTTAAGTACCAATAACCAGGAAGTCCTAGGTTAGAGTCCTGACGATGGCAGTATTTTGGAAACTAACCACAAATCTAGGTCGAGTTCTGTCGCTGCCAGGAGGATAATTCTAGCAGCCGGCTGCTCTGATCGGTATCTTTCCGTGGTTTCTCTGGTCAACACCAGGCGCATGCCGGGGAAGTACCTTACCAAACAGGCCACGGAGCGCGCGCTATATTTTCTTCCCATTCCTTATCCTATCCTACCCTTTACTTACACACACACTTACATTCACCACACATGCCGGGAGACCGGTTGGGAGCTTGGAGCTTGTCCTGGCTGGGGATATACTCCTCTTGGGGAAATACCCGGTTAGGGAAAACTTCCGTGGGCGAAGGTAGGTCGGCGCGGGTTCTAGTCATCCAGGGAGGGTGAAGATCACCGCTACCGATCGTGTTCTGCACGTTCGGGACTAATAAACGTAGTAGTTTACGCGTCCGGAATCACTACCATTCCATCCACCTGACGGCTGTCAGTCCGTCTGTAGACAACTGCAGCGCCTAATCCGCTCAGCTGCTTTTCTCCAAAATTGATATTCTCCTTATCAATCTCGACGGACTGAGGCTTTGGGAGTTTCTAACGGATATTTTGATTGTTGAGGCTTTTTACATGAATCGGGCATTTATCTTTTTATGCCTCTACTAAGTTCGACCCACACAGGCTTGTGTTGTGCAGTGGAATAAATGTGCTGGTTGAAAACACTTTTGTTGGTTTATGTACTAATATAATATTGCGGAGCATTAAGAAACAATGCGAGGAATTATGTGCTTTGGGAGCACCACTAGTTCTTTATCTTATAAGTTTTAAAGTATGTTTTGTTTACATACGACTGCATTTTAAGTTCCATGCTGGGTAAAGGTATTCCTGTGTGTAAAATTCTTTATACCTTGCTCAGAAAGGTGCGTAGGTTTTCCTCATTTCTCACAAATTTGATTTTTGGACAAATACTGTTTTTCCGAAGAGACATATTCTGGGAAAATTGTACGCTTGGCATAATAATTGGTTCCATTTTATCTCCAACATAACTTGGCAGAGCTCGCCCACCTCCTGAGGCCGGGGCTGCGTCCGCACCAGCCCAGTTGGCTCCACCAGGAGCTTCCACTTGTGCTCCCGCGACCACGAGCGCAGGCTTGGAGGCATCGTGCTTCTGTGCTTCTTCTCCATGTGATGCTGTGAAAGCCTTTTTCTTTTTGGCTTTTCCTTGCCGCTGACCGTCACTCTCACCCACTGTAATCCCATCTGCTTCCCAAGCCGCAGAGTGACCTTCGGAATGGAGAGAGAGAGAATGAAAAATTCACGTAACACTCACTTTTTCAGTATTCCATGAGAAGTTGGATAATCTAAGTAAGCTTTCTAGGTTGAAGAGATTGATATTTACTCTTCTTGTATTTACATGCAGCAGAATTCGGAATAGTCACATGATTCTTCTTCTTGCATTCTTTCTTCAGTAAGAGGCGACTCGCCGGCAGACTCGTCAGCTCTCCAGTCAGACCTGCGTCCTACTGCCCCATCCCATGTTGCAGAAACAGGATGCCTTGGAGTACTTCGATTGGACAGTTTTGTAAGATGCCTGTCTCAAGATACGGAAAGGTGGTGGTTGGCCGGAAACAATTACTTCACATAAGAAACGTAAATCAAGATAATTATTGTCACCAGATATGCAATTATCTATGTGACGTTCTCAAAAGAGTGAAGTCAAGGAAGCATTTTGAAAGATTAGAAACAGGAATTTCCACACTAATTATCCAGATGAACGAAAAAAGCGGCGTATTGACAATCGGATAATAATGGTACGATGGCGGTTCTAGGTTTTTCTAAGACACTAAAAACCTCTCTGTGTGAGAAAATTTTTCTACCCATTAGATCTGTAAAATGAGAAAAAGTCAGCGACGCAAAATGTTCTCGAATAAAATGTCTAATAGGTATAAGCAAATGCAAAATGGGACAAAAATGGTACGTGTGCGGTATATTTGTTAATTTACTAAGCACTTCAGGGTAGAATTAATTTATGTGAAAAAACCCTTATGCGGTAAAACAACCGTCGCTGATAAATAAAATATAACCACTTCAAGGTAACTAAAAAAACCTTTTTTAACATATTAAAATTTTAAAAACCAAATATAATTGACCACTTCAGTGAGTGGATTTAGTTTTCCTTAAACCATTGGCATAAAAGGACAATAAAAACCGGCCCTGATCAAACTGGTCATCCAACTGCTTAGCTACGGTAATTCATTGAACAAGAACTCTTGATTGATAGGAAGCAACTTGTTATGTATTCATATTGTTCTGCGTATTTCTACAAATAGTTGAACTCTGTCGTCAGTCATTATGTCGTCAGTCACAACCCCAGCGCTGATTGATAATTCGTCAATGTTTTCGGAGAAAGGAAAATGCCTAAGAAACCATTGATACATTGTTGCCCCTTTCCTAGTTTACCAGCGGTACCTTCGAATTTGTTGCTTCAAAGAGGCAAAATTCTTGTTGGCAACCCTGCTATTCGTGTTCAGCGACCCAAAAACCTATAGAACCAAATATCAAAGCTACATTCATCTTAGCCATATTTGCTATTTTGGAGTACCATTTGAGCGGACTAATTCGGAATTTGGTGCTTTTGTCTTGAGTGGCAGGGTAGATTACTGTTGTATCCTTAGATTGTTGGCAAATAAATGGTACTCGATAATAGACAACACAACTCATATTAATTTTCCTCTCGTTCATATATACCAGAGTGTCCAACTTGCAAGGTCTCAAGGGCCACGCCTAAAACTTTTAATACAACATTATCATTAATTTGGCTGTCCACACCGTAATCATTTAAATAATAATAATTATAATAATATTAATAATATTAATAATAATAATAATAATAATAATAATAATAATAATAATAATAATAATAATAATAAAAAAATTTGGTGATAGCGTTCTGTTCACAAAAAACTGAAACGATGCCAACATACTTAAAATCATATTGACGACTAGTAAACTATTAATAAAAATGCTAATTAAATATATTTTTTCATTGGCTTACATCCTATTTAATAAGGCAATAATTTTTATATATGTCAAATTAAATAATATTTCATTTCAATGCCTTACAGCTAGGGGGTTACAACATACACCTATTATTTCAATTAAAGCTACAGTTCAAAAATTCAGACGAAAAGAGCTGCTAAGACGAAAAATGCTAAGGAAAGGTAGAACCAGAGGGAACATACTATAAGTAGTGCCATTAATTATTTGTTATATACATTCTCATACCTGTCTGTTATGTATTCCAGTTCGTTTTCAATCTGTTGCAATATGAACAAAGCAGTTTGTTTTGTAATCCTGAAACGATTGAAAAATTCGTCGCAATCCCAGTCTCCGAAATTATCCCGCCTGGGCCGCACACGTTTGAACCGTCTGGTATTGACAAAATACTCCAATAGCATTTCGTCTTTAGAATCAGTTTCTACATTTACTGTAACCGCCATTTCACCTCACCAGCAGTTAACTCAGTAGCCCTTACTTCAATCTCCGGTTAACTTAACCGCCAGGTAAACCTAAAAAAGGTTTATTTTAACCGACGCTCGTAATACGAATTTCGGTCGCTAACGTCCAGTTAACTCTAACGGGAACTTTAACTGAAGGTGGTCATACAGGTCCTAAATGTCAGATTTAAATTTTGACATTTACAAGGCATTAACATGTAGATATGAATCGTATCACTAATTCCGATATTGATCATTTAATCGGTATTGAAATATGAAATCCGGGCAACAACTCAAGCTGCCGCTGCTGCTGCCGCTAGTGCTTGTTCGTGTAGGCGAAGTAGACGTCGCGCGCTCCGCGATGGCTTCAGCTCCAATGCGCTGCCGCAATGCTTTCAGGTTACAGCCATTCGAGACCCATAGGGGGGCGGTCGGGCATCGTTTCTTTCTTTCTTTCTCTCTCTCTTTCTTTCTCTCTCATTCATTCTCTCTCTTTCTTTCCTTCTCTCTTTCCCTCTCTGGCCTTGCTGCTTTTTATTTTTTATTTTATTTAGTTTACGTCAAGAAACATTTAAACCTGCGTATGATGTCCTTTGGGGAGAAGTGAATTGTTTACACATTTTCAAAATTCTGTGGTCCCTGCACTAAGACATATACTACTTGAATTTGAAAAAAACACGCTCCCATGTAATATGATCCGTAATTGGTACGAATACTGCAGATAACTTGTTTAACAGGATTTTTACGACCTTCGTCAGAACATGAGATATTCTTTAAAA
The DNA here is from genome assembly GCA_964035755.1 of Teleogryllus oceanicus. Classification (NCBI taxonomy): domain Eukaryota; kingdom Metazoa; phylum Arthropoda; class Insecta; order Orthoptera; family Gryllidae; genus Teleogryllus; species Teleogryllus oceanicus. The sequence continues at coordinate 354,786,940 of CAXIVR010000001.1, read as the reverse complement.
AAGGGAAAATGTTTTTCCATTTTCCTTTCTTTTTACTTTTTCGCCTTACAAAGATCTGTACTACTTGAATTTTGAATTAATTAAAAAATCTTCCATGTAGTAAAATCTGTTTTCAACGATAAATTAGCAATAAATTTACTTATCGCCGCGACATGAAAACGATAATTTTAATAACTATATTTCCCAGTAAATTCTAGAAGTCGTGAACATATAATGAAGTTACATTTCTAGAAGCAAAACAAGGGGCCATCTCAGCATTTGTTCAATGGATCAGCGAAACTGGACAAAAAAGCTGATCGAGAGGGGGGTCATTGACCCAGAAGCAGCGATACAATACTTGTTACATATTGCTTAGAATTATACAGTCCAAATTGAAAATAACACATTAAATATCACAATTAAAATTAATATTACTTTCCTTGTGATGCTCAGTATAGTCTAATTTTATAGAAACAGTTATGCAGCAGAAACGATTTCACTTGGGATTAAAACTTTTCTATCAAATTTAATCGTCTAATGTCATCTTGCAAAGTGTTGTAAAATAATGTACATGTAATGTATTGTGAATTTTTTATATGAGCTGTTGATAGTGTCACATAATGACTATAATTTCTACGTCGAATATTATAGTAATAGACATGGGCATTTTCTGAAATTATATTCTCGACCTTAAGCAAGTCATTTTTGACCAAAACCATTTATTCGTCAATCAACACACAAGGTAATGGTAAAATTCCTACATTAATGAAGAGAGGCTTACAAGAATCACGTGGGTGAAATTTGGTTATTATTTGTACTTGTTTTTTGTAATCTAAAAGTCTGGGAGCTACAAGATGTATTTCCCCAGAATATTATGCCATATCTCAGGCGGAAACAATTGCGAAATATACACAACGACCAGTATTTAGGCTGACTGAATTTGAATTAATTCTGAACGCGTAGCATAACTTAATTTTGTGTTCAATTCATTTAAATGGACGTTCCATGTAAGGTTTGACTGAATTGAGAGACCTAAAAATTTTGGCGCCTTAACATCAGTCAATGACACTCCGTTTGTTTTCAATAGAGCACAGAATTGTTTATTTGATATGGAAAACTGCATTAAAACCGTTTTCTTTTTGTTTACTATTAATTTGTTATTTCGGAACCAATTTGAAAATCTGATATTGTACTATTTACGTTTTCTTTATAGTAAAGGATGTTCGTATCATCCGCAATGAGAACTGTTCATCCGTTTCGAATCGTCGAGGGCAAAGTAGGAACAGATTAGGGCCTAAAATCGATCCCTGAGGAATTCCACATACAATTGGCAAAGAGTCAGAAAGGTATGTACATAATGTTCCATCATTCCAGTGAGGTATTTCCACTCTCTAAGATGGTTGTATAAGGTACGAACATAACCGATATAGAGCAATAACAGGGATTCCATATGAAGGTAATATTGAAAGTAAAATGTTATGATCAATAACGTCAAATGCTTTTGAGAGATCTTAAAATAATCCAATAGGTACTTCGTTTGGTCGAATGATGAGGCGACATCTTTAAGAAAAGAAAATAACGCTGTTTCCGTTGATTTTGATTTTCTAAATCCATGTTGGCAATCTGAAAGCGCGTCGTGTTTACTGAGAAAGGTTACCATTCGTACGTAAAAAGTCTCTAATATTTTTTAAACAACTGATAGAAGAGAAATGCGCCGATAATTTTGAATTTAATTTTTTATTGCTTTTTGTGAAGAGCGACTTAATTCTAGCTGTTTTGAAAATATGTGGAAACGTTCCGGTGCATAAGAATGTATTAAATATGTGAGTTAACGGGTGCATAAAAGCAAACGCACTGGTCTTTAACAAAGAGCCCGGGAATTTATCTAAACTGGACGAATATTTATTTTTTAGTTTACCGATTATTATGAGAATTTCGTAGGAAGAAGTTTCGGAAACGAACATCGTGTTTAAAAATTTGGGGGAAACGTCTGATATTGAATTTTGTGGCTGAAGTTTCATAGCGATATCGGCAGCAATTCTCGGAAAGTGTTGGTTAAAGAGACTAACCACTGTTGCCGGATCGTTCATATTTTAATCCTTGTATTTCAAAACAACATTCTCTACAGGGTTTCTAGTTGATTGGTCGTATTTTATATTATATTCCGCATTACTTTTGTTTTCTTATTTGAGTTCAAATATCCTGATCGTGTTTCATGATTATGACTTTTCTTAACAATAATTTGTATTTGCAAATAAAGGTATCCAAAGATTTTTATGACAATCATTTATTCCAGCAATTGCACATTGGTTGGGCAGTAGTTGGTTGGTATAGCAGTTCCCTCATTTAGCACCTAATGATGCAACAAAACTAGTTACGAAACGTTGTGCAATTGCTGGTATAAATGATTGTCATAAAAAACTTTGGATACTTTTATTTGCAAACATATACTGACAATCAAGAAGAAATATTGATTGAATAATTTTTTTTAAGTAGATGAGGAAATTTTGAGATACGTTATGACGTTTAGAAATTAAAGAAAGAATTTGCTTGCTTTTATAAGATGTGCTAATCTCTTGTTTTATCCAAAAATTGCTTTTCCGCTAAATATTTAATTTCCTTTTTTGAAGAGGAAAGCACGTGTTAAAATGAAGTGAAAGCATTAAAACAAGAATTATATTTGTCGTTTGTATCAACAGTTTTATAAAGCGCTTCTTACGATTCCTGGATCAAGTAATCAATGAATAATACTATATTACTTTGTGTAAACAATCTAGTCATACGTGTATTATTTATTGTGTCAGGGTTCGCATTTCTTATGACGCTAAGAAATTGTGCATCGTGGTCACTGTATCCTACATCTCTTGTTTCAACTTCATATCGAGTAGTAGGTTTGTTTATTATAATTTGATCAATTGCCTTCATCGAATTTAGTGTGATCCGTGTAGGTACATTAACTGTAATATCCAAATTGAAGAAATTAATTAATTTGAGAAATTTTTCTTTCTTGAAAGATTCGACCAGAAAATAATGTTAAAATATCTGCATACGACAATGGATTCAAAAGAAATATTTTGCTGGATTCAAAAGAGCGCTGACTTTGTTAAGAGTTATCTCCAGTTTTTCTAAGAACAAAATTTAATCTGTAATCTCTTTGTTGGAGGCCTGTAGATGCAAAGTAACATCACTTTTAGCGAAGTAAGATGTACAACCGAAATTTCGAAAACATTTTCAACGGAATACCATTTAATTCCGTCAAGGAGATAGAATCAATATTATTTCTAACGTAAATACAGGAATCCCCATACGTAGGATGTTTATGCGATTCTCTCTCTCTCTCTGTCTTTGTCTTTCCCTGTCTCTCTCTCTCTCTCTTTGTCTTTGTCTTTCCCTGTCTCTCTCTCTTTGTCTCTGTCTCTCTCTTTGTCTCTCTCTCTCTTTGTCTCTGTCTCTGTCTACCTGTCTCTTTCTCCCTCTTTCGCTCCCTTTTTCTCTCTCTCTCTCTCTCTCTCTCTCTCTCTCTCTGTCTGCAATAAAATCCTGCGAGGTAAAAGTTTGGAATTTGGAAAATGCTACGTTCCTTAGGAAATAACCAATATTCTGTAAAGCAAAGAACATCCATTTGATCTAAATCGCTCTGTGGAGCTGCCTCGATAAACCCAGTTTTATTTAAAAAAAGATTGAACATTGTGGTGCAGAATGTTTATGTTTTGCATGTACCTACACGAACGTTATTCTTCTGCATCTGACTGTAGTTGCTATATATTTACTCCATTTTTACCTCGAGTGCGTGGTCGAAGGTAGTAATGTGTCCCGGCAGTGACATGTTGTGAGGAAATTGGGGCATCAGGTGTAGATGAATTGGTAGTGGGAGTGGGAGAAACGGGAGTACGTTCAGAGGATGAGGTAAGAGGGTTCGAAATAAGGGTGGGGGTGGAGAACGTAAGGAAGGTGAAAGGGATGAATTTTTTGGCAGTTAAGAGAGCATTTAAGGCATTTAAGTAGACTGCGTAGCACTGGAGTTAATGTATTGTACAATAGTATATAAAAACAATTAGTATTGCAGTTATCGCGAGTTTCATATTGTTTCTATGGTAATTAGTGCATGATTTATGGTTTTCCGAGTGCTTTTGAAGTGTAAAATTTGTTAAGTCAAAATGCCACGTAAATGTGTAAAACCAGTTAATGACACAGGCCAAGAAATTTGAACTTTTTTCTGTAACATGAATAATAGTAACTTTTTTTTACTAATGTGAGATCGGTAATTTCAGATATGTGCTCCAAAAACGACCAATACGAAAGATTTGTTTGTTATCATAACCTTTCTTGTTTATCTTTTAATATGTCAGCGCTGTAATTTACTTTTAAATAATTGTCGTATTCGGGTTGTTTTTTTAAAATTTCTTTTATTTATGCATCCAAATTTACAATTAATGTATTACAAAAATTAATATGAAATTATATTTGAAGAAAATTTAATATCAAAATTATTAATGTCAATTTAATATCAAAATTTGTAATTGGCAATTGAAGTAAAAATGAAATGAAAGATACACGTGAATGATCACAATATTTGAAAAGATCTTGAAATGACTACTCTTCTGTTTTTGTGACGCGAAATATATATGCAAAATGCATTGAAAACGAATCATTTTGTCAATAAAATGAATCACCATGTTATTTAAATGAGTAATTCAGTCTCACTTTAAAAGGCTGTAACTTTTTCCCACCTCCGATCACCCGGATTTTTTTTAAATTTTGTGTGTATACAGACTCTCTTTTACGTTGGCCAGTCATTGTTGGCGCAATACGCTTCGGTCCATGAGCAACGCTCCTACCCTAATGCGTAGTGTGCCTCACATTTCATTTTATGCAATTTAGTAGAATTTCATTCTTCTTTTGAAAAACAATTTTTTTTATCCTATCTTGTCTGCTCTGTATACTACGCACTCACCCCTTAGCCGTCGCACGCCGCGTTACCGTCCCTGGCACGGAAGGCCGGTTGGGAACGACTACTAGCGAAACCTTTTAGTATATTAACACATTAAGGCAGATTGAAAATAATGCTGATGCTGATGCTGATGCTGATGCTGATGCTGATGCTGATGCTGATGCTGATGCTGATGCTGATGCTGATGCTGATGCTGATGCTGATGCTGATGCTGATGCTGATGCTGATGCTGATGCTGATGCTGATGCTGATGCTGATGCTGATGCTGATGCTGATGCTGATGCTGATGCTGATGCTGATGCTGATGCTGATGCTGATGCTGATGCTGATGCTGATGCTGATGCTGATGCTGATGCTGATGCTGATGCTGATGCTGATGCTGATGCTGATGCTGATGCTGATGCTGATGCTGATGCTGATGCTGATGCTGATGCTGATGCTGATGCTGATGCTGCTGCTGCTGCTGCTGCTGCTGCTGATGATGATGATAATAATAAAATATTAATAATAATAATAAATAGCAATAATATAAACATGTTACATGGTGCAGTGTTAATATAATTAAGGCAGATAACATATTCTCAGCGGTTAACAAGAACATAAAATCAACATAGTATAAAAGTTCATATTTAAGGCAGATAAAATAGAAATAAGTATAATATATTAAATTAATATAACTAAGACATTGCATTATTACCACAAGGCAGGTTAGGCACAACACAACAAAGTTATAAATACAATTAAGGTAGAAGATATAATATAATAGAATAAGATCAAAATATAAGAAGTGCAATTTAAGTAGATCACCTCGTGCTTTGGTGAGCGTTACCGGTGACTAGTTACAACCATTACATTGATGTCATTATTAGGAGTGGTAATGTGTCATTATCGGGATTTTGGACATATGGTACGGACTGGTTACACCCATATTAGCATTGAGGCTACTGGACCCCGGAGGGGACCCAGGCGACCCACACAACTCAAGAGAACGTCTCATGGCTTCAATTGTCTTTCATTTTGTGCTGTAACATTTTTCAGCGACATCTCTGCTATCGCCAAATAGTCTTTTAATGGAGAGCAAATTGGGCATTGCTTCCAAGCAAATTTCAATTCCATTTCCGATTTCTACATCAAATCTTTTCCGGTGCCATCCCGGACATTCACAGGGTGGGTGGATGGCATTCTCCTCCACCCCGCAGTCGCAGGTGGAGTCAGCAAACCCTAGGCTGTGCAATTTAGCTTTGAATGGCCACTTATAATTTGAGAAAGTGCTCTGGATGGTATAAACTGCCGAATTTCATCTCTGAAGGAGGCAGACCGGACAAATGCGAAGGCGTTTCTGTCGGTATGGCCCTCTCCCTCGTGCGTTGGCACGCCGCCACTGCGTGTGCATCTAGGTGTCTGAAGGTGCAAGGACCCGGTATCGTTACACCATCTATGTAATAGTTGTTTATGCCTTTCCTGATGCAATATTTTGCTGCCGCAAGCTTCACAGACAAGTCAAGAGCCCCGGCCAGCACCTGCACAACCGAGGTACCCGTTGTTCTCTACGTTCGAGTAATCATTAGCAGGGCTGCTCTTTGTGCTTTATCTATCTCTCTACGAGTGAGAGTTTTGTTACTTTCTACTGCTCTGGCTGAAACGCAGTAAGAAATGATTGGGATGAATGCACCACTTTAAATGATTTCTAGGGAGCTCCGATTACAGACACCCTGTGAGCCAGCTATTCTTCTCAATTTCATGAGTAGTGACTTGGCGTTTCTGCATACGCCTGTCACATGAGTAACGAATGAACATTAATTGTAATATCGTCAACATTAGGTTTATTTCTCCGCTAGAGTTGGTAACAAGGGTTAAATACCTTTACTTCGCTCTGCCTCAAGTTGTGTTTTAGCTTGTGCCTGTCGTATATGCTACTATTTTGTACATAATTCTTGTGATTCACGTTTTTCATGAAAAAGTATTTATTTCTATCGCAGTAACGAAAGGAATTGAATTAATTTTAGATTTAGTAGAACAAAAGTATATCAAACTGCTGAGTGTTTCAGTGCGTTTTGACTATTGTAAGATAATATATCACTGTTATTTGTAGTAGGTTGAGTGTTTTTCTGTTACGTGTTGAAAATAACAGGAAAACAATAACAAAGTTTTTGTTTTATTCTCAGTCAATCCGACTTACAGCAAAACATCCAAAATTCCGTGAGCCAAATAGAGTATACCGAAATTCCTAAAATTTCTAGTCGTGCAGACGATGTCCAAGTTCACGCCAATACAATATCCAAATAAGAAGAAACCAATATCGCACTGCCGGGTCAATACTAGCTGCACTATACCACTCGCGAAGCACTCTAATTCACAGTTCACTTCGTTCTGCCGCTCCTCTTCTTTTTTTCATTTTCCCCTCGCCAATACCCTTGGCGAGGCGGGAGTTTATTTTCATGTACGGGATACAAAAGCTCCAGCTTTTCAGCTTTTGGAGCGCAGGGGAGGGCTATATCCTAAACAAACTAACTTATATCTAAACTAACTAACTTATATCTTGCCGCTCCACCGCCGACTATATAGCCCCGCGCGCCGTAGCCTCGCTTCCTCGCAGAGGCTTCGCGCGCTAGCTGCTCGCTCCTGGTTGGTCGGCTCACTCGCTGGTCTGCTGCTCTGCTAAACCTCGCAGACGTGACGCCGCGACAACTTTCTGGCGCGCGTTTCGATGTGCCGGACACCGCCGCAACATTTTCGATCTTATTATATTCTGTGCATTGCATTGGCACTTTTTATACGATTTTGCACCTTCATTAAGAGTGCATGCATTACGTGACATAATATATGAAAAGCAATCTGATGTTTTCTGGAAATAACATTTGACAAGTTACTGCAAGTAAACGCCTATTGCTATGGACAATAATTCATGGTGTGCTGAAAAAGCAAACGAAGTTCTTAAAAAGAGCCTCTCACATTTTACAAAGTGAAATATAACACGGAAGTTGACTTTTGCTTCTTGTTTTGAGAATAATAACCAACGATAGCATATTTATGGCAGATATCATGTTTAAGATCTTTAAAGGTAGCATGATTCTAGTTAAATTGAAGTGTTTTTGCATTTTCCATTCAATCAGCAAACCTACAAAATATATGTAAAGAAATCAGGTAATAGTCATATTTCAACAATTATTTTTTGTTGAACATTTATATTTTCAAATTGACTGAAAACGTTATGTAATATATATGGAAGGGTAGCTCAGCTTAATACACTAAAATGACTACAGAAAAAGTTTTAAAAATATATTAGAATTAAAACTTGTAAAGTTTGTGCGTTGTTCAAAAAACATTGTTCACATTGTTGTCAGTAATATGTATTTTTTTAAGGTTATTTTATTTTATTAATAAATTCCTTGACTTAGAAATATCATTTTAATTAAAGTGTTAAAGTGTAATGCTTTTTTCTGGATTCAATAAAGTTGCTTTTTTGGAAAAATTTGGGGAAAGTTCTAAGGATTACAAAGCAACTAAATGTTTAAATTACATTTAGTTGCTTTGTAATCCTTAGAACGTTTCTCAAACTTTCTGTAATTTGTGAGGGGATACTGTGAAGTAAATTGATTTTTGTTCTTATTCATGTAACTGTAGAAAGTACTTTTGAATAATAAATTAAAATTAAATTGTAATGAAACAAGCTGTTGTGCTGTGACTTTGTTATCGAGGTGAAGGTGAAGCTTCATACAAACTATAACATTGAACAAATGAATGAGTTGCAACACTAAAAATAATCTCTAAAATTAATTTTCATGCAATGTAATCAAGGGCATCAAAAAATATATGAATTAGAGATAATTCTTTTCAAGTTTTGTTTTCATTCTATCAAATATTCAAGACAAGATAAAATCCTTTTTTTTTTTTCAGTTTTCTAAATATATCTTCTAAAATGTAATATTTGCTGAAGGCAATCGCAGATTGATTATAAGTCACTTCTAAAATAATTCCTACGTTGATTTCTTCGATAAGTGCAAAGCGGCGAGTGCTTCGATAAGTGCAAAGTCATTCGGTTTGATTCCTTACGTGGTCACGGCAGTTGAACCGCGAGTACAAATTCTCTTTTTATGTTTTAAGAATTAGAAGAACTTGTTTAGGTATATTGCAATGTATCGAGGAGTATGTGGAAGAAAATGGAATTATCGTAACAGAAAACTCAGTCACAGACTCTAGTCGCGTTCTTTTCCGACACTCGCGGCTTGTCCTAGGGGAAGCTTGTCCACGGCCCATTTGGGAATGCAGTATTTACACGTGAACATATTTAGGTGGGACATTCCGAGTATTTTCTTATCTCACAGGTCGTGCAAATTTCAGTCTTTTGATTCATATTTATTGTTACAAAGAGTTTTGGACTAAATATTTTTTTAGGAACCGAACACTTGCTTCAAAAATTTTATACCGAACGTTTATATAACTGGGTGATTTATAAATATACTGGCAAATTGAAAGCCAGAGATTTTTTGCGGGCTTTGAAAAAACGTTTGAGAAAATTTTAACAGCAAACGAAGGGAAAAGTCAAAACACGTCTTTTGTGATGCATAATATTTAAAATTATAGTATATTATTTGATTCTTCATTGTTGGAGTTCATGTGAAAAGTTGTATTCAGTTTGAAACAATGCAAAGCGTTAACCAGCAGTGCAACCAGCAAAGCACAGGCGACAATGCGTTACTCTCACCAAGTCACTCTTCAGTTTTTCCGTCCTAACCATTACACGGATTTTCTCGTTAGAATTAGTTTCTGTATAATACAATTTTATTTTAGAATGAATGCTCGATAAGCTAGCTTGTGATCTCAAGAGGCAGAATCTTTCGTGTGCGAGAAAGGTCTGAACCCTTGACACATAAATCAAAGAAAGTATGGGGTAATTATGAGCATGTATTCAAATAATGAATGAAATCAATACACAATATACTCTCGAATTAAACAAATGATCAATGAAATCACAGAAACACATCTGAGTTAAACAGCAGATCACTTCGGATCGCTAAATGACCTGACTTTTGTACAAAATTTTACAAATGGTACCGTTAGTTCGGCTGCCGAAACACGAATCACAACCAACAGAACCAACAAAATGTTACCACTTTGCCTTTTGAGCCCAACTATTCCTTCTTTGCCCTTTCTCTCTGCCGTGCACGGGCTTTTAAAGATGCATTTTACTGATTAGTTCTGCGGTGCCCACAAGCGCTGGCTTCGGACTACGCACACGTTACCAGAAAAAATGAAGGAAAGAAATTTGACAAAGTAACAATGAAATCTACTATAATACGTACAATTTAAATCATAAAAAAATACATATAATGTACACATTCATCAAATAGTGGAACAACATAATCTCACCCTAATAACACAGAATGAAGCGAGTTAGCTACACAACATTGCCGTAAAATTGTTTTTACAAGGTTTTGGCCTTTTGCACAATCAAACAAGATATACTTTTATCAGAACATAAACCACGAATTTTTTTAAAAGGCGAAAGTCTTTCTATACTGAATTTAGGGAATTTCAAACATGGACTACCACGCACATTTGGAACAAGGTGACGTGGTGGCCGACCTCGTGGCCGACCTCGGCTCTCTCGCCGCCCGGTGTCGCAGCGACGTCACTCCACCTTCTCTCGTACGCTTCATCCACTTCCGGCTCCCCTCTTCTTCTCTCTTCTTTTCGTCCTCCTTTTGAACACGTTCAAAATTTCTGGTACAAGCACTTTACATCGCTTTTACTTTACATCGCACAAATAAGCACTTTTTACAAGCACTTTACATCGCATAAATAAATAAATATTTATTTATTTATTTTACGTCAAAAAAACAGTTAAAAACTGCGTATGACGTGCTATGGGGAAAAGTGAATTGTGTGCACATTTTCAAAATTCTGTGATCCCTACACTTAGTCATATACTACTTAAATTTTGAATTTTTGAAAGGGAGAAAAAAAACAAAAGCTCCCATGTAATAAAATCTATTTTCAAGGATAAATAAGCAATAAAATTTTGAATTTTGAAAGGGAGAAAAACAATCAAAAAAACTCCCATGTAATAAAATCTATTTTCAAAGATAAATAAGCAATAAATTTTGGCTCTTATTACTTCCTGCCGCGACAACATGGAAACGATAATTTGAATAATTGTATTTTCCACTGAATTCTAGAAAACGTGCACAGGAAATGAAGTTACATTTAACTTCACCATAGGTTGGCCCAGGGCTTCACACAAGTCATTAACAACCCAGAAGACATGCCTGTATTTCTAACGAAAGGCATTACATACATGAAACCCAAAAGTAGACACACAGAACCCATCTCAATACCGCCCAATCACTTGCCTTCCCACAATGTACAAAATTTTGACTTCATGCATTACAAGTAAAACCCAAGATTATATTGAGGACAGAGAAATAATGACAGAACAACAGAAAGGTTGCAGACGATTACATAAATTATGTAAAAAACAACTTCTAACAGATATGGTCACTCTCCAACAAGCATATAAAAACCATAGAAACTTGCACCTGGATACAGTGACAAGAAATCATTTGATAGCGTTCCTCACAGTTGGTTTATTGAAGTTCTCCGCATATACAAAATTAATGAAATCATCAACTTTCTAGAACATTTTTTAAAATAATTTGTTGCGTCTACTTTGACGCAATGCGTCTCCAAACCCCTTGGGGGGCGTTGAGCGCTTTGCGCTTTTCCGAGTAATCCTCCATTACTAACAGCGCATTTGGAGTAATCCTTCGTTAATATTATGTCTGTCGCATCACGTCGCAGTGAGTTGTCAAGAGGACCGCCAGGTAGCATCTCCGTGTGCGCGCTCCTGTGTCACTTTCCAGCGGCCAGAATTGGGAAGGAATAAGGATAGGGGTAGGGTTTAGGACACTTCACAGGGGTTGGACTAGCCCTTGCGAAGCAGCCAAACTCGTTTTGTTGGAACAAATTTCACATGAGATTCGAAGGGACTCGGACCCGAATCTCAGTGGTGAAAGGCTTAGCAATGAGCCACAATTTCAGCTATATCATGACTCATTGGAGAACAACATTGTCCTTAAGGCAGCAAGAGTTAACAATCACAACAAAATACATCAGAATTAAGCGGGGAATTTTCCAAGGAGACTCCTTAAGCCCATTGTTGTTCTGTCTGGCTCTAAACTCCCATCAACACAACTTAACAGTACTCACTATGGATTTTAAAATTCTTAAAAATAAGACTATCCACACCGTACCACATCTGATGTCGAATGACATTAAACTTTACAGTGCAACAGGCAGACAGCTTCAATATCTCCTTGAAATAACACGAACTTTTCTGAAGACAGTCATATGCGTTTTGGCATTGACACATCTAAGACGTTTCACGTAGACAAAACTGGAAAGTTACGGAAGATAGACAGCACACTCAGTGATCAAACGACATTAATGGACAATGATGAAATATACAAGTATTCAGGATTCGATCAAGCAGCAATCACAGACAACATAGCAATCAAACAATCTCCAACAAAACTGTACAAATCAAGAATCAATGCACTCCTGAATACCAAATTAACAGGTAATAACATGATAAAGGCAATCAACACATTTGCTGTACCAGTATATACATACTCATTTGGAATTATACCGTGTAGCGAGACAGACCTCGAAGGCATCCAGAGACTTACCCGCACAATTTTGACAAAATTCAAACATCACCATCCAAATAGCGCAATAGAACGAGTGACCCTCCCACGAAGTGAGAGAGGAAAATGCCTAACAGATCTAAAGAACTGGTACTACGAACAAATCCATTTATTAAGGAACTTTTATTATGAGAAACAGGCAACCGTAGAACTACACGCTGCAATAGTTCAAGCAGATACTAAATTAAACCCTCATAACCTTAACAACAATCAGCTGGAAATATCGTCGCGGTTTACAGACAATAACTACAAAATAGACATGTGGTCAAGAAAGTAACTCCATGGACTCCATGCAAACGATCTCAAACAAACTCATGTAGACTCAAAAGTCTCAAACATTTGGCTCAAAAACGGTGATCTATTTGGCGAAACAGAAGGGTTCGTGGTCGCCATACAGGATCAATTGATCAACACTAAAAGCTACAGGAAACATATCCTCAAACAAACAATGGATGACAAATGTAGAAAATGCCATACAACAGTTGAGAGCATACAGCCCATCATATCAGGATGCAAATTAATGGCCCAAACAGTTTACACCTATAGGCACAATCAAGTTGCAAATATTAATCACCAGAAATTGGAGGCGAAATCCAATCTACAAGAAATAACCAGCCCATATTACAAATATGTTCCCGATACTGTACTTGAAAATTCAAACTATCAGTTGTAATATGACAGAGAAATTATTACAGATAAAACTATTCATCATAACAGCCCAGAAATAACTTTCGTTTACAAACGGCAAAAGATTGTTCTCCTGATTGACATAACTGTTCCACAAACAGCTAATCTTCAAACAGCACATGCAGAAAAAATAACAAAGTATACAGAACTAGCAGCTGAATTCAAGGCACTGTGGCATCTCCAAAACCTTTATATTGTTCCTCTGGTCATTTCGCGCACAGGAGTTATACCAAATAACATCCATAAAAATCTGGAACTCATAAAAATGTCAACTCATACAAAAAACTCATACAAAAACTCATACAAAATCATACAAAAATCAATTTGTAACTCCTGACAAACAACTATTTTAAATTTTTCATCTCAGGCATAATTTGCGGCACAAATTGCAAAAGTTGGATATTGTTTATAATTTTGATGTTTTTTAAACTGGCTAATAAGTGATTTCAAACTCATTGGCCACATACAAACAAAAATTTTTCAAAACCAAAAAAAAAATTGTGTGTTAGGATTATGAACCCCAGATCTTCCGGACTGCGAGTAGTCATCAAACAATCTCTCTTATGCTGGCACTACCAAATCGGTTGCAACAAAATCATACATGTCAGCACTACGAACTATTTAATTGCTAATCAATTACGCAAAAAATATTTTCAGTTCTTAAAATGTGTATGTAAATGAGGGCGAGTAACTAATGGTCAACTAGCAGTTAAGGTTTATGCTGGCACTACTACAATCAGTTACCACAAAACCAAATATGCCATCTTGTAGAGTGATTTAATTGCTAATTAATCACGCAAAAATTAATTTAATTGCTCTTCAAACTTCCGAGTAATTAATTGTGAACTGCTGGGGGCGCCCGCCGGTCGAGTGACGTCACTCAGTGGGCCGACGCCGGGCCGCCAACGCGCCAAATGGCGCGCTCCGCTGCAGCCTCCGCGCTCGTTGGGCAGATTGAAATGAAATACACGGACCAGCGGAGAGCTGACTTCAATATATCGATCAACAAACCAAAATAGTCGAATGAAAATTATGCCAATACTTTATTATGTTCATAAAGATCCTCTATAAACTTTAATCATCATCGCAGTATTACCATAGCGTGTCCAATAACCATAAGCGTGTCCTAATCTACGGTATGTTGGTAAAGACCTGATTTTATCATAGTTCGTTAGATATTTGTGGCATCAAATTACAAGTGTATTTTGTGGAAATTGCGTTGATTGAATTGTTTATCGCGAAACATTGCCCATATGCCCATACGACTTACAGGATGTATTTGTTCATGTGACTAATTGTTCATTCTTGACTGAATTATTTATAATTTAAGATTTGATTTTGGTCATTCTTTGAAGCATATGCTAGTTTTAAATCAATAATTCCTTTGATGATTTTTCTGCACATCTCTAGATTTTAATTATTATGGAGGGTTAACATTTGTTCCCCTGTTATTTGGCTCAAGTCCTCAAATGTTGACATATTTTTTGTAAGTCCCTTTTCTTTACCTCATGACATTGTTGACATGAAATGTCCATATTTATGAATATTACTCTTTGAAAACATTTAATGTAAAACAATCTGGCACCCCTTTTTCGAAATAGTCTTCCTATTTCATAAATACATGTAATTACAATGTTATCAAATTATTTATGTTTTTTGTAATCATTGTTGTTCTAACTAATTTGACTTGATGTATCTAATGCACAAAATGGAGATCCGGTATGAGCCCTGATAAGGGCAATTAGACTTTGTTGAATCGTTGGCAATGTTATCAAGCTTTAAGAAATAAACCAAATATTTCAAAGACCTAGAAAAATTAAAAAAACGTCATCTCTCAGCAGCAAGTAAAATATTAAGATGAGTAAAGTAAAATTATTATAACCAAACAATATACATAAAAATGAAAGTGAAATATTAAATTAAGTTTGACATAGTTTTGGTTATTGCCATAATAAATGAATTGAGAGGTATTGTTGAAATAATTCTGTACACAAACTACACAGAAGTTTAATAATTTTAATTTTTTTATGTATTAATAATGTTAGTTTTAATATTACACGTATTATTTCTACATGGAATTCTGTATGGAAATATGTAGGAAAGTCAATAAATAAGTCGCAAAACGGTATAGAGATAATATGAATGGACGTAACTTCTTAAAATGCAATTTATTTTCCTATTCACCCTGAATATTCAGACCCTCATCCCATTTCTTTGCAAGTCCTTTAAAGCCGCCAGCAAAGAAGTCGTTTGGTTGCAGATGCAACAAACGTGTACCCTTTGCAGTTACAACATAATCATTTTCAAAATTTGGGCCATTTAAATGACATTTTAGGAGTCAGATGAGATTAATGTCACTGGAGGCTCAGACAAGACTATATGGTGGATGTTCCAAGCGTTCCCAATGAATTGAGTGTAACAGCACGTGAGTTTGTCATGCTGTGTAAAAGCGACCATTGTCATCCAGAAGCACTCCCTTTGTCAGGAGACCAGGTCCTTTGCTCTCCAAGATAAACACTTATCATACACACATTTCTTTGAGTCCATTGACACGACATACACGTTTCTTTGAGGCCATTGGCCTCAAGAA
This sequence comes from Teleogryllus oceanicus, assembly GCA_964035755.1. Lineage (NCBI taxonomy): Eukaryota > Metazoa > Arthropoda > Insecta > Orthoptera > Gryllidae > Teleogryllus > Teleogryllus oceanicus. Next base: position 354,771,027 of record CAXIVR010000001.1, on the reverse strand, counting down.
TTAGGTTTTTAAGTCCCCAAAACGCTTCGTTTAGGAGTTATTTAAACGATATAGATTCAGAAATACTAAAAGTGTTGCGGGTTGCATTTGACATGAATATTTAGATGCATTTTGTAAGCAAACCCTTCATAGTTTAAAGTCAGAGCGCGATTTGTCACGTCTATGTGAACTTCTCTTTCTGTAGAGACCTCATTTATAAAGATTAGTAGCGTGAGACACCCGCAAAAGGAGTAATATTGAAAAATTCTAACTTTGCAATTGAAATGAAACTTTCGGTGGTGGCATGGAACCGATCGTAGCATTGAACTGGTGTTTTCCTTTTATATGGTGGTTAAAATTTGATGATTGCATTCAAAATTTGTCAGTTTTGTACATTTCTTTGTTGTTTACATGTGGTTCTAATTTTATAATGTACAGATGAACACAGAGAGAGAGAGAGATGGAAGACAAAAAGGGATATATATATATATATATATATATATATATATATATATATAGAGAGAGAGAGAGAGAGAGAGAGAGAGGGAGGGGGGAGAGAGAGCGTTCTTTGTTACCCGATGTCGCACATTATGTATGTTAGGAGATTTAAGTTCGTCTTTGATTGTTTCTTCGCGTACCGTACATAAAAATATTTCGAGAAATTGAAAACAAATAGTAGCCTCTAGCTCTTTTGTTCAATTTGAAACTACTTCGTCAAGGACTCATTTGTATAATTTGTATAATGGAATATAAACACGACGCGCTTTCAAATTGCCAACATGGATTTAGAAAATCAAAATCAACGGAAACAGCTATATTTTCTTTTCTTGAAGATGTCGCCTAATCATTGGATCAAATCGAGGCATCTATTGGATTGTTTTTAGTTCTCTCAAAAGCTTTTGTCTTCATTGATCGTGACATTTTACTTTCAAAATTACCTTCATATGGAATCCGCGGTATTGCTCTAGATTGGTTATGTTCGTACCTTAAACAACGATCTCAGAGAGTTGAAATACCTTACTGGAATGATGGAACATTACGTACGCACCTTTCCGACTCTTTGCCCGATGCATGTGGAGTTTCTCAAGGATCGATTTTAGGCCCTATTCTGTTCCTACTTTACGTAAACGATATGCCCTCGACGATTCGAAACGGAAGAACGGTTCTCTTTGCGGATGATACGAACATCCTTTGCAATACAGAAACCGTAAATAGTACAATATCAGATGTTTCAAATTGGTTCCGAAATAACAAATTAATAGTAAACAAAAAGAAAACGGTTTTAAAGCAGTTTTGCAATTCAAATAAACAATTCTGTGCTCCATTGAAAATGAACATTGTACCATTGACTGATGTTAAGGCAACAAAATTTTTAGGTCTCTCAATTCAGTCAAACCTTACATGGAACGTCCATTTAAATGAATTGAACACCAAATTAAGTTCATTATGCTACGCGTTCAGAATTCTTGCAAATTCAGTCAGCCTTCATACTGCTCGTCGTGTATACTTCGCGAATGTTCATTCCCGCCTGAGATATGGCATAATATTCTGGGGAAATACATCTTATAGCTCCCAGACTTTTAGATTACAAAAACGAATTGTACGAATAATAACCAAATCCCACCCACGTGATTCATGTAAGCCTCTCTTCATTAACCTAGGAATTCTACCATTACCGTGTCTTCTTATTTACGAATCAGTGGTTTTTGTTAAAAAATGACTTGCTCAAGGGCGGGAATATTTTTTCAGAAAATGCCGAAGTCTATTACTATAACACTCGACGTAGAAATCATATTCATCAGGTGACAGTATCAACAGCTCATTACAAAAATTCACATACAATACATGTACATTATTTTACAACACTTTGCCAGATGACATTAAACGATTAAATTCAATAGAAAAGTTTAAATCCCAAGAGAAATCGTTTCTGCTGCATAACTGTTTCTATACAATTAGAGACTATACTGAGCATCACAAGAAAAGTAACATTAATTTTAACAATGATACATAATGCATTATTTACCATTTGGACTGTATAAATGAGTATAAACAACCTGTAACAACTATTGTACTACAGCTTCCGGGTCAATGTCCCCCATCTCGATCAGGTTTTTCGTCCAATTTCCCTGATCCATTGAGCAAATGCTGAGATGGCCCCTTGTTTTGCTTCTGGACATAAATGTAACTTCATTTTTTGTGCACGTCTTCTAGAATTTAGTGGGAATTATTCAAATTTAACTATTATTCAAATTATCGTTTCCATGTTGTCGCGGCAGGAAGTAATAAGAGCCAAAATTTATTGCTTATTTATCCTTGAAAATAGATTTTATTACATGGAGTTTTGTTTTTTCTCCCCTTTCAAAATTCAAAATTTAAGTAGTATATGACTTAGTGCAGGGATCACAGAATTTTGAAAATGTGCACACAATTCACTTTTCCCCACAGCACGTCATACGCAGTTTTTAACTGTTTTTTTACGTAAAATAAATAAAAAAATAAATATACCTATAAAAGTATCTGCGTTCTCACGAGAACTGCGTTTCCCGCGCCTTGTCCTCGGAAATGCAAAGGTCAGTGGCTGACGGGTTGCGTCACTTGAACCCTGTTGCAGTCTGCTGTTTTACGCTTAGAAGTAGAGTTCGGAATGTCGAAACGAATATCTTATGTAAAGACAAAGTGAAATGAACAAAGATGTTTTTCTGTCTCTCTTTTCTTGTCTCATATTGCCTCACAACTTGGAAACGTTCGACATAATTAACAACAATTAAAATTTCTTAAAAAATCAGGGTTTTCTGAGTCAACTATCGTGGCAGAAATTGTAGGTATGTTGTCATGTATTAATGAATGTTTATTGAATGGATTGATTTTCGTCGAAGAACAGTATGGGGAGGAGAAAATGCGCACGTTTTCTTAACCCTCAGAATCTCTTCCTACTCTTGGACTATACGTGGTTGAATGATGAACAAAAAGTATCAACAGTTTTTGCACCCGGGGAAAAACGTATGTTCACTTACGTAAACGTAGAGTTGTGTTTTTCCTATGGCTAACAAAATAGCAACCACATATAAATGTAGCTTCATTATGCGCACGTTTTGCTGGGCTTTCCTTTTCCTAGTGATGGTATAAGTAGTTCTAGCAATAGGAAAGCCCAGCAAAACTTTTGATGGGCTTTCCTTTTGCTAGTTGTGGTATAAGTAGTTATAGCAATAGGAAAGCGCAGCAAACCTTTTTGCTGTGCTCTCCTTTTGCTAGTTGTGGAATAAGTAGTTATAGCAACAGGAAAGCGCAGCAAAACTTATAAGAACGATGAATGCGAACTGGAGTCTCTTTGCTGATCTCTGTGCTGTTGTTTATTGTGTACCCAACTTCCGTCGACTTGGTGCAGTTTTTGTTACATTGGAAATCTGTAGCTTGTTTTTATTTAAATGAAATGGACGCGAAGAAAAGAGCTGCAAATTTGTCCCCGAAGGAAATCTCTCTTCTTCTGCAGCTAGTGAAAAAGCATTCGGCAGTATTAGAATGCAAGAAATCCAACACCACAAACAACAGGTTCATATCTGCTAATAATAATGTTCAATAATGTTTGTAATTGGAAGTTCTAAAAGAAAATCAACCCATATATGCGTGAGTTCGTAGAATGCTGGGTGCTAACCTAATTTTCGTGTTTATATATGCTACTCTTTATTTCAACAGGCAGAAGAATGAAACTTGGAAGAAACTCAGCCGAGAGTTTAATGCCGCAAAGGGTGAGATTGCGAGGACAGATACAGTCCTTCGGGGCAAGTACAAAAATCTCAAAAAGAGAAAAAAAATATGTTTGCAGAGGCCAAGCTCCATTCAAAAGGCACTGGAGGTGGGCCCCCAATGGCTCTGCAGTCAACTTCTGTGGACTGCACAATTATAGACATTCTGGGAATCAGAATAACTGGCAACAATTCCCAGTTCGAAGATGCCAAAGATTTGAACGTACCTTCAAATGCTAGTGCTACGAGTGGAGAGCTCTTGCAGATACAGGTGCTTCCGAAGACATCATATTTGAGAACAGGGGTGTGCAGGAAAATGTAATAATGGAAGACATTATTGTCGAGTTAGACCCGAACATTGAACCAGGTTCTGCAAATGTATATGAATGGAGTGCGTTAGAATTAAGTGTTCGGGAACCTATTCCCTCTGCGCATAGAAGTAGTGTTTGGGAGCCTGCTGCTTCCACCAGCCAGTGTGGTGACTGGGGGCATTATAACCCCGCAGATTTTCGAAAACACAAATCCTCAGCCCTAGGACCAAACAAAAGAAGGACAGTGTGTGCGAATGGGCGGGAACCAAAGCACAGCTTGCAGGTGACCAAAAAAAATATGCTGCTGAAGAACACGGGATGAAATTAAACATAATGAAGGAGAAGGCGAAGAGAGAAATATTAATTATGGAAAGAGAAAGTGCTGCAAAAGTTAGAATGTGGGATTCGTTACGAATGGAAATTCTTGTTTTGGAGAAAGAAAAAACTTTTACAAAACAATAAAAAAATGAAATGTAAAATTAAATTGTATTTTTTTAATGACAAATGTATATTTTTCATTACAATGCTTCGAAATAACTCACAAAAGCATTTCTTACAAATGAAGTGGTTTCCCTCTCATTTTCAGTTCCACGTTGTGCAAAAATTAGTCAAGTCTATTCAATCATTAACATCATCAGTAACATCAGGAATGCGCTCCTTCATTTGGCATGCTATATTGTGCAGAATAGCGGTAGCGACTATTACACTTTGATCATTACAAACTTTTTAATTGATGCCTGTAGCTAAGACAGGAAATCGCCTTTTCCACACTCCATAGCTTCATTCCACACAATTCCGAGTCCTGATGAGCGATTCGTTATATATTTGTTGTGGTCGTGTGGTCGGATGTGAAAAAGGTGTTAATAAATAAGATCGTAAAGCATATCCCTTGTCACCAATTAACACCAAATCCTTGAACTTTCAAGCTTCAAAGCTTGAAGCTTTCAAATCTTCTTCTGATTTTCGAATTGGCAAAAATTGTAGAATCATGAGTACTTCCAGGCCACCTTGAAACAACATTGAGTATTTTGAGGTCAGAATCACTAATTGTTTGCACATTCAGAGAGAAAAAGTGTTTTCTGTTTCTACATATTTAAGCATCATCTCCCCCTGGAGACTTGATTCGAACGTGAGTACAATCTATGCAACCAATGCTCTTGGGAAATTTTGCGATATCATAAAGTTTTTGTTTTACAATTGTTAACTCTTCTTCCTCTGGAAAATATATGTCTTGTTTCCTTAATTTAGCCAATGCTGTTGTAACATCAATTATTCGGCTCGCTGTGGATTTATGGACTCCTCCGAAGTCAGCAGCAACGGACACAAAACTTCCAGTAGCATAGTACCGAAGAGTTATGAGGAGCTTTTGTTCAGGAGTTACAGCATGATTTCTGTAAAAAAAAAATTGAAAGAAATGGAAAAATAAGAATTTTCATTACTTAGTACTAATGAGTTGCCAACAAACCGGAAATTTCTCTCTCAGAAATTATTCACACCGGGAATTTGTGAATATGAAAATTCCTTCAGGTGGAATTAATAAAAAATAATAATAATAATATTTATTGAGTTACATATACAATTTCAATCGTGTATGACGAGTCAGATATGGCAGAGTGAAGTTACATTTACTGTCCAGAAATCAAAACAAGGGGACTATCTCAGCATTTTCTCAAAGGGAAACTGGACAAAAACTCTGATCAAGTTGGTCATTATTATTATTATTATTATTATTATTATTATTATTATTATTATTATTATTATTAATAATATTAATAATAATAATAATAATAATAATATCAATTATAATACTAATAATACTAATAACAAAACACTATTCATTCAGAAATGATTTAAATATAATTCAGAAATGATAAAATGTATGGTATACTTACCTATCAGTAGGGAAACATATTGAAAGACGAATCTTCTCTAGTATATGTTTTACGCAGTTTTTGGATAGACGGAATCTGTCAAAAAATTCGTTTTCCCTCCACATCTGAAATGATTTGGACGAGGACGAAATATTTTTGGCTGTCTCGGAAACGCGTATTTGAAAACGAATTCTTCAAAATACTCATCGTCGGTTAATCATGCAGTTTCCGTATTACCTACTTCGACATAAGTCATCACCAAGCTACTACTTCAAGGTTATGTTTCAAGGAGAGTCGACAAAACTTTGTTCAAACGAGGTTTAAACTCTCAAGATCGGCCGTTCAAATTCGGTTTCAGTTTAAAGGGTTCATGCTGATGTCAATTGTACAACCGGCCACTGGACATAAACCGAGTTTAAACGGTGGTTCACGTTTAAACTCGGATTGTACAACTGGCCCTAAGATACAACATGAAATTTAAACTCAATATATATTCTACCCATGCGACCGACTTGTATATCCTTAATGGCTGACCGGGAGAGGTGGCTCAGGGCATTAACTAATATCGTAGTGCCCCTGATCGAGAGATGCTAGGTTCGAGTCATGACGATGCCAGTATTTGGGACACTAGCCGGATAGCTTGGTCGAGTCCTCTCGTTGTATGGAAAATAATTCTACCAGCTGGCTGCTTTGATCTGTAGCTTTCTGTGGTTTCTCTTAGTCTCTGGTCAGGCGAAAGGCCGGGAAGTCCCCTATCAAACTGACCGCGTGCAATATTTTCTTTCCATTTACTTACATACACTTACATGCACCACACTGCCACACATGCCGGGAGACCGGTCGGGGTGTTAGAGTTTATCCCGGCTGGGGCTACCTCTTTGGTGGGAGGCACCTGGTAGAAGAAAATTCCGCTAGCCGACCGTTGGTCGTCATCGAGGGCGCGAAAATCACCGCTACCTCCAGCGCAAAAGCTTTTACCACATTTAGAGGACACGTGATCTGAGGTGCTGGCGCGCCCAAAATTACTAATAATCAGTCAACATATCAACCAAACAACTGTCAGTCCGTTTGGGGACAACTGTTGCTCCTATATCGTTCAGCCGATTTTCTCCAAAATTGGTACTAAACGGACGGCTTTGGGAGTTTCTAACATTAATTTTGATTGTTTAGTTTTTTTACATGAATCAGGCATTTACCTTTTTATGCCTCTGTCCGAGTTCGATTAATACTGTTTTCGTCAAAAAACTTTTGACAAAATTGGTCATGATGGAATCGTTTATAAACTACATATTCTCGGTACTCCTAATTATCTTGTGAATATTATACACAATTTCTTAACTAATTTTGTCACATTTCAATTATGCCACATTTTTTCCAAGGTCCCTCAAGATCCGTGTCTCACTTCTCTCCTATTTAATATCTATTTTTCTGATATACAGCGACTCATTCACTCAAATGTAGACATTTTGGCAGATGATACTGCCCTTATTACTTCAAATTCTAAAATAACATTTGTGAATGTAAAAAAAATTACAAACATTGTAATTGCTGTTTAATTTGGGCAAGTAAGCGAAGAAATAAAATCAATATGTGTAATTGTGAAGACAAAATATTCTCTTTATGTAAACCTATTATTCCTCCTCTTACTATTAACAATACTCCTATTGCTTATCTTCCCCTTCTTCTCTAAAAAACTTACGTCTTTATTTAGATACAAACTTAATAGAAAAATACATATCAAAAATATTATACCTAAAACGGATATCAAAATACATACAGCTGAGGTCGCTCGTGGCTCAGAGCAAAGACTCTTGCCTTGCAGCAAAGAGCTCCGTGCTCCATTCCCGAACAATCTGACTGAAATTGTGGAGGGAGGGCCGCGAGCGCCTCCAGGGTCAACAGAAGATCGCTCAGCACACACGCCACAGCTCACACACCACGCACTCAGCCACATACGCCAAAAATAGGCTTAAGAGCGGTACGTTGTCACAGGCAAGTAGAATAAAAACCCTCTTGTTAATATTAATTCCCGTCTCCGAATTAAAACGGATAAATTATCTTAAAAATAGTTATTATCTTAAAAATATATTAAATAAATCCTTTTATTTCCTGTTAATGTCCAATACGTCTGTTATCAAATTGAAATGTTCAATTCCCTGAAAGACTAATAAGTCAAACAGGTAGTCCTATATTTTAGGGGGAAGAAAGTAAAGTGGGGCGGCCCATGACTTAGTCATCAGACTGCCCTTGCACCACTGGTTCGATCCCAGTCGGTTCCAAGTGCATTTTGTGGTGCCAAAGCTGGTTCGCCGGTCTGGATGACCGAGGTCGCCAAGGCGGAAGGGCCGTAGCTTCGTTCGCAGGGTCGCGGCTTCTGAATCCCACACAACCAGCCCCGCATGGATGGTTGTGTGTGTGTTGTTCCTACAGTTCTCCCTGCAGTTAAAACAATCGCAGAGGTCGCTGTATGACCAAGATATTAAAAAGCGAGTCGCGGCAGAGTTCCAATACGCATATGGACCGCTCCATCTCTCCCCCCCCCCGCAGAGGAGAAGGGCGGAGAGGAGCTGAGAGTTGAAGTCAAAGAAACGGGAAGAGGTGCTGAGGAGGACGAAGTGGGTTCGAAAGTGGGGTGGAGGTTGGAGAGGAGGGAGGAAGGGATGGCTTTTTGGTGGGAGACTCGGTGGGATTCGAACATTTTTTAAAAACAATTCAAATTCTTCATTTTACCTTTCTCCTCGTATGTCCGTTGGTTCTGTCAAGGAACGGGAAAAACTATGGCGCTAGATCCATTTTCGGGGGAACTCTCCTTATTTTTGAAAATTGTAAAATATCAACATTTTAAAACTACAAAATTGAAGATATAGATTTTTGCTTTGAAGTCTTTTCCAAACTAGTGGTGCTACAAAGCACGTACTTTCTCAAAATATTTCTAACTATTCTACTATATTATACTACTACATAAACCTTCAAAAGTGTTTCAACCAGAGATTTTTTTCCGCTCTGAAACCCGAAATCAGATTTTCAGAGTTAATTTGCCGACATTCATACCAGTACGCCACAGAAGCGTCGTATGGATCGAACTCGGGCAGATGCATGCTGTAAACAACAAAAATCAAAATATCTGTTTGAAACTCCCAAGGCCTCGAGTTCATTGAGACTGATTGTGGAGTATCAGTTTTGAAGAATATCGGGTGAACAGTTTAGGCGTTACGTTCACCACACCGACAGACAGACAGACGGACGGACAGACAGACAGGCAGAGGAAAAGACAGACGTCTTGCCGTCAAGCAATTTTTCGTTATCAAGGTTCCACAAAACATGGATTCTGGCTACACCACGTGTTAGAGGAAGATATATACTACATATAGCATTAATATCAACTTTTTCGTTACAAGGGCCCGGCAATTACAGATTTTCTTCCAAATATTCCCCGTTTTCCGATGATCCACACGATTACATAACTTTCCCTTCGTAAGGGCGAGAAAGTAAAAATCAGTTCAAAAAATATGATATATTGTTTATTAAAAAAGCGAGTAGTTTTCGCGTAATTTGGGCTTGAAATTAATGCAATTTATACAAAAATTCTCAAAAACCTCTCCATTTCTTTACGGATAGTAGAAGGGACGCTTAGAAGACTGGAATATTTTTTTCGTTGAACTCGAAAGAAAGGGACTCATTTCCGTTGAATTTTCGAGAGTTGCGAGTTTAGAAATAATGCGATAAAATATGTGCTGTTTTGGCACCACTAGTGTCATATAGTTATTTACGAAGAAGCATGTTTTTTAATTATTTTAAAAAATGGCGCGATTTTTACTTATTTTTGTTGATATTCGTATATTTCTAAGAAAGGCTGTAGCAGGATAACGAAGGTAAAAATGCTCTAAAGAATAATTCAGTTTTGAGTAGAGAGCATGTTTAGTGTTATTTTGAAAGTCAGTTTCTCCAAATCTCAGAACGACAGCCTGATTATTTTGTAAGATATCAGAAAAAGTACGAATTTTCTCTTTTTGATTTTTTCATATTATTTCTCGGAGATAAATTCTGAAAAAATATGAGACATAGTTGACATCTATACTTATCTTTAAAAAAAAGTAGAAAATTTGATTTTAAAAAAATTATTAAATTATTCGATATATTTCTACGTTTTATTTCTAAGGTGTCGACCCCAAAATTCCTATAAATCAATATTATGGTTTTCTTTACATGTGATTTTTCCGAATTTTCTTATTGGTGCGTCATATGGAAAAAAATTAATAACTTTTTCCGTCATTCATACGCATATCACTTATAATAAGTTAATCACTTTCTACGGAAAAATACTTTCAGAATGAAAATCATTTCATTTTTACTATACAAAAATATTATGGATTATTTTTGGCACCAAATTGAAATTTTCAAAAATTAAAAAATTAAAAACAATCATTTCTATCATGTGTTTGTGGCCTGTTTTGATGAGGAAAAATTTTAAAAACTTAAATATGATTTTAACTTTAATACTTTTTCAATTTCTTTTCATTATTATTATTATTATTATTATTGTTATTATTATTAATAATAATACTATTAAATCAAAATATACAATTTTGCTATTTTTGTGGAAAAATTAATTATTGAGAACACATTCAGAAATAATGCCTAATGTTGCATAAAAATCATATTAAATGGTATTCAATAATCTTCGTTATCATCTACGGTCCCTACAATTTCATCAGTATCAAAAAAGATACAAGTTTTCAGCTGGTTTAATTTTGCGGGACAGATACTGAGCATGTGACAAATAATATATAATTCCTGCTAACTCAGAACCACAATTCGCCTACCATTAGCGCAATCACATGCACATCGAAAAATTCCAGATATTTCGATGAAACATTTATATGTCTTGCTCTTTTTGTGTCAAGATTGTACTTCGAATTTTACAATATTCGCTTTTTCTTTAAGAAGATAAGTTGAATATTATCATCTTTTTTCAATTTGTGCGGCTAGAGAATTTTCAACATCTTTCCTGATATTCATCTGGTTGATGATTTCTTCCACCACACCTTGCCGGAATTAAAACTTTTACAAAAAGGGTTACTAAGAAAACATGCAATCTTACAGAATAATTCCGCTTTTGGTAAAAGTTTATTATCAAGTTGATTATGTAAGTCTAAAGATTTTACCCAATACACCATGGATATATACCAAAAATATTTTTCTATGGTAAAATGATTTTCATCCTGAAAAATATCTTTCCCAAAAAAGTGATCAACTTATTATGTTATATGCGTGTAAATGAAAAAAAGAGTTATTTTTTTAATTTGACGCACCACTAAAAAAATCTGAAAAAAATCAGTAGTAAAGAACACCTTAATACTGATTTGAAGGAATTTTTGGGAGTCATCACCCCAGAAGTAAAACAAACAAATATACCATTTTTCCAGACCAAATTTCCCAGACGTTTAGATTGCAAAAGAAAATTAACCGAATAATGAAAAAATCCCATCCACGTGATTCGTGCGAGCCTCTTTCATTGAGCTTGGAATCTTACCATTGCTTTGCCTATTTATTTATGAGTCTGTAGTATTTGTCAAAACTGACTTACTTAACGGTGGGAACGTATTTTCATGTAATACTGATATTTATACTTACAACACTCGACGTAGAAATCATGTTCATCAAGTGTCAGTATCAACAGCTCACTACAAGAAATCCACATACAATACATGTACGTTATTTTACAACTCATTGCCAGATGAAATTAAACAATTAAAATTGGTACACAAATTTAAGTTAAAAGTAAAATCTTTTCTGCTGCAAAACTGTTTCTATACAATTGGAGACTATACTGATCGTCAAAAAGAAAAATAATATTTACTTTAACAAAAACAAGATAAAGTATAATGAATTAGTCTACATTTGCATTATATAATTTAAAAAAAGACTCAATATGGCTGTAACAAATAATGTACTTCCGGGTCAATGACCCCCATCTCGTTCGGGTTTTTGTCCAGTTTCTCTGATCCATTGAGCTAATGCTGAAATGCCCCTTGATTTGCTTCTGGACGTAAATGTAGCTGCACTATGCGCACGTTTTGTTGAACTTTCCTTTTGCTTGTAGTGGTAGTAGAGCTTAGGGTGAGTTTCTATTTTGTTAACAATACAGAAAAATCCAATCTGTTTGTTCCAGTACCGTTAAAAATAAGTTTTCTATAATTTTGAAACGAAATATCTAGTATTTGAAATGTTAATCCCTCGCTTTTTAAAATTTGTTGTTATTATTATTATTATTATTATTATTTATCTATAAAATATTAATAGTTAAATTGTTGGGAAGGAATTCTGAAACTCAAGAAAGCGTGCGCAGATGATTTTCTCCCCCATACGTCACATACAGTTTTTTACTAAATAAATAAATACCAAATAAAGATTTAATAATTTTCTTAAAACTTGAATTTCCCACCATTTTCAAAAAGCTCTCCTAGATACGTATAAATGTACATTATGTCTCATAATGTTTTCAAAATTTTATCTTGGAGTAATGATACAAAAAAAGCAAAAACCTTAATTTTCGTATTTTTACACAATTACCCAAACTGTCCTCTTACAAATGGGAGAATCCGGGATTGAACATATTAACGGAAAATGAACGTATTATTGCGTAAGGCTTAAACCTTTTTAAACTTTTTAGTGCGTATGGCAAATGTCAGTGATATAACTTGCCGTTCGAGCTCCGGTTCATAAACTAAATTGCCCCCCGTTCAAAAAACGTCCAGCTAAAAGGAGTTTACTGGCGGAAAAAGTAATTGAAAAAAAAATTATTAATCACAATCAATTACAAAATTTCGAATGAAGTCCTGAAGACTTTCGCTTTGACGAACTTATTTATAACGTCGCCCAGGTTCGCTTTTAACGAGTTTGTCACTTTACTCCCTATGGACAATATGCCAGGCGTTATTTATAATGATTTTACAGAGGGCCCCAGGATCACTGTATATGACATTTGAATCCTTTGCCTTGAGCTTTTGTTTATGTTCTCATGAAATGTTTCAAATCACTTATCATGAAACCCAGAATAGGGTCCCTCAAAACTTTAAATAATTGGGGTCCAGGGATGTCAAATTACAAATTTGGAAAACATCTTCGCGTGCTCCTAATAAAATACGTAAATCCTTCACACTAGTTGAATTATTGTAATAAACAAACCGCTTTCAGAAGGGGCCGTTAAAACGTATTCAGTTAGAGTAAAAAATTGCGTTGAGGGACCCCCTGGTCCGGGGGCCCCAGATGATTGAAGGAGCCGGGCCGGCGGTAAATGTCGGGAAAAGTATATAGCAGGTATATACAATACCGGCGATCTCTTGAGGCATAGTCTATGAACCATTATTCCATTCAGGTTGACATGTTTGGAAAATAAAAAAAAAAGTTTTAAGCAATGCCAGACTCAAGGAAGCTTTAGATTTTGACTCTTCAAATTTCACGTTCCTGCACGAATTCACAGTGTACCAACAATGATGCAAGACGAGTCTCCGTCCGAAGTCCTTTTGGAAGCTAGAGAAGGCCGTCTGACATGCATTGTATTTGTTGTGGACGTCTCGCGTTGGCGCTTGGAGGAGGAGGAGGTGCCGCCGCCGCCGCCGCCCCCCTTCAGCCCTTCGTCAGCCAATTCGCAGCTGCTGACTCCAGCGCGTCAAGGCTGACTTCGCACGCGTGCCGCGCAGTCGCGCCGAGCCAAGCTGAGCCGAGTCGAGCCGAGGCGAGTCGACCCGAAATAAGCCGAGCGGAGCAGCTCGCTGTGCGGCCGTCTTCGCCGACGCTCCCTCCCCTCCCCTCCCCTCCGCCATCCCCGCTTCCCCGCCGCGCGCCTGCACCCACCTGCGCGCTACCTGCCAAGGCGGCGCCGTGCGCATGCGCGGGCGCGGGGCTGTCGCCCCCCCGCGCCGCCGCAGCCGCCGACCACCAGGTAGGACGCCAGCCGTGGACGCTTTCTCTGCGCTGTGGGCACCCTGGCGTCGCTGCCTCTGGGGCGGGACTCGAGCATAAATTCCGACCAAGCCTTTCCACACCAATTTGCTACAGAGGCACTCAATAGTGGAGAGTTTGAGTGAACTTCCTATGCTATACCTACACGAAGTGGTTCACGCTCAAGTAATTAACTCTTGTTTGCTATCATTTTCACTTTCATTTTAAGAATTCTGACAAATATATCTTAGTTCAGAATTCATCACTTGTAAATCCACCATAACATCGGGAACTGTGAGTCCTTTGGAAAACGAATATATTGCCTGACACGGTTAGAAGCGAAAATTATTAACCAATACAAATCAACAAAGCAATTCTATTACCTTTTCGCAGATCCCTGATTACTTTCACACCTAAGGATAGGGCAAAGTGTGAATATTTTCACATTTTATTTGCATAATTGTTATGTTCACTTGCAGGTAAGAGCGATGTAAACAAATTTACAAATATGCTCTTAGTAAGGTTTTAGGGCCAAACAATTATGGCCAGTTTTGATCTTCGTTCCACTGAATGTTCAAAGTAACTCGCTAAACTGCCCTGTGTCTTTGCCTTAAGCTCTAATTGGGGGAAATTGTTGGAATATGATTTCAATGTTAATTGGAGAAAATGGCAGGATGTTTGATGTGATTTTTTTCATAATTGTTCTATGAACCCAACGAATAGGGAGGGATGGTATTACCAGAAGTGTTCGAGGAATAGCTGCGGAAAAATCCTTGTGGAAACAAAGACGTGTGAATCGGAGTTCTACGCTCCAGTGAGACCTGTGCGTCCGAGTTCTGCACCGCCTGTCATCTTACGAGCTTTGCGCGACTCCGCTGCCAACTCGCCAACAGGTCGCGTTCGAGGAGTCGCCGTTAGTAGTTTAGGGTAGCTCTGTGTCGTTGCGGCGAGGTGAAGTTGATGAGAAGCACTTGTAACTGTACCCGCGTTTCACCCCTTTCTAAAGCTTGTCTCAAACACCCGTCAACATGCGCCCGTCACAACGAATTCCATCGCGGATTGCTGCAGGCTGGGACAATTCAAAATCCGACATGAATATCACAAACACTGAGCATATTGGCCTAATACCATGGTTGTTTTTATAAATCCAAAATTTTCGTTATTGTATGAGAAAATTAGAGAACATAAAGTCTTGCATTAATAGTATTTTTCAAAGTTGCTTCATAATATTGAACCTTTCAATGAAATGTAAAAAGTATTTCATTATGTGAAAACTTGACATTAAAGCATTTTAAGTTATTGAAGCATTCGAAGCTGTTATGGGGATGAAATGTTTAAAATATCTTACATAAATGATGGAACAAGGAAAAGCCAAAGAATTGCTGTAGTTTCAAATGAGGGAGCTGATTATTGAAAATTCAATACAAGCAGATGAAGACTTGGAATTCACAAACTGTCATTTGTCAATTGTTCAGATATTGCAGTATTAAGAGAAAACGTTCATTTTTGTATCTATGCATATTTTGAATTTTGTTCATATTTGCTATGGAAACATCATCGAAAATTCCTATCTCAAGTTTTCCTCTGGGAGTGTTTGGTCGACTACTAAATCTGTTATTTGTGCGCCTAATTATTGTTTTTAAAGATTCTAATGAAAAATTCTCATTAGCATCTTAAGGCAACATTTGTGTAATCTCATTTTCGTTCCAACTATTACATTTAAACCACATCAGAAAGTAGTATTTTTCTAGTAGAATTGCTTTTGAAACAACACTAACGATTGTCTTCTATTTACAAGCGGTTAGACTCGCTATTATAAACGGTAGTTTATAAGAATTGTTATGTAATTCAACGTACATCATTATTGAGTAGTGTTAACGTTCTGAAAAATGCCAGTAAAAACAATATAATGGTTTTATTTATTGGCATTGACGACATCATTTTAGAAATAATGAAGTAGTTGCATAATTGGTAGCTGCTTGAAAAAGTCCCTCCTTAGAGGTGATTATGTGACAAGTGCTACACATCTTGCTAAGAGGTGGTTTGCGAAGGTTTAACCCCAAACTCAAGCAGGTTTTTCGTTAAGTTTCGTGATTTTTTTTTTAGCCAATGCTGAGATAGCCCCTTGTTTTGCTTCTGGGCATAAATATAATTTTACTGTAAGTGTACGTTGTCTTGAGCTGAATGGGGAATACAGTGCAATGCTATTCAAATAAACATTGGCGATGATCTCTCGGCAGTAAGTGGATTCCGTCAAGAAAGGTATGATATGGGATAATAAACCAAATCTGTAGCGGGTTAGCGTTAGCAATCACGAGCGCAAGTATTTTCATCTTCAAGATTTCGAATGGCAGAGCTTCAAAAAGCATTCAAAAGTTGGTTTGAAAAAATACTATCTATGCAGAAATTTGTTTTTCAGAAACATATAAACACTCTAGAAACATGTAAATTGTTTAAATTTTTACAAAAGAAATGATTACGTTTGTTGATAACGAAAAATTAATCCAGAAATAAAAAAGCAATTGAGTTGTATAAATTGGGTCCATTGTAGTTCTGTGTCGATTTTTCTTTGCGAACAAATATATTCATTGCTTTGTAAATAGAAAACAATTTACATGTTCCTGGCGTGTTTATATATGTCGGAAATGTAAATTTTGGGATAGAAAGTATGCTTTCAAACCAACGTTTGAGGGCTTTTTGCGGCTCAGCCATTCAAAATCTCGAAAGAGTTTATTGGACAACATATGCTTTAAAATGACAGAAGAGCGTATTGTCGAAGTGTCGTTGTTTCCTCCCTGGACAGCCGTCTCCAGTGAGTGAGGTAGGGATCCGGGAGCTGAGGAAAGTGTGCTGGCATGGCACTTCCCCTCATAGTAGGGTGCAGTTGTGAATGAAGGCTGTCGCGAAGGCAGCCCGATGTGCCGTGAGAGCTGCAAAGGGGGCCCTTGAGTGGCCCTGCCTGCGCGTCCGGGCGCGCCAATTGCGGTGTCGACACGCTGTGCGCCGAGTGCGCGTTGGCTGCAGCCTTCGGCAGCGCCGGCAGTGAAAGTGAGCGCGGGACGAAGCGGGGCGGGGCGGGGCGGGGAGGCGAGGAGGGCCGGGGGCCTGGCTTGCGCAATGGCCGAACCCCGCTGCCCGCTCCCCCACCTCTACCCACCCTCCGCTTGGTTTCCCGCCGTTCCTCGAAAAACAAGGCAACGATTATTGGATGGCTCGTATACGTGGAGTATATTTACAGAAAATTAACATGAAAAGGATGCAATGACATAGTCTATTCCTAGATGTGCGTCTTAATGATTGTTTTTACGTTTAGCAATGCAAACAATTTTCTATAATTCGGGAGCGAAAATGTCTCATTTTAATCTACATGACTAAACTTGCTTTGTTGGTACTTTTAATCGTCATACAACAATTTAGGAGGGAAGGATTCCACAGCATAAGAAAACTCGCGCAGATTGTAGTTCATCCCATTCGTCAGTATTTACTCTTTATTAACAAAATAAATCAAATAAAGTCGACAATCTAATGCCTGTCGTCTTATCTCTGAATCTATATTTTTCTACTTTCAGCACAAGTTCTTATATTCATAATCATAAAGTGTAATTTGTTATAAAGTCTGCTAAAAGTTTTCCGAAAGGGTTAGTCTTTTTCCTTTCGTTCTGTATTTTTACCTTCATCCACCTTTGCATAATTAATACTAGGATAATATGTCTTGAATCTTCGGA
Organism: Teleogryllus oceanicus; assembly: GCA_964035755.1. NCBI lineage: Eukaryota > Metazoa > Arthropoda > Insecta > Orthoptera > Gryllidae > Teleogryllus > Teleogryllus oceanicus. The sequence goes on along the minus strand of CAXIVR010000001.1, from coordinate 354,753,451 downwards.
TGTTTGGTGATGATCCAATAGTAAAAAACTGCAATTTCGGTAAAATTGTGTGTGAAGCGGCCACAACTTCTCTCAATCTCCGAGACACACGGAGCGATCAACCGAGGCTCCTCCTTTCTCTTGTGAAAATACAGTATTCGACTTTCCCGGAACCAGGCAGTCAAGTTGTCTTCTCGCACATTGCTCATCATATCAGTCACACGTAATAGTAAATTTCCTCTATTTTGCCATCTTGCTATCTTGGATATTACTGAAAATAGTGCATTTGAAGTAAAAATAAAAAAATAGAAAAGCTTAAAAAAGCTTTACTTGAAAAAATATACATAAAAATTTGGAACGTTTAATAGAAAGTACAAAAATTGAAAATGCGTAATAATGTAAAATAACTAATGTAAAATAAGGGACACGTCTTACACATCGAACTAGTATATAAATGTGCGTATATGAAAAAGAAATGTCCAATAATTTTATTTTGTACTTCGAGCATTTACAAATAAAATAACAAGTTATTCCTTATTTCAAACGAAATTCAATTTTCTAAAAGACTTGTTATAATTGCTGTAGAACTATTGGACGAGATGCTAAAACGCATAGGCTTTCGATTACTTTAAGCAAGCAATAATGTACCAAAAATGTTTCTGTAACAAACAACTCAAAAGCTCCTGGTAATACAAAAGAGAAATGTCTCGCAGGGAATTTTCTCTTTCATTTTTATTTCGATGCTAGAAATCCGCTTGGGTGGCTCAGGACATCAACTGATGTCACTGCAGTGCATCTGGCCTGGTTGTCCGGGGGTTTGAGTGCCGACGGTGGCAGCATTTTCGACACCACCTTAATTAGGTTGATTTCAGCCGCTGTTTGGAGGGGAATTCTAGAGGCCGGCTGCTCTAACGGATATTTTCCGTGGTTTCTTCAATCACCACCTGGCGAATGCCGGAGCAGTACCCTAACAGACTGCTCACGATCTTCCCTTCCTCTTTGTCCTGTCCTCATCTCGTACTTACACATACTTACACTCATTAAACCACCATAATGCCAGGAGCTCGTCCCGGCTCCGGCGATACTCTACTGGTGGGAGATATCTGGTTGGAGAAAAAACTCGCAGACTGACGTGTGGGTCTGCCCCGGATCTCACCATCCAGCAGGGAAAGGTCATTGCCAGCTCCCGCCATTGAAACGTGCATTGCACTTACGGGACTAATGACCTCAGCAATTGATGCGCCGCGAACAACTAATCAATCATTCGATGTTAGGATGCATGGCTTTCGAGATGTACGGAAAAAGACAGCCAAAAAGAAAAAGTATGGTCTTTTAGGCCAGATAACTTTTGAATCATGATTGCAGGGCACGTGGAAGATCCCCATATTTGTTGTCACTTGTTTCTCCCAAACGAGAGAGAAACGTTACTGCATTCAAAATAAAGTAAATTTTCATTGTAGATTTTTTTCTTTCTTTTTTTCAGGAATGCTTTTGACTTGTTAGCATTTTGAAAAACATTTTTTGTTGCCTGATGTTTTCGTTTTCTAGCCCTTAGCGTTACAGCAACATTATCTACGTATGATTTGTAGAGAACTAAATTTCCTATCGAGTTTTTATTTTGAAATGATCTAAAATTAGAGAAGTTGAAATTTTTGAAAGATTCAATTATTTTTGTTTGCAATGTTTGTTCATATTGTTGTGCAGAAAATGTTAGTTCATTTTTTATCCTCGAAATGACTCCAGCTGATTTTACACCTCTTACTTAATGGCTTACTGCATATTACATAATGCCTACTTTTGATATACTTTCGAGAAACCCATATTATAGAACTTAGAGAATTTTTTAGTAGTTTACCTCCGGCGGTGCATTATTATTTTCCCGGTTATGCGGAAGATTCATTATATAGTACAAATGTCGTTATGTACTCACTAGAGAAAGTCTTCTTCGACCTATAAACAGACCAGTTTTAAAGAAATGTAACAGGGTAACCATTATTCAATAGTAGTGTCTAACAGCTCCTTCGTGATTTTAAGATGTCGAACGTATTGATATTAGCCGTCGTTATAAAGATTTGTCGTCTTTCTCGCTCCCTGTCGAAACCAGTGGCCAGGCACCAGGCTGTTCCGCAGGCCGCTTCGGAGGACGTGGACGCAGCATTCGAATGGTTCGTGTGTAAAACACGATACCTCTGGCTTTCTACGCGTAGTGTGAACATTCGGAACCCCTTGGATTGAGGCGAGTAAAAATGAAAAGGCAACGCAATCTACGAACTATTACATTGCGAAGAAAAAAATTAAGTATTGTCATATCGCCTCGGAATGTGGCAATTTTTCAACAGAAACTTTTATATCCGGGTCCTCCTACCGAAAAAATGTAAAATCTTTTTCATATATGAAGTAAACACTGCCAATAATTCGTTGTTTAGTAAGTATGCACGAATTGTGGGTTCTGGATGCCGAAGAATTATTCACGGCAAAAGGGCTGTTTGTCCGTCAGTCCGTCCGTCCGTCCGTCCGTCCGTCCGGTTGTAGTCAACCCTCCACTCAGCATGTTTTGCCGCTTCAATGGCCTCCCGCCATTCGTGGTTCCACCAAGGAACAATGTTGTCTAACTACCTGTTCACTTTTCTCGAGTTGAGTGGCGAATAGAGTTATTAAATGATCGTCCTCCATGCTCTCGCAGCAGAAATCGATTCCCTCACGAAAGGGCTCGACGACGGATGAAGCCAAAACTGTAGCTGTTGCCTTTGCAAATTCTTTTTATTACGTTTCTAATAAAGTGCTTTTTTATCAGTCTTCTATAAGCTCCATAATGAGCGAGGACAATTAAAATCACCGAGAATCAACTATGGTTTCGGAAGTTGTAAAAAATGTTTCAAAGATTCAAGATTTTGACTATTGGGGATAATACATATTGTGGATACATTTATGAAAACAAATTGTTGAGATAATTTTCTCAACAACCACCTCCTCGTCTGATTGGATCTGAATGCTCTCTGCCAGAATTGATGATTTTTAAATATATGGCCACTCCACTAGACGCGTATTCAGGGTTTGTACTATTTTTATAAGAGCACAGATAATTTCTAAAATTGTCTAAATACTTTTATTTGTAGTTGATTTTATGCAGACATATGGCGACCAGATTAATATTGTTGCAAAGTAATTCTAGATCTGCTCTAATATCCATTGAACAAATGTCATTAGTTTAGTTACCATTTATTAGTAAAGAGATAATTAGTAACTCCTATATAACAGATTCTGTAAAATACTCATAGGTGCTGCCCGTATTGTATTCTGCCCCAGACAGTCTGATTCCGGTGTTTCAACGGCTTCTTCTTAAGTCTTGTGGATATGCGTTTGAGGATTCTGTCTGTTAATATCAGGAGGTTTCATTGAGCATGTTAATAATTGCTGGAATGATATTGGAATAGTCTTTAACAAAAGCAAGGGGATCAGCAGAGCCCAAGGCATTTTTCAGTAATGATGGGGTTAGTTTAAATCCGGAGTCGGCCACATTTCTTGTAATTGCGGCTACATTGCCAAACCCCCAAGAGCTTGCGGGGTCGCACATATCTCCAAGTTACTTTAATCAACAAATTTAAAATAGTGTTTTGTATGTTTTAGATGTTTGTTTTAGATGAAAATGGAGCCAGGATATTTGAAAACGATACAGGAGAATGATTGGCAGAATTTCAAAATTATGAATTTGCTATTAAAGTGAATGTTTATCATAATATGAATATTCCAAGATCTGAAGTTTGTTTAAACATATTTTAACCAAAATTTCAATTATGGCATAGAAGGTTAGGGCATATTCATTTTAAATACTTAGAAAGGATGAGCAGTAATGATTTAGTAAATGGTTTGCCCAAATTTGAAATAGAAAAAATGTAATGATAGTTAATCTTGTATAAAAGGGAAAAGATTACCATTCAATAAAGTGAATATAGAACGAAATGTTAAGTGCACGAAAGAATTCATGTTGATTTGCGAGATCCAATGTCTGTAGAATCACTTGGAGGAAATAGATTTATGATAGTGATTGTGGACGAATTCGGTAGAAGACATTTCGTACAATTTTTAAAACATGAAAATGAAGCCGGAAATGAATTGAAACAATTCGTTGAAAGGTGTGAAAGGGAAACAGAGAAGAAGGTAAAATACATACATTCAGGTAATGGGCTGTAATAAACTGTTGTCGGATTATTATGCAGTAAGGGGTATCAAAGTGAGAGAACCACAGTGCACACTCCTGAAAGCAACGGGAGAGCTGGAACAGCAAACAGAATGTTATTGGATATGCAGGTTTACCTCCGAGCTTTCGGGCTGAAGCTCTTTGGACTTCTGCTTACGTACATAACGTTGCTCCTACGACAAGTAAGATGAAGGTACCTTTAGAAATATGGACCTAAACGAAACCTCAATTCTTCTGTATTTTTATTTGTAGATTCTCTAATAATTCTTATATCCAAACTGTCCAAATCTAATACTGTCCCAACCAAAATGATCTAATATCCAAATTGTTTCTTTCTTACTATCATTATTCATAATTTTATCAAAATTCTCATTCTTCAACATAGCGCGTTCCTTTTTTGAATTGAAGAAATAATTTATTTGATTATTTCGTGAATTATTCTCAATTTTACCGCTATAATTTCTTCTATAGTTGCTTGAATAACTCTTTCTACCATTTATTTCATTTACCGTTATTCACGGTACTGTTATGATAATTAGTTCTGTTCCAACAACTTTTAGCTAAGTGATCACGCTTTCCACAATTATAGCAAGGATCTCTCTTTTGTTGTTTGACTTTAGATGCATTAATTTCCGATTTTTTGTTTGTTTGTTCCTAATTCCGAAATTTCTGTAGCTAAAGAATGTGCACGTGTCAAATACTCGTGAATACTATCTCTTTCAAATTCTTCAATTTTTGCTAATTTTTCTTTGACTAACTGCGCCTTTGTTTCTCTTTTTTAATACATTCCATGATTCCTTAGCATTGTCTATACCACGACATGCCATCGCTTGATCAGCAGATACAGTTAATGATTAATGCACATATCTGCTCGTTTTTCTTATTCCATTCGTTCCATATTTTCGTTGAAGTTTCATGTCCTTCTTTCTTTGTTAGTTCGTCATTTATTAAGAAAAAATAATACAAATTTTTTGACTTAGTAAGAGCCATTATTCTCATACTCCGAAAAGCATAATTAGTACTTGTCAAAAATTCTAATCTTTCGAATGATTCCATTTTTTCACATCTTCTTCTTCTTCCTCCTCTACTAACACGTAACTCTGGTTAAAATTTTTTCGAGTAACATAATTCCATCAATTTCATACTTTCGCTCGTACTATGTTAATACTACCTTGGTATCCAGGTAAAATAATATGGCAAAGACACACTTCAAGGGTTCTGTAACAGAAATTTCTTTACAAATACACTATTTTGTAATATATTGCCAGATAACTTTAAACGATTAAATTCGATAAACAAGTTCAAGTGTCAAGTAAAACCTTCTCCGCTACAGAACTGTTTCTATTCAATTAGAGACTATACCGAGCATCAAAAAAGAAAATGTTAATTTTATCTCGTAAATTATGGTTGTCGGTAATACGTTTTATTGACAGTTTCCAAATCCAGTTTTGAGACAATCGCATTTCTCGAGACAGTAACATTTTTTAAACAAATTGTTTAATAAATTACAATTTGTTTAAAAATGTTACTGACTCAAGAAAAGTGATTGTCTTAATATTGGATTAGGAAACTTTATCAATAATAATAATAATAATAATAATAATAATAATAATAATATATTAATTTTAACAAGTTTTGAATGTTTTAATGACCATTTGGGCTGCATAATTCCAAAAAACCGGTAACAAGTTGTACCTAAACTTCTTGGTCGATGACCCTCATCTCGGTCAGGTTTTTTGTCCTGTTTCCCTATCCTTTGAGCAAATGCTGAGATGACCTCTTGTTTTGCTTGTGGGCATCAATGTAACTTCACTATCTGTGCAAGTCTTTTAGAGTTCTCTGGCTAATAGCTTAGTTCTTTTTAAATGATCGTTCTCCATATTCTCGGGGGTGGAAGTCTTCCACGATTCCTTCGCGAAGGCACGAAGAGGAATAACAACCAAATTCGATTGCTGATTCGATTTTGCGTATAGTTTTTATTACATTGGAATGAATTTGTCATCAAGAACCATAAATGGAAACTATAAATATTATTAAAACAGACAATAAATATGATTCATTCGTGTATTGAACGCTTTAGGCTACCTAAAATGCCAGTTAAGCCCATAATTATTTTTGGCGGCCCGCAAGCAATCCGCGACCCGCGGGTTGCCGACGCTCGGTGGCAAATATGATTACAATCACAAAACTAGTACAAATAATTACAAAGAGGATTACAATTAGCATTAGAAATCGATATCCTAGTTCTAGTTAATTTCTAGTTCTCTCTAAATTGACTTATAGCTTATCTAACACTTTATTTCACTACACTACACTACACTCCCTTCATCTCTCCTCCGATTTCCCTCCATTTCTCCCTCTCTTCCCTCTCTCTCTGCCTCCTTTCTCTCTCTTTCCTCTTCCTTTTCTCCCTGTCTCTCTCTTCTCTTCTTTCTCTCTTCTCTCTGCCTTCCTTTCTCTCTCTTCTCTCTGCCTTCCTTTTCTCTCTCTTCTCTCTGCCTTCCTTTCTCTCTCTTCTCTCTGCCTTCCTTTCTCTCTCTTCTCTCTGCCTTCCTTTCTCTCTCTTCTCTCTGCCTTCCTTTTCTCTCTCTTCTCTCTGCTTCCTTTCTCTCTCTTCTCTCTCTTCTTCTCTCTTTCCTTCCTCCTTTTCTCTCTCTTCTCTCTGCCTTCCTTTTCTCTCTTCTCTCTGCCTTCCTTTTCTCTCTCTTCTCTCTGCCTTCCTTTTCTCTCTCTTCTCTCTGCCTTCCTTTTCTCTCTCTTCTCTCTGCCTTCCTTTTCTCTCTCTTCTCTCTGCCTTCCTTTTCTCTCTCTTCTCTCTGCCTTCCTTTTCTCTCTCTTCTCTCTGCCTTCCTTTCTCTCTTCTCTCTGCCTTCCTTTTCTCTCTCTCTCTGCCTTCCTTTCTCTCTCTTCTCTCTGCCTTCCTTTTCTCTCTCTTCTCTCTGCCTTCCTTTTCTCTCTCTTCTCTCTGCCTTCCTTTTCTCTCTCTTCTCTCTGCCTTCCTTTTCTCTCTCTTCTCTCTGCCTTCCTTTTCTCTCTCTTCTCTCTGCCTTCCTTTTCTCTCTCTTCTCTCTGCCTTCCTTTTCTCTCTCTTCTCTCTGCCTTCCTTTCTCTCTCTGCCTTCCTTTTCTCTCTCTTCTCTCTGCCTTCCTTTTCTCTCTCTTCTCTCTGCCTTCCTTTTCTCTCTCTTCTCTCTGCCTTCCTTTTCTCTCTCTTCTCTCTGCCTTCCTTTTCTCTCTCTTCTCTCTGCCTTCCTTTCTCTCTCTTCTCTCTGCCTTCCTTTTCTCTCTCTCTTCTCTCTGCCTTCCTTTCTCTCCTTCTCTCTGCCTTCCTTTTCTCCTCTTCTCTCTGCCTTCCTTTCTCTCTCTTATCTCTGCCTTCCTTTTCTCTCTCTTCTCTCTGCCTTCCTTTTCTCTCTCTTATCTCTGCCTTCCTTTTCTCTCTCTTCTCTCTGCCTTCCTTTTCTCTCTCTTCTCTCTGCCTTCCTTTTCTCTCTCTTCTCTCTGCCTTCCTTTTCTCTCTCTTCTCTCTGCCTTCCTTCTCTCTCTCTCACTCTCTCTCTCTCTCTCTCTCTCTCTCTCTCTCTCTCTCTTTCTTCGCCTCTTTGGACCAAATGACACAATCCGCGACGTACTGCTGTGGAATAACCAAACGCTCGAATTGCAAATGAATTAATCAATGAATGATTTTACGTGGCGAGACTCAGGCCATGAGGCCTGCTCTTCCGCCTAGCCACGCAAATTTCGTTACGCTCCTTCTACTTTCTTCTCCTACGGAGAAAGAAGGTGTTATTTGGGCGACAAAACAGACAATTTGAATTTAGCGCAGAGTCTTCATTTAGGCTTGATGTTGTACATGCAGTAAATCTACTAACATGGGACTGCTGGCTTTACTTCTCCTCCGAAGGAAGGCGTACGAAAGATTTTTTCGCCGTTACAAATCCACGGCTTCGATTGGGTTTGAAACCGCGAACTTGAGTGTAACAGCCCGATACGCTAACTGTTATATATGGGTTTGAAACCGCCAACATGAGTATAACAGCCCGATACGCTAACCGTTATACCATCGCCGCCGCAGTGCAAATGCGGTTATTGTGATTTTCTGCTAGGTTGTTTGAAAAATAAGTTATTAGCACGATGTTTGTGAAAACATTACTGGTGGCTCAGAGCATCAATTGATGTTTCTGCATTGCATGTAACCGGGAGGTCCTACGATTCGAATCCTGAGTGTGACGGGATTTTTGAAGCTAGCCATTTTGCTAAGTCGAATTCAGCTGCTTTCTGGGCGTGAATTGTGGCGGCGAGCTTCCCTGATCAGGAGTTTTCCGTGGTTCGTCTATCAACACCAGGCGAATGCCGGAGCAGTACCCTAACAAACGGGCACGGGCTGTGCGCGATCTTTCCTTCCCTTTATTCTATACACACCTCTTCCTTACACACACTTCCATCAACTATCGTACCGCACATTCCGAGAGAGCAGTTGGGAGCTTGAGAAGGTCGGCGCCGGACGATGGCGTGAGAGCGGCTGTGCAGGCCGTGCCTCGCCGGGGCGGGTGGGCGGGGCGCGAGACGGTGACTGGGCCCGCGCGCTGTGCCGCGTGCCCTCTGTGATAAGGTTATCGGCTGCAGAGCAAACGATGGAAGATAAGTGGGCCGCGGAACCGGGCCGGGCCGGGCCGGGCGGGCCCGGTGCCTCCGCGCGCTTCCTCCGATCCTCCTTGCCAAGGTCGCTCCTTCATCGCCACGTTGTGCCGCCAGTCCGAGGTCGGAGATTGGAGGATTAGAAGAGTCGTCGGTTATCTGAGATACAGGTTGTACCCAGTTATCTCGGATTTGCAACATCGGCATCCTCATAACTGCTTCTCCACCGGCGGACGGGGTAAGAGTCGAGAGTGGAAGCACCTCTCGCCTTTGAGCCAGAGCTCCAGCAACCCTCGAGGCGAAGCTCGGCCACTCGCAGCCCGCGAATATATAGGGGTCGCTCTTTCGGATGCTGCCCCATCTGCCGGTTGCCAGTGGGGGCACAGGTCACCTTCCAGCTTCCAGAAGAACAGACAGGCAGGGTGGGATGAATAGGAAGTATTTTAGGAACTGAATCGGGGAAACAGCTAAGGTACCATTTTGGCAAAGGAATAGATGGAACAGCGGGAAAAGGAATGGAGAATGAAAGATGGGTCAATTATAGATGGTGGGACAGCGGCCAGCTGCTCCTGTTAGTCGCCATTTACGACGCGGAGATTCCGTGGCGCTAGTCTACAAAACAGTCATCACATGAACATCATCATTATTATTATTATTATTATTATTATTATTATTATTATTATTATATTATTATTATTATTATTATTATTATTATTATTATTGGTTTTATTTTCTAAACTTTTATATTGGTTGTTTTGAACAAATTGGGTGCTACCCATCAGAAGAATCCATACAATTTTACAAATATTTACAGAAACATGCACCAGAGCTCATACGGAAAAGAAAACCATTATACCTTATTTACACTTATTTACAGTTATTTACATTGTATTTGCCCTCTTCTAGGATATTGAAAACTTTCTTACAATAGATCATCTGTCTAGGATGACTGAGTTTTGTAGTTTGTGAAGTACTCTGTATGTTATTTTTAGATGTAGTAGTGTTGATTTCAGTTGTTTGAGGATGACTTCTGTGGCCGGTATGACGAGTGGTAGAATGCTGATGACTTCTAATTTGAACGGCGCTTTTACGTTTTTTTCGTTTAATTTTTTCGGCCATTTAGTTTCTACTTTATTATTATTATTATTATTATTATTATTATTATTATTATTATTATTATTATTATTATTATACATATATTTCTCAGTAAGCATTGAGAATCATTCATCTATTCGTACAACTTAGACTCTGGCAAATGCAACTGGTTATGACAGATTTGATGAAGGCGGAGAAGAAATTCATCTTTGTCCGTCGTTCTATTTAAGAATTTTCGCGCAATATGGCAATTCTGCAGAACTAAAGCTTTCTGGATGGTTATGCAGATTCCTTTTGATTTTATTTTTGTAAGACATTTTTGCAAATGGATCCGTCACCACTCCTGTGAATGTGATGATTATTTGCACTCATTTCAACCTTACTCAGTTACCAAACATGTTGGATTTCTGATGCCAAATTGTGGTATTTCGAAATCTTCTCTGATTCACTTATTTAGATTGTTAGTGGGTAGCATATATCTATGATTGTTGCAAATTTTTGTGTTTTATTGATTACTATTTCACTATTCTCTATAAACGGTTAAGGTATTTGTAAAATGGTGGAGGGTTCACAATTAGTCTATAATTTGATACCAATTGTCTATGGATTATTTTAGATACTTGATTGTGCCTCCCTAGATTTGCAGTGTTAGCAAGAACTGGGCATCCTGCAATCACATGGTTGATGGTCTCATTTTGTTGATTACACATTCTACACACATTTTTATACTGCTCTTCAGAATGTGTTTATCTTAATTGCGTATTTTTATTATCCCATCTTGAATTACTATTATAAATCCTTCAGTTTCAGGGAATAAATATTCCATTTTTAACCAGAGGTCAGGAGCAACTTTATTAACTAATGGGTTATTGAAGACTGGATATTTTTCATGAAGGGTCTTGTTCTTTCAATATGTTTTCATGCTACTAATTTATGTGTTGGTTCCGGTCTTCTGGAGATATAGAGCCCAATAGTTTGCATCCGCCGGAACTATATACTTCAGTACTACATCCTATACTATCCGAGGCGTAAAAGTACATTGGCATTTTCTTTTCTTGTGACCTGCAAAGATAGAAGATATTAAGCAGGCCCCTACCTCTTTGGATTCTGGAGAGATAAAGACTTTTCACAGTGCTCTTGGGATGATGTATTCTGAATTTTGTGAGGGTGGTTCGAGCAAGCGTATCCAGTTCTCAGAGGTCTGTGTCCGAATATTTCAGAATACCAAAGGACTATGTCTATACTGGGACAGCATAGGTATTAATAGCTCTTATTACATTATTATTATTATTATTATTACTATTACTATTACTATTATTATTATCATCATCATCAAACCACATTCGTTTGCGGTTTTGGCGGTTTGCTTTGTTTCATTGGAGGATATGCCCAGATTCTTCGAAGCCTCGGCAGTGCTAGTATCTTTCATCCCTCCCCTCTTCCTTCGCATGAGAGGACGACGTGTGTTGACGCTCTTGACAAGTGCTATTCAGCATTGTCCATTTGTTAATAACAGTTTATTGCATTTGACTACTTGGTTTATGTGGACAGACAGTGTACTAAAACAACAAACATTTTAGAGAATATCTTTAAAAAAGTTTATTGTTCGTGTTTTGCTGAGCGACGTACCTCGGATTACGTTTTATCCCAGCTTCAGGCTACAACACAAAGAAGAAAACTATTACAATTTTAAAAAGAATATAAAATAAGTTACAGAATATAAAATAAGTTACAGATAAGTTACAGATTAATCAGTATTAATGAAAACATTATTCTATTTCGATATATAAACATTATAAATATAAACATTACATATATTATACAATGTTTTCATTGATATTGATGCACGCTAACATTATGACGCAACCTGGTGCCTGAAGCTCATAGGCTGAAGTCGGATGCGCGAGAACCCACCACTCTTTCCATCGTGGATATTCCGAATGAGTTTGGTACATAATCGATAGAACACCTATAAGATTTCGAGTTTTTTAGTCGTTATTGAATCTGTGTTTAAATAGTGTATATATTTTCTAATCACATTTGGGCACTAACTTTAAAATTTTAAACTGATAAAATTGATTTTAATTTTTTTATTATCGTCTAAATGTTTTTAAACATTTTAAAAAGTATGTTTTTGAATGTTGTAAGACACATTCCAAGACAAAAACGTGCGACAGTACTCGTACTTTATCGCGTCGAAAATAAATTTAAAAAATGTATTATTTTTTCCATTTGAATTTGGCGCCAAAATTTGGTAACAAAAATAGCTTCAAATTCATCTATTTTCCCCCGTTTCTACAATTTGTGTTCAACCTGATACCTGCAATAGAATCTCAGGAAAAAAACATGAGAAACACGTTTCTCATTCTAACTCTGCAACAGATTGCCCTTGGAGGCTGATGTTTTGGGAATCTACAGCATGTTTTATTCTCTTTCAAGAGCATCGCGATTATCGATTTGCTTTGGCGGCTCTTTTCACAGCCTTATTCGACTATATCCTATACAAGAGTCTTATTGTCATATGAACATCCATTTATTAACGTTCATTCTTTAATTTCTCGGTACGGGACAGTGTTATGTAAGGTTTCCCGAAAAATGGTGAATTTTGGGCAGAAAAACTCTTATTACAGGGCCCTAGTAACGAAAAAGTTGATAAATCCAGGTGTTCAATTTAGAAAAAAATCCTCTAACACGTGGTGTAGCCAGAATGTATGTTTTGTGGGTTTTTGATACCAAAAATCTAATGACGGCAGAACGTCCGTCCGTCTCTCGCTCTCTCGCTCTCTCGCTCCGTCCGTGAACAACGCTAGCGGCTAAACCTTTCAGCCGAGTTTCTCCAAAATTGATATCCTCCAAGGGATCTGGCTGATGTTGCGGCCCCTGGAATTTGAAACCTATATTATAATTTTGGAGAATACTTTACATGATGCCCCTAGAACATATTGCATATTTTCAAAGAAACGGCTCCATAGTTTATGTGTTGTTGTTGTTGTTGTTGTTGTTATTGTTATTGTTGAATAGTGTGAAGGACTTTTAAGAGAATGATGCAGGTCTTATGTTCGTTGAAACCCTGATTTTTTTAACATTGCAAAAATTCAAAATTTTTTCGGAGTCTTCCTACAACTAAAATATTAATGGTAGAGATTTTGTCCCTTAATGAAAGCTGGTCCTTAAAGATAGATAACGAAATAAGATCATGTACAATTTTTCGAAACTTTGAGGACTTTTTGAGTAATTTTGCGTGAAAATACGGGCGAGCAAGTACGTGCTGCTTTAGCACTTGCTGTGCAAAGTTATCACACATGAATGGGAAAAGTCTGATTTCTCTGTTGGTAATTTTTTTAATTTCTTTTTCTTAATTCACAGAGAAGGAGAAATAATATTTCGCGATCCAGGTTACTTTCCTATTTGCTACTGAAACACGTGGAACTTGGTAACCAGGACTTGCCGAGTTCGGCCGGCGTGTGAGAAGCTCATCAGGGTATTGATACAACGAAATCGATACATCCCCACACTGCGCTCATGAGCACGTACTATTGATTTCTATATGTTGCAAGTTCGTAAAGGATTTTATCTAGTCGGGAAGGGACACGCACGAGAGGTATAAAAGGCATTCAGAATCTTTAATTATTTTTTTATTTAACGTATAATGTTCGTATCGACCTAAATGTGATTTTCGGGGAAGTGTTTGTGTGGAAAAAGGCTTTTGGAACATCAATTGAGCACCCGGCCAAAGCAAAATCTATGAATGTAATTGAGTATACGCCGCAGTGCAGACGGAGTGTAGCGTCGACCAATAACTAGCCCTTAGAGCTTGAGTGTGACGCGCTGGCGCCGAATCGCTGCAGTCCGCGCGGGGCCTCGCGGGTGGACGTCCTCGCTGTCGACCAACACATTTTGCCTGCGCCTACGCATGAACTAATGTTGCTCAGAGGGCGTTGTCGGTCGAGTATTGGGTCAGTGAATATTTAACAATAATTAATCTAACATTTAGCAATCAATTTGCAATATATTTTTAAAATGTTGCATTGAGGCGCAATTTGCGGACACTCCCTGGCCTTTCTAGAGCATATTTGGGAATTGTTTATAAAATTAAATTTTCGGCTGAGGGACATCGGGGTACCTTACCCGCTTTCTGTTACAATTTTATCTTGTGTGAATGGCCTTTAGACGAGATAAAATCAGCCAGTAACCCTCTTTTAATATTTTAATCCGTTTACATTTTAGCGTATAACAAATTTAATTGCGCTGCAACAATGTTTTACAGTGTGTATGATCGTATACATTATTGTAGTATAATTCTATGAATTTGGCCAGAAAGGTTTGACAGACAGCTTTAATACAAAACAACTATTTTTTAATTTGTATACAAATATACAATCTACATAAAGAGTGTCTTAGGAAATTTCGGAGCGACGTTTCGGGGAACTCAATTTTCCCCGTCCTCAGGCTAGACTGTGTAACGGAGATGATGTGTAATTGACATAATTATTGAGATTTGACATAATTATTTGATTGTAATTTTTTGACATAATTATGACATAATTAATTGACATAATTATTTGATTGATATTTGATTGTAATTGACATAATTATTGAGATTATTGAGCGCACACACACACACACACACACACACACACACACAATGAGTTTATTTTCAATTTGATTTTTGTCGTTTTAAATTGGTGAGTCTCTATGTTCTATATCGAGTGCTCTATTTTTTGGTAATATTGTTTTATTAGTGTGTGTGCGCGTGCGTGCGTGCGTGCGTGCGTGCATGTGTGTGTGTGTGTGTGTGTGTGTGTGTGTAAATTAAAAATTGGTTGTTTTGTATAAAAGCTGTCTGTCAAACCTTGTGGCCAAATTCTTTGGATTATACTATATTGAAGTGAACGACATACAATTTTTGGTATGTGAAGTTCATATCTCGTATTATTTATTTTATCTCCTCTAGTTAATAGTACGACAAGCCTGGCGTATTAGTTGGCTAGCGAGGAAATTTATTATAAATATTATCCTACAAACTTCGATTAGTTGAAACGGTTGTTCTTCGAACAGTAATACTAATGATATTTTTTGTCAATGGCACGTTAATTTATCGAATTGTGGCATATTCTGGAAGTTTTATAGTCCCTCGTTCGCCCAGTGATGAGAAATTTAAACGAAGGTTCATTTAGCGATAACTTAAAAAAACTAGTCGATAAAACTAAACGCTTACCATAAAATATATTGTGACTGGATGAATGCCGCTCAAAACATGAATTGTTTCTCATGCTAGAATGCCTCCTTCGTGCGCGTAATAAATCCTGCGAAATCTCAGAAACGTAGAATACGCTCCTGGCGCAATGGCGTTAAGGTATATTTTAAATTCAGTTTCTAAATATAATCTTCGAAATATCGATTGAGACGAAATTTTAATTTAACAAAATAAAACCAATAATTTTGAGAAGTTATTACCCCTAAAACGGAGGTGTCGTAGAACCCATAATGTTTGTGCCAACAAATTAAAAACGTGTAAAAAGAACTTAAAGGAATTCTTCTTTTTTTAATAGTATTGGTTTTCTGACCTTAATAAGACACCCTAAAATATGATTTTAACAATTTGTTGTTTTTTTTTACGTTTCGAGCTTGGTTGGGGACGTTGCTGAAGTCTAAAAAGATATAAAAGTTGTTACATTCAAAGGATGTTGGAGATAATGTCAATATAAGTTTAACATGAATTAATAATAACACATTTTAGTGCATTAAGATACCAAAAAGTATATTTCAACATGTAAATATATAAAAGTTCCAAAAGTAGTATTGAGTAAAATGTTATTCATCAACATCTACTCATTTGATATTCTACGATTCCGTTCCTGACTGAATAGCGAAGGCCAAAGACTAAGTTTGTCCGCAGGGTACAGGAGCGTGCAAAACCTTCATTTCTCCCGATAGTTGAAAAATATACAGACTGTCTCATAGATTAATTGAAAGGGTTTATATAAACTTGAACGAAGGAAGGATCGCTCGCGTTTCACAAAGTACTAGACAAGATAATTTTTTGAGTATTAAGTATTACGTTACTGGTTGTTTATAAAAGATAATCTTAAGTGGGAGTGTATCAAGAACAATTCTTGCGTTATTTGTAACGTTTCTTAACAATATTCTACTACTATGGAATTGCAAGTGTTTTCAGCCTGCACATTTTGTGCCACGCTGGGACTCGAGCTCGACTCCAGATTTATATGAAGAGAAAATTTAAAGAAAACTTTGGAACCTTTTTGAGAAAAATAGTTTAAAAAATTGTAAATTGCCTATAGTTCACGCCAAACACCATCAGACCGACGGAGAGAAAAGAAGTTTTGTCGTCAATCGGCTTTTATGTAACAAGGACCCATAAAACTGAATTCCCACTGAACGTTTTAGAGGAAGTAATTTCCAATACATAATACAATACAAGATGTATCCACTTTTTCGTTCAAGGGCCCGATAATAAAGCGTTTTTTGCCGAAAATTCGCTGTTTTCCGGTGTAGGATTATAATACTGTCTCTTCTTAAGAAGAGGGGCTAAAAATCAAGCACGATCTCTTGATTAATATCAGAATCGTAGACAATTGTGGAATAAACGATGATTCCAGTCAATATTAAAATTGATATATTAATACAGACGTTTTGATCTCTATGCGCGAGATCTTCTTCAAGATGTTAAATTTCTGGAAATGGATAGTTGTTACAAAATCATTTTTAACAATTTTTTTGACAAAAGTATTTGTGGAGTGAATATGGATATGAGGATGACAATAAAATTAAAAAAATTAAAAAATTACAATTTTTTAATTTTTGTAATTTTATTTTTCATATCCGGTTCCTTGTTTTTTTATTACTTTATTTATTAAGATCACATTAACTTCTAGGTCATGAAGACCACATGGTTTGTACAAAAGATTGAAAATATTTGAAAAACACGAAGTAATGACAACTATTACAAAATGGTACAGTGCTTATGAACAATACTTATTACATCAGTATATAATCATAATATACTGGAACAATAAATAGATACTTAATACTCGGCTTAATAAGTAAGGAAGAGACACTTGCTATAGCCTTCATATATCAGGAATATTTAATGATATTTTAATTAATATACAGCTTATTCCAGATACTGTCGCACTGTCAGCTATCTGTTGTCAAATATTCAGAAACTATTATTTACATTTTTTAATTAGAAGAAGAAATTAAGTTTGCATAATACAATAAGTAAATTTACATAACAACTAGGATAACACAAGCTCAAGTTTACATAAGTTCGTACATGTTTATTTCTTTTAAAAACTTCATTACTTTTATAATTTCAGTATTGTCATTCAGTAAACTTTTAATGTCATTAGGCAGAGCATACTTTCTTCTCAGTTCATTATATTTTTGGCACTGTATAAGAATATGTAGTATAGTTAGTGAAATTATACAATAGTCACATATTTTAGGATCTTCTTTGGTCATCAGGTATTCGTGCGTTAATTTTGAATGAACTATTCGTAATCGAGCAAGACTATTTTGTTCTTTTCTATTTTTAAGGTGAGGGGCATGACAATCAAGGATTGAATTCCTTACTTCAAATAGCTTGGTAAGAGGTGATTGAAGCATTCCATTCTTATTTCAGTATTTTCAATTTCTACGATAAAGTTATTTTTTGATGTCTACATGGGATAGTGAGTGTTCTTGTAGTCGTAGGTTAATAGCTTCTCTAGCAGCATTGTCAACTATTGAATTTCCTTTTATGCTAATGTGAGATGGAATCCAAACAATAATTACTTCTTTCTCTTTTTGGTTTACATCATGGTATCATTTATTATTTCTTTGACTATAGGTTCATATCGGTTATGTCTCAAGCATTCAATTACACTTTGGGGGTCTGTATAAATTTATTGTTGGGTAATAATGATATATTCTTTAAAGATTTAAGTATAGCATATGCATCACAATAAAAAATTGAAGAAATATCGTTGAGTTTAATATATTCAATAATATTGTTAACCATTAAAGCACAACCTGAGCCATGTTTTGTTTGTTTTTGAACCATCTGTGAAGACATATAGTTCTCGTGCTTGTTTTTAATTTCGTTGTAGAGGGATTGATGTATTAATGGATTAGTATCTTTCTTGGAGTATATGCGTAGATCTTTATTAACTTTTATTTTTGGTTAACACTAAAAATAAACCAAGGAGGTCTTTTAAGAGTTATGTTTTGTTTAATTAATGGAAAGTGTATTTCTTTGAGGAATTGGTTTAGTAGGTAGTAGACTGGTTTCGGTGATCTTGAATTCTTGGAGTATTTTTCACTGTACCTAGTGGAAAATAAGTTTTTGTATGTTGGGTTAAGTGGAGACTGAGATATTTGGCATGCATATGTGAAGTAAATTTTCCTTCTTCTGATGTACAGTGGTTCTTCGTTAGCTTCTGCAGGGATACTTGAGATTGGACTGGTTCTATAAGCGCCAATTGCCAATCTTAAACAAGTGGATTGAATTGTATTGAGACTGTTTAAAATTGTTGGATTGGCAGATTGGTATACCACAGATCCCTAATCAAGCTTAGACCGTATAAGAGCCTTGTACGAAGACAGAATTATATTTTTGTCAGCTCCCCAATTAGAGGCTACGATACTCTATATTGTATTTAGTCTGTGAAAACATTCCATTTTTAATTTTTTTATGTGTGGTCTCCATGTTAGTTTGCTATCATAAATCATTACCAAAATTTTGATTTGGTTTGAGGTTTTAATTATTTGTGATCCTAATCTCAATTTAAGTTGATTATTGGGTGTCTCTGATTTTTTGAAAAGTATTCATTGTGTCTTTGTTTTCGAGAACTTAGACCCTGATTTGTCAGCCTATTCTTGAATATTATTGAGACTATTTTGTAACATTTTTGGGGATGTATTGCTATTTTTTCGTCTTATTAATATTGTGCTGTCATCAGCAAACACGTATATCTTTATTGGTCAAGGAATTAGATTTTTCATTTCATCTATAGCAACAAGAAAGAGGAAAGCACTAAGTGCAGACATTTGAGGGAGGCCGTTGCATGTTTTATATCTATCAGATAAGATACCATTAAATTTAACTTTAATATATCTTTCTTCCATGAAGTTGGAAATAAAGATTAATGTATGTCCATCTATTCCTAGTCTGAGTAGAATGTTGATTATTCTGTCTTACATGTCATAGACCTCGATATCCAGACTTACAGCAGCTACATGTTGTTTTGAGATCAATGCATCGCATATATCACTGTGAATGTTGGCTAAGTGGTCAGTAGTCGAGCGATTTTGCTTCAATCCACTTTGATAGGGCGATAGTAATTCTTTCTTTTCAAAGTACCAAATTAATATTTTGCTGATTTCTTTCTCCATCAATTTACAAAGGGTAGATGTTAAGGATATGGGTCTGAAGTTTTCTGGGTTGGTATGATCTTTCTCTGGCTTGGGAACAGAATGATAACAGATTATTTCCACTTATCAGGAAACACGCCTTGAGTCAAAAGTTCGTTGAATAGCTGTATTACATATTCAATGGCCATTGGAAGTAGTTCTTTTAAAAATTTATTGTGGATGCCATCCGGTCATTAGCTGGAATTCCTGGTACAAGTTAGAATTTTCTTGATTTCATGTACTTGGAGAGGAGCATTTAGTATTGTATTATTGTATGTATTTTGTTGTAGTATATTTTTTATTTTGATTTCAGAATTTGCCTTGTATGCTTGGAATTTATCACTGAATTTTAAGAAAATCACTTGAATTATTAGAAAATTGTTTTGCTAAGATGTTGGCTATTTGTTTATTGGATGTTGCAAGTTTATTATTAAAAATTAATTTTATACTATTGGTTGATGGTTTGTAAGTACTATTTATTGATTTTTTTTTCAGTTTTCAGACGTGTTGGAGAGATGATTCATTGAGGAAATGAATTAAATCGATCTATTTCTTTTATTTTCTTTCTCGAAAGTTTCTCGAAAGTTTCTCGAAAGTTCCACAGTGTTCTGTGAAAATGGTCTCTAAATTAGGCATTTTCAAAAACGCTCAAACGCCATTTTCTCAAAAAAAAAAAAAAGGCTCCAAATTTCTTCTTCAAACTCGTACAACGGATCGTCGTAATGACTATATTTAACATGACGTAAAGTTCACATTGGTGTGTTGTTTTGTTTTTTCAAAAATTACACTAGTGTAATTTGCTTGATAGATCTCTTACGTCGTTAATACGCACATTTCAATGGATTTGTATACATTATTGAGTTTGCGTGTAGAAGTTCTTTAAATTACTTTAAATGAAGTTTTTCGAAAACTCAATAGATTTTTGAAAAAGAGCTTCAAATTTCGCATTTACCGTAAGACTTAACGCCGTTTTCTTTAAGATGGCTCCAAATTTTTCAATGAAAATTGCTATTTAGGACAAGATTTTAGTCTTCTTTAATATTTTTAAAATATTTCGGTACTACTTTTTGGAAACCGAAAAGTTGAGAAAATTTCAAAAAATGTACTTTGGGCGGCGATAGATGGCAGCTGGCCAGAAGGAAGAGCAAGACTGTACAGTACCAGTTCACACCAACGAAATTAGAAAACTTTACCACGAGAAAGTCTGTGCCATTCTGTAGCACGTCTAGTTTATTTTTTTAGAGTCGCATGAACTACTTGATCATTAACAACTTGTTTAAAAATTGCAGTTACTAATACATTAAGCAGAGAACTTTTAAACCTGGTGAATGAAATTTTTGTTATTCTTATACTTGAAGTGAACACACGGTTTGTTATTTTTATTGGACTGTATTTCATGACGATATTGTAAGTATTCGTAATGATTCCCTGTTAATGCCAATCTTTTGGTGTATTAAATGTTGGGATTTCTAAAAACCCTATTTGAAAAAAAAATCATATTTTTACACTAATATTTAACCTCGTTTACTTAGGGGAACGGAAAGATTTTAATGCTACGGCGGAAGATGGGGCGTTTTCCGTCAGGTAAAACGTATTGTTGGTAGCTGGTGACGTATGACTGGATAGATCTTTTTCCTAGGACGTTACTTCTAATAGGTTGTCTAGCTCGATGCTACGTTTTGTGGGAGAAGAAAAGACGAGAAAAGCCACCGTCTGCGCGCGTGCAATGCAGCGCCTGATGCCGAGCGCGCTCTGGGGCGGAACGCCGCGGATGCCACTTTTACTTTCTCACACACACACTTTGGAAGTAGACAACGGCCAATGTTCAGCAGAAAAACTCTTATTGTCGGGCCGTGGTACCGAAAAAATGGATAAATCCTGTCCCTGTATGTAGTGACTTACTTTCTCTAACATGTGGTGCAGCCAGAAACCATCTTTTGTGGGTCCATGATGCCGAAAAATCGATTGAAGACAAAACGTGTCCGTCCGAAATCGCAGTTGTGTTAAACGCTTAACTCGAAAACTGTTGTTTATTAAACATTTGCATAAATTCAGAGCATTTGCATACGCGTGCCAAGTAGATAAACAAGAGTTAGCTTTATTATTAAATATCTGTCAAATCAAAGCAACGGAAGTATTCTGGTAAGGTGAATAAAGTATAAAAACTCATTATATTTATTTAAAACCATTATTCGTTCAATTTTTGAATTACAGTAGGTTATAATATTCTTCCAAATTTGTTTTTCATTATTTATTTTTTCTAATGAACATAAAACAGAAAAACTACAAAAAATAATAAAACAAAACCTAATTTTGGAAAATAAATAAGCAACTATTAATTTACTGTTTTATTTTTATTGACCTGTCGGGTGCAAATTATAAGATAAGTTGAAATTTTGGGAAACTGTAGAGAACCTACAGGGATATAATTTCTATTTAGCCATTTTTAAGATCTGCTCAGAAATGTGATATTCTTACAAAACGAAAGAAAAGTTTTCTATTTCTCCCTTCTTTTTTAACTGGAAGGATCAAGATGGATATAAATGCCTGGAAAAATCTCAAAATATTTTTATCATCTATAGGAAACCGCGAAGATAATTTAACTCAATATTCATAGGCATAATATGGTTAAAAAATGAAGCATATTACTCAGTGTAAGTTAATTTTACTCTTTAATTTCGATTTTCAACATAAAAAAAGTGTCCCCTGGGGGCAGATTTGACTATCTTATTCCGCTACCCCTTTTTTGATTAAAAATTTGTCCTGGGATAGGGTAAAGAAGGTTAAGAGAATGGTAATAAAATAATGAAAAACGATCAGGATATTTTGAACTCAAATAATAAAACAAAAGCAATGTGGAATATAATAAAAAATACTACCAAATCAACTAGAAACCCCGTAGAGAATGTTGTTTTAAAATATAACGATATAAATGTGAACGATCCGGCAACAGTGGCTAATCTCTTTAACCAATACTTTTCGAGAATTGCTGCCGATCTCACTAAGGGTCTTCAGGCACAAAACTCAAAAACAGACAGTTCACCCAAAATTTTAGACACAATGTTCGTTTCCGAAACTTCTTCCTATGAAATTCTCAAAATAATCGGTAAACTAAAAAATAAATATTCGTCCGGTTTAGATGAATTCCGGATTCTTTGTTAAAGACTTGTGCGTATGCCATTATACACCCGTTAACTCACATATTTAATGCATCTTTATGCACTGGAACGTTTCCAGATATTTTCAAAACAGCTAAAATTAAGCCGCTTTTCAAAAAAGGCAACAAAAATGAAATTCAAAATTATCGGCCCATTTCTCTTCTATCAGTCTTTTCAAAAATATTAGAGAGACTTTTTTACGTACGAATGGAAACCTTTCTCACTAAACACGACGCGCTTTCAGATTGCCAACATGGATTTAGAAAATCAAAATCAACGGAAACAGCTATATTTTCTTTTCTTAAAGATGTCGCCTCATCATTGGATCAAAACGAGGCACCTATTGGATTATTTTTAGATCTCTCAAAAGCTTTTGACGTCATTGATCATGACATTTTACTTTCCAAATTACCTTCATATGGAATTCGTGGTATTGCTCTAGATTGGTTATGTTCGTACCTTAAACAACGATCTCAGAGAGTTGAAATACCTTACTGGAATGATGGAACATTACGTACCACATTACGTACGTAACACTCGACGTAGAAATCATATTCATCAGGTGACAGTATCAACAGCTCATTACAAAAAATTCACATACAATACATGTACATTATTTTACAACACTTTGCCAGATGACATTAAACGATTAACTTCAATAGAAAAGTTTAAATCCCAAGTGAAATCGTTTCTGCTGTATAACTGTTTCTATACAATTAGAGACTATACTGAGCATCACAAGAAAAGTAACATTAATTTTAACAATGATACATAATGCATTATTTACCATTTGGACTGTATAAATGAGTATAAACAACCTGTAACAACTATTGTACTACAGCTTCCGGGTCAATGACCCCCATCTCGATCAGGTTTTTCGTCCTAAATTAAAATCAAAAATTCCATTCCCCTTGTTTTGCTTCTGGACATAAATGTAACTTCTTTTCTGTGCACGTCTTCTAGAATTCAGTGGGAAATACAATTAGTCAAATTATCGTTTCCATGTTGTCGCGGCAGGAAGTAATAAGAGCCAAAATTTATTGCTTATTTATCCTTGAAAATAGATTTTATTACATGGGAGTTTTTTGTTTTTTTTTCTCCCTTTCAAAATTCAAAATTTATTGCTTGTTTATCCTTGAAAATAGATTTTATTACATGGGAGTTTTTGTTTTTTCTCCCTTTCAAAAATTCAAAATTTAAGTAGTATATGACTTAGTGTAGGGATCACAGAATTTTGAAAATGTGCACACAATTCACTTTTCCCCATAGCACGTCATACGCAGTTTTTAACTGTTTTTTTGACATAAAATAAATAAATAAAAATAAATAAATAAATAAATAAGTATAGGTGCCATATTCATTGAAATTCCAAATCTTCGGAAAATTACCAAAGTGCAAAATTTTTGGGGGCGTCTTGCCGCAACTACAATATTGAAGATATTTTTTTCTGAATGGAATCTGATCCTTAAAGGTAGATCTTGAATTAAGATCTTGTTCACTTTTTCGTAATTATGAGTAGTTTTGAGTAAGTTTGCGCGAAATATAGGTGACTTAATTTTTTTAACATTTTTTCCCCAGAACAGCTCCAAATTTGTTCTTTAAATTTTCTCTTCGTATGTATCAAGGACGGAAAAAGTATGGTGCCAGACCCGTTTCGGCGAACTCCGTCTTTTCGAAACGAAAAATTTAACATTTCAAAATTACAAACTTGAAGATGGATATTTTTCCATTCACGAAGTCTGTTGTAAAAAATCAGCTCTTTTAAAAAGGTTATGTACAATTTGTTGGTAAAAAACGAATAGGTTTTGCGTAATTTGTGCTCGAAATTAAGGCAATTTATAAAAAAAACTTGCCTAACACCACTCCCAAATTTTTTCCATGCATAGATGAAGGAACGCTTAAAAGAATGGCGCTGGTCTCATTTTCGTTGAACTCTCTGAATTTTTAAAAATTGAAAATTCAAAATAGTGTGAGCAAGTACTGCATGTGCTCTGGTAGCACTAGATGAAAATTCATGACGTAACGTGTGCGTGCATGGGCCGTCGCGCATCTTCGCCGCTCGCAAAAAGTCTGAAGGAAAGTTCTCCTGGACATTCCGACGTGCCGATGACGTCATCGGCGCGGCCATGATGGGCTTTCCACAGTTTCAGTTGTGAGGGGATGTGAAGCGTGCGAGACGAACACGAATGCGCCCAATTCCATTACATTGATCCAGAATAATCCCAAGTTGTACAACGTGAACTTTTATTTCATGTATTGTTCTGTTAGCAAGTGTGATTTAGTTGGTTAGCTAAATTATCTGAATCAGTGTTACACGTGCCAAATTTAAAATACCAGCTATTTATCAGAAGCTATGCAGCATTAGTGAAACATGGTATATTTGTGTGCCATGAAGAAATTATGCCACATTATGGCATGGTGCATTATTGTACAAACGAGTAAATTTCGCGTAATATCTCTGATATTGATGCAATTCTAAAAGAAGAAAATTCTCGAAAACCGTTCCAAATTTTTTCTTCAATTTTTTTTCTCGTATGTCTCAAGGGACGGTCGAAAATAAGGTTTCATCAACATTTTTGGGAGAATTCTACGTTGAATCGATTAAATTTTTAAGCATCAGCCCGAATCGAACGGCGTTTTTATAGCGTGGTGCGATGGATGACGGCGTTAAGTCGGAGGACCTGAATTTGACTCTTTGTGCGGGAAAAAAATAGCTGGTTGAAATCACTTATGCATATTTATGTAGTCGTAAAATAAATAGAAGCCATTCAAAAAATGGGAGAAAGTATGTGCTATGTAGTACGTTACACTTACACACTCTACAACACTACAACGCGATGACGTGATGAGTCTAACACTGTGCATCGTTCCGGCTAAGGTAGTTCAGGGTACCAATTGATATCACTGCAGCAAGGACGTAGGCTTCCGCGGCCAGATTCAGTAGCTGCACAGGGTATGACGCCCTGAGGAAGGTCGCAGAATGGCGGCCGAAACGTTGACACCTGTGCCTAGGACAGTCAAGCAGCTGATTCAATTGCAGGACCTCTGACCGGGAGTTGCTATGGTTAGAGTCCCGACGGTGGCAGCATTTTTGGTAATAGCTAGATGGATTGCATCCCCTGTCCGGAGGACAATTCTACCGGCCTGCAGCTCTGCTAGAGAGTTTTTCGTAGTTTTCCAATCGACACATAGCGAATGCCGGAGCACCCGAACGAACGGACCACGGACCGCGCGCGATCTTTCCTTCTTCCTTGTCCTTAAAACACCCAAATGTATGCGTCACTATCACACTTATCAGCGGCTTAGAACCCGTCCCAGCTGGGGCGGTGCCACGCTGGTGGGAGATACCTGGTTGTGGAAAACACCGCCACCCGACGTAGGTCGGCGCTGGATCCCGCCATCCAGCGACGGAAGATCATGACGACCTGCGGCGATGCAAACATTCCCTAGACTTATGGGACGAATGACCTTAGCAGTTGAGGCGCCCTGAATCGCAAATAAATGAAACTGTGCATGGAAGCGCCGGATGGTCTGCCCGACGTGTGGTACTGCAATGAGCGCGTATCTCATGGGCCCGGTGTGTGGCGAGCGGAATGTCCCGCAAGGGGCCCGCGCCGCCGCCACGCCCCCTGAGTTCCCGCGGAGGCCACAGGCACCTGCCGTTACCCGGCCGCCGTGACGCAAACACGAGGAGCTCGCGCTCCCGCTACCCCGCGGCCGAGCACGTGGCCCAGGCTCCTACAACGAACTCATCGTACTTCATTCGATGTAAAGAACAGTAAAGAAAATAGTGCGTGAGAAGTATCATCTGCGCAAATTTCCTTACGCTCTAGAATCTCTTCCTAACCTCTGAACTAAAAATTGTTGAATGATGAAAAACACTATAAAAAAATGCGAGTTGAGCAACGTTTGAAAACAGACCTCGTTGCCGCGTTACAGAAAACGCATTTCCATTGGAAAAGGAATTGCAGACTTGTGTTTTATATTGGTAAGATAAATGTAACCCTTACCGCCAGGTCTACTCCTACCACTACTAACAAAAGGAGAGGTAAAAACCGCCTGCGCATAGCGAAGCTACATTTTATTTTTCAATCCGATAAGTATAAAGAAGTCGCCATTGTAGTTCTTGTTACTAAAGGACCTTAATATTATTTAATTGAAGGTAAACTTACTTTTAAACTCTCCTGTGAATAAAGAGGTTCGTAAAATTAATTTGTAAAATGAAAATTATTCGAATAATAAAAAAATTCTATATTCTGGTAAATAAATTATACATTTTATTTTTTCTTTCGTGTTGGTAAAATTGTTTTATTCCATGCTAAAGGGACTTGTCTGTGCTAGTAAGAAATAGGACTTTCGGCGTTATTGTTAGATTTAAATATACTGTCTTGTGACAGATAGTCACAGCTGGATGCCGTTATCCAAAAAGAAAGCTTTGTTACGATTTTAATGTTTGGTACCGAAGCTCTCGATTAGATAACCGTGTGACATCTGACGATATGTCACAAGTCCCTATATTTAAGTCAGAAAATAATTTGTTTCAAATACGTTTATATAATCTTATATATTAAAACTGTTAATAGAACGATTTTTATGTCCCTCCTATTCGGTTGCCAGAGAACGGTTTTAAACAAGTGAGGTACCGAAAAAAGAAAAAAAAATTGGAGTGGAGGTGACTAATATTGTATAGATCACAGCTTTCAAATATTAATAAAAAGCTACGAAGTTTGCGTTGTTTGAAATGTGCGGATATATGGAATGGAAACTGGAAGAAGGCGTCATGCGCAAGTTGGCAAGTTCGCGGGAAATGGGAGAGCACGAAGTTCGAGAACATCGTGTTGTGTGATCGTTAAAACGATCGAACGAACGTTTGTGACTATCAATTGTAAGTATTCAATGTACTTATATATCATTCTTGTGGTATCTACGGAAAACATCAAAAAGGTGAGGGAGGTTTGATTTTTTTTTTCATGCATTTTGTTACATACATTAAGGTAAAGTTGGTAGCAGAATTTGCTATTAGAGACCAAAACAAATGTCCTTGTGTATACAAAAACTTGTACGTGTAACAATCTTGGTAAATCCAAAACAATGTATTTTCATTGATATGTAGATTTTTCTGTCGTATGCTTTCTATAGAACTTCCTTCTGTGGGAAGTAAGCGCACGGGTTCAGCTAGTCAATTTCATACTCTCGCATCTCGTTATAGGACATTCATCACTACAATACTAAGTTTAAGCCTCTATGATAAATAGTGCTGTTTATTTTTTGTCCACATCTATTGCTTTTAACTTAAACGCATTGTAGTTACTTTATGTCCGTAGTTACTTTTAAACTCTCCTGCGAATAAAGAGGTATTTTGACATCGTAGTTCATGAGATATAGAGAGCACATTGTGTCTTAAAAGAACACCCTCGGCAGTGTCATGTCTCCAAGGAATAGAGCGTCGGGTACTGGTTGAGCGCTGATTTTCTCTCCGTCGCGTCCGTGCGAAAGCGCTCGCATCACGTGGTCCGCTTTACTCCCCTTGTGACTCCCACGCGTCCCCGCCCTGCCCCTCCCCTCCCCGCTCGCCAGAGGGGTCCAAGGTTGCGCCTGAAATTTCTCACCGCCTCTTCTTTACGATTCTTGCATGGTTCGATTTTGCGGTGGAACACGCTTTTGAAACATGCCCTTTCGCCAGTTTCCTTTTGGCGCGACATAGAAATTCTCTTGGATGTGGGAACCATGGGAGAACAGAAGTAGTGTTGGAGCCTATCAACGGGAGCCCCCGTCTCCCCGTCTCAGAGCTCGCCACGTGTTGGAAAACTCGGGGGTTGTGGCTGGAGGCAGGACAGCGCCTGGTGGCTCATCCCACACCTTGTGATTAATTAATTGATTGATTGATTGATTGATTTTATGGTGTTTCCGGACGCGTCAGCTGCTTCGGTCGTTAGTCCCGTTAATGTAGTGCATGTTTTTGGGAGATAATCCTCCCCCGCTTGATGGCGAGATCCGGCATCGACCTACCGTCGGCTAGTGGGGTTTCCTCCTAACCAGGACTCTCCCAACAGCGGGGCACCGCCTCCGCCGGGACAAGCTCTAAGCTCCAGACCGGTCTCCCGGAATATGTGATAATGTGGTGCATGTTAGTGTAAGTGTGTGTGTAAGAGGAGAGGAAGGACAGATCGCGCGCGGTCCGTGGCCCGTTTGGTAGGGTACTGCTCCGGCATTCGCCTGGTGCTGATCGGAGAAACCACGGAAAACTACCGATCAGAGCAGCCGGCCCCTAGAATTCTCCTCCAAACAGCGACTGAATTCGACCTAGCTGAAAAGCTAGTGTCGAAAATGCTGCCGCCGTGGGGAGTGTAACCTAGGACCTCCCGGTCAGAGGCGCTGCAGTGACATCAGTTGATGCACTGAGCTACCGCTCCCGGTCCACACCTTGTGTCCTTCATCTGCGAACGGAAGGATCGTTTAGAGCCCTCTTAAGATGGCTGTGACGGTAATCTTTTGACTCCTCCTCACCCCTCACACACGCGCGCGCGCACACACACACACCACACACACACACACACCACACACACACACACACCACACACACACACACACGCACGCACGCGCGCGCGCGCGCGAACACACATACACCACCGTGCATGTCGGGAGGCTGGACCTTGCACCGGCCTGGGCGACGACCTGCTGCGGGTTCGCTCCAGCTCCACGGCAGTTGAAACAAAATCTGCAGATGGCAGTCCAGTAGGACAGGTTTCGCTTGCCGCAACATCAGGAGCGCAACTTGCTCGGCCGAGAAAGCGGCATTGGCGCCCGCGCTCGTCACTCGCGCTTCAAGTCTAGAACGCCAGCTCCGCCGTCAAAACAAGCAGTAGGTCAAATGATGGAATAAGAGAGAATATTTTAAATTCTTCGTACAAATTCAGCCAGAGACAGAAGCTTAAATTCAGGTGAACATCTTACTTTAGAAAGGAGGAGGAAGATCGGTTCGGAAAGATGTGGCTTTCTTCTGATGCAGAGTTTCGGAAAGAAGTTTGTAGGGAAGTGAGGATTAACCCTTTTTTGTTTATATTGTATATTAAGTCCAGTTGATTGATGGTATTATTTTAGTAATAGAATAAAATTTATATTTCCTATGGTAACTATAATTGATGTTGAGAGAGCTCCATGATACAACGTTTTAATGTTCATTTCCCTGTAGGTGGATCAAGACGAATGATTTCGATTCACTATAACCGCGAGTTTAGTGAATCCAGAATCCACTGTATTATTGTGTTATTATAGTGTACTAGTGGTCTAAAGAAGCGAAAATACTGCTGAACAAATGCACACAAAAGGCTTTGCAAACAGTAGCATGCACATTGCTCAAGAACAACAAATAAAATTTCATCTCTCACCAAGAACATCAACAATGTTGCTGTGCCATAACACAAAACGAGAATATAAAATGTGTAGCTGTTCCTTGTGGGGCTGTTCCTTGAAGCCTTGCTGACGCATGACGCCAGCGCTGTCGCTAGCAGTGGCAAGTATTTGCATTTTCAATTCAAGTATTTGCGTTGCCAGTTCCTGGGCATCTAACGGAAGCATACACTCCTCCCACGTGGCCGGAGGCTGCATAGTGTTCTTTGAATTTCTGCACACATTGAAAATTAGCTCCGCCCGCTCCCCCAGCTCCCGCCCGGCCCCGCCCCCGCCACCGCCCCCGCCACCGCTAACACTACGAGACGCACAGACACACGTTTGGCAGTCAATCGATTTTTCGGTATAAAACTACAAACATGGTTTCTGACGTGTAAGAAAAAGTAATTTTCCTGGTTATAGGAAGAAGTTTTACCCACTTTTTGGGATGAGCTGGAGCTGAGCAATTCTAGGAACAGTCAATTTTATTACAACCATAATTAATATAAGATCCCCAGGTATATCTTTATATCAAACTACAATGTTTGTGGAAGTCACCGGAATTTCAGCGCTTTTACTCTCAAGTTCTAGCTGGTGCTTTTACGAAAGTATGAACAGACCGGCAATGCGTTTTTTATCGAAATTCTCCGATTTCTGGAGCACTATTCCAATACTGTGTTGTGTTAGAATGTAGACGGTTCGTTCTCGACCCCACGGGGACCCCTGCCTCGGAATATAGACATCGTGCGTGGTCGCGTGGAAGGTGGATTCGCTGAAATGTTGGTCGGTGGGGCGGGGGCGCGGGCGGGGGCGGGGGCGGGGGCGGGGGCGGGAGCGGGCTATTCGCATGCGGAGAGTGCGCGGCGACCGACGAGGGGCCGGCGGCGCATGCTGATGGCCTCGTCGCCTCTGGCTCCCGGGCGGCCGGCGGCCTCGCTCGGGCCGGCGCAGATCGCGAAGCGGCTAGCGAACACGCAATCCTTAAATATCGGCAAAACCGGCATTGTGTTCCGTTATTTTTAGATCGACAACTATTAATACAGATTTACATACGTCGTAGTATTGAGAAAAGTGCAGCATTCAACACTACATAATAATGGCGAGTGTTAAAATGGAAGTACGTGAGAAAAATGCCTGATGTATTCTTTAGAACTGCGAAGTCCTTGCTTTCCGTCGACTCTCAGGTTACACGACTTCCGCGCTGCTGCGTGCTTAGGTATAATGTGAGAAGTAGGGAACATGCTGAGAAGCTGTCTGGTGTTCGCAGAACAGAGGTCTCGCCGGGGTCCCAATCGCTGAGTTTCGGCAAGTGGCTCGCCTCTTCTTCGATATCGGCGGTATCGCTTTACTGTTTCGCAGATCAAACGTCCGCGAAGTTATCACACCTATGATTCGCCGATGGAATTTCGCATTATTTCTTACAAGATCGCAGGTGATGCTCTGTTTGCTTATAGTCGGAATATTGAGTGTCCGAATTGACAGGAAAAAAGAAGAAATGCACAGCGGAGTCAAATGCATCTCGAATAGACCTTTCCTGATTTGGTAGTTTGAAGTGGCAACACCATTCAAAGACATGCAGCCTGCGGCGAGTTCCAATGTGAAGTAACGTGTAGAGATCAGTATCTCCAAACCGTGTGTAGTTGAGGAGTTGCTAGCAAACAAACGTGTGTAATCAAAATTTGTATTCGTGTACATATTATATTCAGAAGTGATTTCGATCATACGAGTTGACCTTTGATCGACCATACGAACTGACGTTATTGCTAAGTCGATGTAAAGAAGAAGGTATCTCAAAACCTGCTGATTTCGTTCCCGAGATGGACTTTCTGGCTGAATAAATACGTAAAATTACAAGTAAATATGAAAATGAATTGGTAACATCTATTATCTTGAAAAACAAACAATCCCGAGTTTTCTTTAAAGCTTTTTTCTCAACATTCTACTCTCTAGTATTAGGTTTCGAGAGAATAGCGCGAGAATAACTTAGTATGGTAAAATAACGAACAGAAAAAATGTAATGTTGGAAACAGAACCTATATTTTTGTATTATATGTTTATTTAAGGCCACTTTATATCACCTAGGTTATCAGTAGGGGGCGGACTTTAATGAAATTCAATTTTTTCCTTTTCACTTTATAACAATGCCATTTAGAGTAGAAATTCATTTTATGTGATGACAAAAGAAACTGACCCATTTTTATATGTCAATATTTTGCATTTTTGGTCGATTTCCACTGTAATTTTTTACCTCTTTACGTCATTTTGAATGCATTTTTTGGTCCTTTCATCGATTTTAACATTATTTTTAATGGTATTTACTTCAAATAATATTTACGAGATGCAACAAATGTTCTCAACAGAATTACTTAGTAGCCTTTTCGATTTTTTTTCTCAGAAATTGTTTTGGCAACCATTGTGATGTAATTCTTCTGACGTATATCAGCGCCTTTGTCGGTTCGGCCGATTTCGGGATAACTCTTAAGACAGATTTCCCGTTAAAAAATAATCCAAGTTAAATTTCTATAGCGGAGTTCACTCGAACGAATGGAAGAAGCCTCGATTACGAGTCCCTTACAAACTTTTTGAACTCTTGAATTGGATTCTCCACGCATGTAAATGATGTGGCCAGTTTAAAGGCTCCGTCAGCTTTCTCATTGCCAATGATTTTATTGTGCGAGGGTATCCATATTATTTCTATTTGGGTCCCATTTACAGCTGGATTTTCTAGAATCTCCGGAATGTTTTGGATAATTGGATTGGAAGTGAATCTTGTCAAGGGCTCTGAGTTGATAGCGTGTCTGAAACAATTGCGATGGGAATATCTTTTTGTGACGTAACACTGAGTATAATGGCTTGAAGGACTGCCCTCGCTTCACAGGTAGCAATGAAGAAGTAATCCGGGAGGCGGTGAGCGGCAATTTTCTTAGTTAATGACTGGAATATTGCACAGTTTGTCATTCCATCACGTTTATACCCGTCTGTGTAGACGTGATAATATTTGTTGTATTCTTGGAGTAGTGTAGATGCTGTTTCTTGCAGCCTACGAGTAGATAATCTGAAATATTTATATCCTCAAACCTGAAAAAGCGGGAAAAATCTTGAATTCCAAACGGCTAGATCGCTGGTCACCCTGTTTGTGCTTTGGCCACCGTTGAGACCCACTGTTCGGAGCCGTGGCCCCATGATGTGGGATCGCGCGCTTCTTGCCGTGTGCGGTCCACTTGTGGGCCGTCAGAGGCGGGAGAAATGTTTTAAAGGCAGCTTTATCTTCACTGCGCCTCAGCCTCGCCCCAAGGCCACAGCGCGGGCACTGACGGTGGAATTGGGCTGCAACCAGTGGGCCAAGTCCTTATCACTCACGTCCGCACAAGCACGTATAATGAATTGTACAATGGACATTGAAACGATCGGATATATTTTTCACTCTCTGTAACGAGGATCATTTTGGAGCACATCGTTGAGTGGTTAAAATTGTATAGCAACTCCTGAAAAAGAAACCTGCCCACATTTTCACTCGCACCGGATTTTCCGTTCTCTGAAAAATGTATTGTTCAAAAACACGATACCTCAAACTAATACAGTCACAGTCATTTTAAGCACTTAAAACAACTCGCTCTTCTGGGTTTGAATGTTCACTCTCACCAGCAACCACTATGAACCAGACAGTCAGGCTTACGTATCGCGTTCCGCGCTCAGCGATGGACGTCAGCTGTGAGAAGCTGCTGCCGCGAAGATTCTTCTGCCGAAACACCCGTTTGATAAGAATAACCGTGCGAGCGTTGGACCTGAGGGGCGTTTGGCTTTTGCCCCGGAGCGCGGCGAGGTCCCCTGCCAAGGCCACCCGCCGCCCTGCGCCGCCTCCGCCTCCGCTTTCGCCGCCCCCGCCGCCCAGCGCGCTCGTCTCATTCCACAATGAATGACGAAAGGCGTAAGCGGTGAAGCAACGCGCCGAGCTTTCTCCGCCCGGGAGCGCGTCCTCCCCCTGCCCCGGCTGGCGCGAGGCAGAGGCAGAGGCGGCGGGAGCGATGCTTGGGCAGCGCCTTCGCCAAAGACCAAAACGCACACTGAAGCCATCACACCAACGCTCCTTAGCGTGGGTTGCTACATGAACGAGTGCTGATGCAACCACAAATGCTTTCTCCAAATATAGCTAATATACTCACTGTAGGAAGACGCCGAAAATACGTTGAACGTCTGCTTGTTTCGAATATTTAGAGTTCGAGAAAATCGAGACATTTACGGCACAAATCTCTATTTTCATTGTTGTACTTTTGCTACGTTAATTGTTTGCGGCTTTTGAAGATGCAAAGAGGTCCCTATTGTACCCCAGAATGTGACCTCCATTTCCTGCCAAAGACGGGACGCGCTTCCCGAGACCTCCCGGTCAGAGGCACTGCACGTTGATCCTCTCAGCCACCTAGGCCGGTTTGGGACGTGGATTTCATTACCAGCCAACAATATGTAGCCCATATATCAACGATGATATTACATTGTTTACCTGGGTAACTCCACGTGAAATTGGCCGGAAAAGTTTGACCCCTTCCAATTTGTCTACAAATTGTTTCATGTGATGCAAAAATTTAGAAGAATTAGTGCATTCGACTTTTTCTTTTTTCTTTTTATATATTCCGAAAATTAACAAAATTTCTGAGCCGTTTGGAGAAGCATTAGAAAAATTTTAAAATTATCTCTCATTCTAATATCAACAAATGTTTTACACAATGATACAGTTGAAAGAATTTTTTTTCTGCAATGAAACTCGTATCATTGGCTTTTATGCGAATGTTTTTACTCCCGAATTGAAAACGAATTTTCTTCAAACCTAAATTCCCAAAATAAGTCATCGTCGATTTTCGAAATGGTTGGCTCTACAAATTCCAAATTATGATGCATAAACATCAGCATGCGACACTGGACATATCAAAAGTAACGGGTGAAGTCGGAAGAGTTCCAAATAGAGGATTTTTTAAGAGGGTACGTATGTTTTACGATGTGTGAAAATGCATATTTCTGGATCAAATTGTATGGATTATTAGATGCCGTAACAATGTTTCTAATAATAATTTTCGTAAATGTTACATTTATACTGTTATATTCCGGTGACGGGAAGGGCAGGGCAAACTTTGACGCCTTAGACGATTCCAAATGGCGCATTTCGTCCTTGCGCCTGCTTATTTCTTTTAAATGGGTGTCACAACTGAATCCATCTTCCTATTCTCAACACTAAAACCATCTAAGTGGAGTTCGTACAGCTTCGGGTAATGTTAAAGTTCTGAGATGGAACATGTGAGATATTATTTTAGGCGGTTTACAAACGTCCGTATGTGATCGGTGCTGTGATTGTGCGTTCCTGCGCAAACCATCGCAACACCGCGCAGTATTGTTGCATCAGTATTGAGTCGTGTGGGACTGAGAGGCGAGCGTGCGATGTGTTCAGTCTGTTCTGCTGAGCCATTGTGGCGTCGAGTTTGAAGCAGTGTTTTGTTGAGTGGACTAGTGTGTGTTTGGTATTGGGAGAGATCAAAACACGAATGAGAGATTAAATATATATTCCATTTATTAAACGAGAGCACCTCTACCTTTTCTTGATGCGAACATAGAATACAATTTTCACTTATTTGATATTCTGTGGGACGCGACGTACGTATTATTGCTCTATTTGGTCTTTTTCATTTTTTAAAAATAGTTTTATACTTTTCTGTGCTTAAATTTCTGTTATCCATTACAGTGCAAAACAAAACTAGCAAAAGATGCCAAGAAAGTGATTGTAAGTGTGAATTTAGTGAAAAGTGGGAAAATGAGTTGCTATGTATTGCAAGTTATTCAGGGAAACCGTGTTGCATTGGTTGCAAAAGTATTCTTTCATGTAGTAGAAAACAATCTTAAGAGACACTATACAACACATCAGACTAATATTGAAAAAATAGAAAGCTTGTTCTTGGCTCACAGTTACGAAAAGTATATGGAACTAAGAAAAAGGAAGAAATCAGAAAAAGACAAAATATTTTGTGTTAAAGTAGTGAAGACTTGGCGATGACAAGCAAGCGTCATATGAAATTAATTTAGCACTCACGAAAAAAAGAATCTTGTTTCTGATTGAGAAGAAATTGTTAAGACTTGCCTCTCAATATTTGCACGCCATATTGGTAATAAAGTTTTTGAAAGCAAAGGAAACAAAATTACTATATCAAGTTATCAAGGCACACAGTTATGTGACGTATCGAAGAAATCTATCAGAATGTATCTCAGCAATCGGAAGACCTTAACCATTCCTATACTTTCTTTTCTCTAGCTTTGAACGAATCAACTGACAGATGTAATGATGCCCAGTTAAAAATTGATGAGGTATGTATGATAATTTTAATGTCTTTGAAGAACTTGCCAGTCTGGTGTAATTACATGGCAAACCAAGAGGATCACACATATTTGAAAGAGGTAAAATCTTGCTCAGAGGTACGCGTAGATTATAACAAACATATCACTGTGTGTTCTCATGGAGCGCCATCAGTGACAAGTTAAGTCAATCGGCTACAACTTTGCGTGAATTTTTCGGACGGAGGGACGGACGTTTTCCGCCAGTCGAATTTTCGGTGTCAAGGAGCCACAAAACATGGATTCAGGGTACACCACGTGTTAGAAGAAGTAATTTACTATATATAGGAAGTGGATGTATATAGGAACCCTTTTTTGTTAAAGAGACCCGACAGAGTTGTTCTGTCGAAAATTTGCCTTTTTCCGGCGCTCGATTACAGTCCTTTCTTTTACATTCTTAAGGGCGAGGAAGTAATATAGTCTTTCAAACAATAATAAACCAGTTAAAAATGATTATGGCACCGGTGGGGTGCACAACAGCGACAACTCTCTCATCCAAAGATTATTTCTCACTATTGTAGATGGTTACTCCAATAAACATGAATCTTTTGAAATGACGTTAATTAATTAATTAATTAATTAATTAATTAATTGAATTGCGTTTAAAGCCTTGGTGAATTCTCTTTGTACTGAGAAAACTGTTGGTAGTTGTCAAGTACATTAATACTTTTATAAAATGTCGAAATGGTCTTCATCTCATCTCCGTTTAGTGAAAGAGTGAAAGAATTATTATTTCTAATCCCTTGAATATAAGGGGCATGTTTGGATTATTTTCTGCGTTTCCTTATTCCTTTGCATTATTTTCTGCCTTGGCCCAGTGGTATAGAATTCGTGTTTTAATTTGATTCTCGTACGGTAATTGCAACCTGGATTGCATTACTAACAGTTTATGAAAGCTTCCCTAAACTATCACTGGGCCCCTTCATATGCACTGTCGCGGAGAAATGCCACTCAACCGAAATTACAAAATCTTTTTCAGGAACTGCCAAATTGAGAATGTTATATCGGTCATTATATTGAGTCTTGGCATCATAAGACATGTAAACTATTTTATTCAACATTAGAAATCCGGATTTTAAAAAAATGTGTTAAGTTCTCGGATGTAATAGACTGTTGTGATATTATGGGTAACTTCACTCGGTAATATCAAGCAAAAAAGTGAATCGTGCCTTGAGTTCTTTGGATTTGCTCTAATGGACATTTAAAATAATTATATATTTAAGGTCTTTTCAACAATTGGGTCATAAACGACCACGAGTATGAATTGTAGAGTATACACTGGTTTTACAATTAGTCCATTACACAATTATATACAGTTCATAGAAACATTAAATTATTATAAAATACCAGTATTTTGGATATTTACATAATTGGATGATTACATTGATGGATACACATATTTATTTATAATACATAGGCCTTTGATCTATCAAACTATGTACTATATATGAACTTCAGTTCACTAGTTTCTAGACAATTTCGGCACATCACTAAATGGCAATCTTCTGTTGGTGAAGTACATTTATGTTTTCTAAAAAATCCGCATATATACTCAGTTGTGCACGAAGAAGTGGATAAAGTATGTTGCTAAACATAAAAAAAGGATATTTAGCAACAGGATTTAGCAACTTTTTGGGTATCAGGGCCCGGCAATTCGTTTTTCTGCCGAAACTTCGCTGTTTTCTCGCGCTGCATTACATAACTTACTCTCTTCTCCGTAGCGAGAGAGTAAAAGGAAGAATTTTAATGCTATGGCGGAATACGTTTTCCCCCGCACGATTGGGAGAGATGGCTCAGGGTAGTCCCTCTGACCGGTTGGTCCTAGGTTCGAGTCCCGACGGTGCGAGTATTTTCGACACTAGCTTCTCAGCTAGATCGAATTCAGTCGCTGTCTGGAGGAGAATTCTAGCGACTGGCTGCTCTGATCGGTAGTTTTCCCTGGTTTCTCCGAACAACACCAGATCAATTCCGTAGCAGTACTCTAAAAAAAAGGACCACGGACCGCACGCGATCTTTCTTACTTCTTCCTTGTCCTATCCTCACCCATGACACACACACACACACACACACACACACACACACACACACTAATATGCCCTACCCTAGCACACATGCCAGAAGAACACTCGGGATGTTAGAGCTTATCCCTGCTGGGGTGGTGCCCCGCTGGTGGGAGATACGTGGTTGGAGAACCCCCCCATCCGAAGGTAGTTCGGCGCTGGATCTCACCATGCAGCCAGGAAGCCCACCGCAACCTCCGGGAAAACAAAACAAAAAGTGCACTTCACTTACGGGACTAATGACCCTAGATGTTGACACGCCTAAAATTACAATCAAATCGATTTCTCTTCTTGCGAAGTTATTTTGTAAGGATGAGAAAGTAAGAATGGAAAAGGAATTATTTTATAGTTGTTGAATAGCGCCTCCCTGTCATGCAATATAGAACCTAACATGTGTGTTCAAAATGATAATGACTCATTGAAAAATGTGAATCTTGTAGATCCGATTTCAACCCATGAACTCGAGGACTTAAATGACCTGCATTGCCACATCGAGTTAACTCTGTGCTCGTGGGTTTTTGCACAATGAAAGTGTCCAGCCTCATGCCGAATGTTGTCCTTGCCACGTGCGAGGCATGATTATCCCAGGTGATATGGTGCAAACTGTGTGAAGCCGTCTAGCAACTTGCGGCACTGGGCTGCGTTTGTCCATCGGTCAAGGGCGAAGCGGACTGTTTGAGCAGGTGCTCGTGTCAGAGTTTCCGCTACCTTGCGATGCGGCCTCACGTTGGCCGAAGTTCGTTGCGCGCCTTCTGGTCGGTTTCACACTCCTCTCTTCGTCAAAACGACCGGGCGCAAAAACGTCTCCACCATTCATCAATGTTCCCGACTTTTCTTAACCGCGCGTTTTGGGTTTGATTGACTCCCCCACCAGCGTGTGGGACCCTAACAAACGGGCCACGGACCGCGCGCTATCTTTCCTTCCTCTTTCTTGTCCTATCATCTCCCCTTACACACACACACACACACACACTTACACTAACATGCACTACACTACCACATATTCCGGGAGACCGGTCGGGAGCTTAGAACTTGTCCCGGTTGGGGCGGTGCCCCCCTGGTGGGAGAGTCCCGGTTAGAGGGAAACCCCACTAGCCGACGGTATGTCGGCGCCGGATCTCGCCATCCAGCGGGGGAAGATCACCATCTCCCGAGAAAAAAACATGCCCTACACTAACGGGACTAATGACCAAAGCCGTTGACGCGCCCGGAAGCACGAAAAAATCAATCAATCAATACTATGCGATTTACGTTCGATCAGTTTGCTATTTCCTTTGAAAGATGTGGCGCTAGTGCGGTGTTTTCTGTATCTTAAATAGAGAAATGACACGCATCGACCCGAGTCACGTTCTCAAGTAGGAATGGTTTTGTAGAACCCGTTTGCGCCTAGCCGTCCCTTCTCCGCTGCGCTACATTGTTGAAAGATTGGAAAAGCGAATGGATCCAGGATGTGCCGTCGTGCCAAGCGGCAGAGAGCGCTTGGGCGCCGGTGAACAGGGTGGCCAGTGAGGAGGTCCACAGGGCCCTGTCTGGAGGCCCCGCCCCTGCCCACCAGCAACTCGCGGCGACCACCGTTGCCAGCAGCCGCAGGACGCTTTCGGAAGGGAAGGGAAGGGAAGGGAAGCTGGCTGCGGGCTGACGGAGGGGGAATAGCAGTAGAGTTGGCCGTGCAGGCGCAGGGAAAGGCATTTTCCCAACATGACGCAGCAGCCGTTGCATGATTGCTTGCAGTGCGAATGAATGAAGCAGCATGAAGTTAAATGTTTATGAGCGAAACGCGTGATACCAGTTCCCGAGTGTTACCACGATTATGAGTTCTCCAATTATCCTATGGGCAATGAGGTGAAATTAATATTACATTGGATCCATTGTAAATTGATGAAAAGTG
The DNA here is from genome assembly GCA_964035755.1 of Teleogryllus oceanicus. Classification (NCBI taxonomy): domain Eukaryota; kingdom Metazoa; phylum Arthropoda; class Insecta; order Orthoptera; family Gryllidae; genus Teleogryllus; species Teleogryllus oceanicus. The sequence continues at coordinate 354,713,261 of CAXIVR010000001.1, read as the reverse complement.
TTTTGATAGCATCTCTATTAATGTCAAGTTTGCATTTGTACCTTTGTGTTGAGTGAAGTGGCATTTGTTGTTCCGCGAATCCTTCTACAGACGTCGTCGAAACAATCTCTACTTCAATATTGTAGTTGCAGGAAGTCGCCGAAAAAACCTTTTGAGTTTTCCAGAAAACCAGGGATTATAACGAAAATCGTATCCCAACCATTTTTACGTGTAGCCTTTGCACTACCCGGGAAGAAAGTAAAAACAAACAAACAAAGAAACAATTTCGAGCCATTATTTAGTAGCTTTTAAAAATCTTGCTGCTTCATGTAAAGAACCCCACTTCCGAATTCAAATATGTGCTTTATGCTCAGTCTTAAGAGTTCGTTCGGATACATGGTAGTATATGAATTTTGAAGAAAAATCTTCTGAACTGTTTAGGCGATAGATTGACCACAGACGGGTGGACTGACGCACAAAAACAATGGCCCTCAATCGATTTTTCTGTATACGGGATTCATCAAACATTGATTCACAATTGATACACAAGATGTTAGAGGAAGTAATACATTACATATATGAATAATTATCCACTTTTTTGTTACCAAGGCCCGTGAATAAAGGTTTTTCTGTAGCAAAATTTCAGATTTCTGGCCCACGATTACAATACTTTCTCTACGTATGAAGTTAAGCTAGAAAGTAAAAATGGTAAATACAAAAATAAATAGTTATACAAATGTAATTTCTTTATGAAGAAATGTTAGTAATTTTGTACAACAAATTTACAAAACACTAATTTAACTTATTGAGGCGCATTACATCATCTATTCTCGCCCTTTTGTATGGCTCTATACTTGTAATAGTTATTCTTAACGCAGCATTCAAATGTAAATCATTTGATCTTAATCTTGTTGCATTTTTATTTAGATTCATTAAAAACAGTTTAAACACAAATATAAGTTGAACTGAATATTTCGTGGCAAGATTTTCTAAATTATATTTTTAATTACGCCAATAGTTATGAAAATTGCACAACTTTTCTTGCCCATCGCCATACTTCTAATGTAATAAATCATCACTTTGTTTACAAAGTGATGATTACATATTTCTAATTGTATATGAACAGGAATATTATCTACAAATACGTTCTACATCTATGCGTTTTACCGGGAGAGATGGCTCAGGGCATCAACTGAGGTCTGCAGTCCCTCGGACCGGAGATCCTAGTTCGACTCCCGACGATGGCAGGATTTTGGACTTTAGCTTGTCAGCTAGGTGGGCTTCAGTTGCTGACTGGAGGAGAATTCTAGCGGCCGGCTGCTCTGATAGGTAGTTTTATGTAGTTTCTCCGATCGACACCAGGCAAATGCCGGAGCAGTACTCCCAAGTAACTGGCCACCGACTGTGCCCGATCTTTCCTACCTCTTCCTTGTTCTACACTCTCCCCTTACACACACACACTTACTCTAACATACACTACACTACCACACATGCCGGGAGAGCTTAGAGCTTGTCCTGGCTGGGGCAGTGGTAAATACCTGGTTGAGGAAAATCCCGCTAGCTGACGTAAGATCGTCATCCACAAAGATGCAGGGGAAGAACACCGGCACCTCCCGAAAAAAACATGCACGACGATTACGGGACTAACGACCCTAAAAGTTTACGCACCGGGAATCGCTAACAAAAAATCAATCGACGCGTTTTCTTGAAGCAATCTAATTGCTGCTGGATGTCTGTAATAAGTGCGAGAATATTTTAATTAAATAATTGCACCATTAGTAGTACTTTAAAAATGCTTACATTTTCCGTACTCACTATTTCCTGACTATTTTCACTCCTTGACTAATTGACTGTTAATAAGTCGCGCTGGGAGGACAACACGGCCCTCGCATGGCCCGGAGAGCGAAAATGTTCTTGTCTATTTACACGATAATATATTGACATAATATCCCAACCTGTTAAAGTTTAATGAATTATCTATCAAGTAAACGGGATGGATACTGCAAGATAATTTCGTTCTTTACCAAATATATTTCATTAATATATAACATGAAATTTATCTTTTATATTTCGAGTCTTCTTCACTTCTGTTTTATGCATCATTTTTTGAAAGTTGTGCAGGAATGTGATTTTTCTTTGTCAAAATCAAGCTACTAAAAATTCATAATACATTATTTACAAAAAACTGATTTAATGAGGCTCTAGGGATATTCGTCTCAATTCTCGTATGATCTTTGCCAATTTCTAGATTTTCAAGGCTCCTGCAAATCGGTTTTGAGTCGCAGTTATCGCCTAGTGTGTTGTGATAATATTTTATTTTAACGTCTCTAACGTTATCGGAAATGTCCATGTCGGTGATCGAAGATTTGTGGCTTCCCCATGCATCCTGGTTTGAACCCGGAACCAATACTTTTGTTGTTAATAATGGTGCCATCTTCAGTCCACACGTTCCAGAGGTCAATATTTTCAATGGCGAAAGTCAGAATCTCCTATTTCCGGCAATTTCATAAGGTTTTTACGAATCGCGCGTTCCTGTAAATACGATAATCAGAGGCCTTGTATTACCTGTTACTTTCTGCCGTGTGCAGTGGCATCAGTCTATATCTTCTAGGCTTGAGACGATACCTGCTTAACTACTTCCTCGATGAGCAATTTCTTATGTGTTAGTTTCATTTTCATTGACGTCGAGAGACCGCCAGCATTTGCAGCGCGAGTAGATTTCCAGCTGGTCGATTTGAGATTCACAATGCGTGTTCGGCTGGACGAGGCCCATCCTGTGAAACCAAACTTGACCCCCACTCGGACCCCCCTCGGAGACGGGGGTGGGGAATATAAACAAAATTAAATGGGAATTCCCGTTTTATATTGCAGATTCGGATTCTCCGGGAAAATAGTAACTTTTTACAAACGTTTCAGTTTCGTCAATTACAGCGCCATCAATGACGAAAGTCTAAATAAGCAAAAAGTTTAAAAAATATTTTTGACGACAATTACATAGCAAATCGAAAAAATAATAATACATGTACAATAATTTGGAAGAAGCTACCAAACTCATCTCTATTTTCCTGTTTTACAACACTCCAAGATATTTGTACTTAGAAATATTATTTATTACTAAGTTTCAATAATTTAGATTTCTAGACCTCATTCCTTAAATTTTTTTCACCAAATTTCTAGTCGTGTAGGTAATTTTCGTCTTTTGCAAGTCGAACTTGGTCGTCAGGAAACAGCAAATTAAAAAAATTTCCGATCCTATTTAGAATCCCCTTTTCTAGGCTTTTTGACAAGTGTTTTAAGAATGTATTTAAATGTATTAAGAGTGAGTGTTAACCAGCAACTCTGATTTAACCACTTATTCACAGGGAAGAGATAGAAAAAAGAATTTTCTCCGCCCTTCACACAGCTTATTTTTCCTTCATAAAAGGGTTTAACGGTACTTATGTACGTTGGGTGGATGTCATTTCCAGCTATTACTTTACACTATCTCTTCTCAGGCAGACTTTCCTAAGTTTTTTTTCATTGTTTTAGACAACATGTATTATTCGCACAGGAACGTCCTGCTCTAAAGCCATCAAAAGTCTTTCTTTTATGTTTTCTTTCGCAAAACTCGTCCATATGGACTACGCACTAAATCTCCTGTAATTTGATCATTCTTTCTGATTTCCTTTTTGTAAATGGAACTTATGCAATATTCCAGACATCTGCTCTCCTTTAAGGCACTTATTATGCATTTCTGTGAGATATACTACAGAAACTAGATATGATGAATTTTTGTATGAGTCAATTTTTCCACTTCCATTGTCCAATTTGATATTTTGTAATTTCTCTCTTTAGCGTTCTTATAATTTTGCGAGCTGTTCTTTATTTAGGGCTACCTATCAAACTATATGTTTCTACTCACTCTTTTCCGAAACCCATTTTTACTTTCCTACTACGGATTAGGGAGAAAGTTATGTAATGCTGCGCGAAAATAAAACGCGAATTTTCCGTACAAAAGCTCTTATTACAGGGCACTGGTAACGAAAAAAGTGGATGAACTCGGTTGCTAAATTTATAAAAAAAAATCCTCTAACACATGGTGCAGCCATAATCCATGTTTTGTGGGTCCTTGATACCGAAAAATCGAATGATGACTGTCTAATTTGATTTTTCGTGTTTCCGAGCACGTCAACTGCTTTGGTCATTAGTCCCGTTAGTGTAATGCATGGTTTTTCTCGGGATATGCGCGGTGAGCTTTCCCCGCTGGATGGCGAGATCCGGCGCCGACCTACCGTCGGCTAGTGTGGTTTCCCCCTAACCAGAACTCTCCCACCAGCGGGGCACCGTCCCAGCCGGGACAAGCTCTAAGCTCCCGACCGGCCTCCCGGAATATGTGGTAGTGTAGTGCATGTTAGTGTGTGTGTGTGTGTGTGTGTGTGTATAAGGGGAGAGGATAGGACAAGGAAGAGGAGGGACAAATCGCGCGCGGTCTGTGGCTCGTTTGGTAGGGTACTGCTCCGGCATTCTCCTGGTGTTGATCGGAGGAACCACGGAAAACTACCGATCAGAGCAGCCGGCCGCTAGAATTCTCCTCCAGACAGCGACTGAATTCGACCTAGCTGAAAAGCTAGTGTCGAAAATCCTGCCACCATCAGGACTCGAACCTAGGACCTCCCGGTCATTAATAACTAATATACTGTTGTATAACTCAGCATTTTATTTGCAACATGTTCCTTATTATATTCTTTTTCATTTATTATTTGGAGATTTGTTGCCATTTCAATTCATTTAGAAGGTGTAGATTTAACGGCCCAAGATATTGCAAGGCTGATGATGAGCCCCGTTACTTCTGTTTTTCAGCAGTGTTAGTGAAGGTAAATTTATTCAGAGATGAAGGAAGCAGTTTCATCTGAAGGAATTTTATTCAGTGCTTTGTAATTCACAGCTTCAAAAATAATCAATTTTTAAGAAAAAGTTGGTAGAATTTACATTTACCAATACAAAAAATTAGATTTTAGAACACGAAATTATTAAATCTTACTCCAATGCTAATATCAAAAGTAACTTCTTAGATCGATTTATTGATGTAACATAATCAATGAATACACATTTTTAATGTTACCTTTTTATTGCATTTTTATCCCTATTTATGCACATATTTAGGTTGTGGTTATTCCAAACAAATAAGAGCCCTCATCACCTAAGATTCTACATAAAGCGGGAACGTGGAAACAGTGTACCGAACGTGCGTTCTGCGGCGGCCGAGCTGCAACCTGTTGCTCCTCGCGCGAGCACAAGCGCAAAAGCTCCCGGAAACAGAGGAATTGGAAAAAGAGTCACGCGGTGCAGTTCCGCGAGCGAAAGTGGGGATTGGCTCCGGCGAAGCGCGCCCCCTCCCCCCGATCCGCCCAGCAGCACTCTCCCTTCTCCCTCCTCCACTACCTCCATCCTTGCAATAGCCAACGAAAGCAGCAAAAGGTAGGACTTGACAGCGTAGCTCCGCCTAACGGGAAAGTTTGAAATTGCATTATATGATATTCTTATACATTATTATTATTATTATTATTATTATTATTATTATTATTATTATTATTATTATTATTATTATACATTCCTATATATTCTTATTGCATTATGTGATATTTTTACACTTTAGCTGCATTTGGCATTTGTTTTATAAAGTAAGTGTGAAGTGTAATGTTATGTTGTTAGTTGTGTGGTTAGTGCTGAGTAGTGCAGTGATCAGTGTTGGAATAGAGTAAGAGACAATAAATTAAATGAGATGGACGTGTCAGAACGTAAAGGCTGGCTCGCGTAAGATGTTCCCTTAGAATATCTCCTCAGGCGTTGGAGATATTGAGATGCGCTTTTGCTAAGACTAATTTATGCGAGGGGGCACAGAAGATGATAACAGATACGATGATGCCGATCGTTAGTATTCTGGATGGTTCGTTGTTAGTTATTCCGGACGCGTCAACAGCGTAGGTCATTCATCCCATAAGTGTAGTGCGTGTTTTTTGCTCGGGAGGTGGCGGTGATCTTCCCCCGTATGGCGACGTCCGGCGGCGACCTACCGTCGGCTAGCCGGGTTTTCTCCAACAACGTACCTCCCACCAGCGGGGCACCACCGCCCCAGCAGGGACAAGCTCTAAGCTCCCGACCGGTCTCCCGGCTTGTGTGGTAGTGGAGTGCATGTTAGTGTTAGTGTAAGTGTGTGTGTATGCAAGGGGAGAGGATAGGACAACGAAGAGGAAGGAAAGATCGCGCGCGGTCCGTGGCCCGTTTGTTAGAGTACTGCTCCGGCATTCGCCTGGTGTTGATCGGAGAGACCACGGAAAACTTCCGATCAGAGCAGCCGGCCGCTAGAATTCTCATCCAGACGGCGACTGAATTCGACCTAACTGACAAGCTAGTGCCGAACATCTTGCCACCGTCGGGACTCAAACCTGGAACTTCCCGGTCAGTGGGACTACAGTGACATCAGTTGATGCCCTGAGCCCATCTCTCCTAGTGTCAATATTCTGCCTCTAACGAAACGTAGAGTACTGTTGCGAGCTCATCTTAGGTCACCTTTTTTATCAAATTATTTTTCTATTATATTGTTATTTTATTATAATATTATATTATATTTGTGTGTATTCTTTCCCATTTTATCACTTTATTTTATTGGATATTGAGGTACCTTTGTTTCTTTTTTTTACAAATGAAACTATACATGTTTTATAGACTATCATGCCGACCGTAAAAAGACGAATCCAATGATTTACATATTGTCTTATGTTAGATAAACATTTTTTGAGTAATTTTGATTTTTTTGCAACTTGTATTTAAGGGATATTTTGAACCTAACAGGCCATATCCGTTAAACAAGAGTAGAAAAAACTGAAAATTACTGAAAAATGCTTATCTAACATTCGACAAGATTTATCATCATTGGATTCGTCTTTTTACGCTCGTCATGATAGACTAAAAAGAATGTATTGTTCCATTTAAAAACACGTGGTTACCTCAATATCTCATAAAATAGAAGAAATGTAATCTGATGCATACACCAATTAGCCAAATTCCCTCATGCACTTCCGTGAAAACTGCACTGCAATAATTGCAACGGTTCAAAAACTGCAGGAGGTAAAGTTACGTGACTCCGCGTCCACGTGAAACGTGATTCACCCTATTAACGTTAATGAGATCGTTGGTAAATTTGTATATCAATAGAAAGTAAGAAATATACGTACGTATATGTACACATTTAAAATGTTATTAATGTTCGTTTTGCATGGGTCTCTAAAAGTAACACTAGTATTGTACAATTTTTTTGTATAGTACTTCCTTTTCTTGTGTTGTACTATCAATAGCTTTGCATTGTAAATATAGGTGTATTGTAAATCTGGAGGCTTATTATTACTACCTATTAATCAGCAAATTGTAGCAAATTATTATTATTATTATTATTATTATTATTATTATTATTATTATTATTATTATTATTATACTTTTTTTATATCTCCTCTATTTCTCAAGAAATTTCGGGGCATTCTTGGTCAAGACACAGTTCGCCTGTACAAAAATATGGTGTTGCTAGAATGAAGAGCTTCCTTATACAGTGTTCTAACTTCTTTCATATAGTCTGTCATTAGTGATGATTTTCTGATGACTTTCCTTCCTTGTCCCTTCATTCACCTCCTTAAAGACAAAAACTTTCTGGCGATGCTTCAGTGAATCCGCGTTTTGCATAGTTCTGAGATGATTTTTCTCGTAGCTTCAGACTTTTCCCCCGCCTTCTGCCAACCCTTCGTAACTTCATTTGCCGATACTTTCACAGGTACTATTTCCAGTCTCTGTAATGTGTACATATCCTTCAACTCAACAGCTAGGGCTGGTATTTTTGATTTTTTTCACCAACAGTTGTCACTAGGTTGTCATTTGTAGGAAATGTAACATCATTAATCATAGCTGATCTCCCCATTTTATTAAATAAAACTGTTTGGTTTTGTTACTTCAACCGCCCTATCAGTTACAATTGTACTGCCCCACAGTATCCGTGCTAGATTATTACTGATTACTTCCTCAGGCTTGCACTTTTAATACGGTTGCTCTTTGCTCTATTAGTTGATATCTCCTTGCAAATTCCTCCTGAATGATTTGGCTACATTATAATATCGCTACAAGTATTCAGTTTCTGCCCAAAATGGACATCCATTGCAATATGTCGGATAGATTCATTGGTAAAGGTATCCCTTTGCAATTGCACACAGGCTGATGTGGCCCACAGTAGACAATTTCAGATCAACGTCCTCAAAGTTCCACGTTGCTATAAACATGCCATGCTGTAAAGTATAGGAAATCCCTGTTCTCTGGGGCTAGACCTAATTCCCTGATATTTTTATCCTGATTGCAAATTGTTTTATGACGTTATATTCTTCCTGCTTACGACATAGGCTTCCAAACTCTAAAGTCCTCTTGCTGCATTATTTCGAGATAAATATAATCTCTGAATTGAACTATGTGAATGATGAAGTCTATGTTTTGCAATCACCGTTCTCAATTTTCTGTCGAAAGCTTGTATCGTTCCATTTTATCACTCCGAAGTTAAAAATTGTTTCAAGAATAGCCCATGTGTTAATTGCTGACTTTTTTTTCTTGAGTTCATGCTTGTCCCACAAAGTATTTACTTTGGAAAGTTCCTTCTTTTGTATCTTATTTCCCATATTCGTGTTAGAAATGTCCAACAAATGAAGCATCCCCATTTATACGAGTCTTCATTGCCTAGGCATTGTATGATGGCGTCATCTGAGAATTGTAATTCGCTTTCTTCATGTTGGACTTTACCACGTTTGACATTTAATATCGCAGATTTATCCAAGCCAAAGTCAATGCAAATATCTTTACTAAATTGTTGGACCAGGGCAATTTCAGTTTGCAATTGGTCTTTATGACTTGCATAAGTCATAGTGTTGGAGGTCGTCCATATAAAAATGAAATGATAAAACAGAACTCCTAAAACCGATGTGATATGCGAATATCTGCATTTCTTTTTGTACAGCAGCCATATCCTGCCTCTCTAATAATTGCACTTAGCGAGCTAAGGGAGATGCAGAATCATAGAAGGCTCAAACTGTCACCCTGATGCCCTCGCCGGATTTCAATTGCCCTGGTCTGATGCGAGAATCTACCCTGGTTAACGTGTCTTCCATTCGGACATTCACTTAGAGGGGAAATGCAATAAAGCTGGGCTAATTTTATAAATCTTTAGTACGCTCAGAAGCCACGTGTGAGACACAGTCATATGCCTTTTTATAGTCCATCCCACGTATACATCATATTGACGTTTGCAGACTAGTTGTTTAACCACTCTATCTATAATCAACAGTTTATTATTATTATTATTATTATTATTATTATTATTATTATTATTATTAATAAGAAGAATAATACCATCATCATCATCATCATCATCATTGCATGCACTACACTACCGAGCCGGAGAACCAGTCGGGAACTTGTCCGAGCTGGGCGGTGCCCTCTGGTGGGAGATACCCGTTTGTGAAAACCCTCCTAACGGACGAGTAGGTCGGTGCCAAATCTCACCATGTTAAGGAAGATAATTGCCACCTTCCGAGAAAACTCATGTACCACACATACAATGAGGGACTAATAACATTAGCACGTGACGCATCCGGAATGAATAATCAATCTTTTTACATATTTGATTGTGAGTATTTATCCTGGTAACGCAGGGCACTTGAATTAGTTATAAATATTATTTTATTATTATCTTACTCCTAATTAAAAACGCGGAAATGCTATTACTCCGTAAACATCATAAACATTGTAGTAAACGCAATCCTGTGACACGTCTTCTGCCGTTCACTGCTAATCGCTGCCAGGAGGTCATTCGCCAAAGAAATGAACGTTTAATTGAATAGGCGAATTCTATGCACTCAGTAAGCGGACAGTAGAGGGAAGAAACATACAAAGTCATACACATGATTACTTTATGTATTTTAGTCAAAATATAATCTAATTTAAGGTACTATTTTTGTAATGATAATCTGATAAAATGTGTATTCTCCTTACACAGTTTTAGGAAAATTGAAAATGTATTGTTTTAGTCCGTTTACTAATGACCGTCAGAAACAACTATTTTGTTGCTTTATTGGTGAAATGGTACTTGAATTCTAAACATTTGAATAAAAGGTGTCATTGTGTTTATTATGAGCAGATTTATTTATAACGGCTTTGCTGTCATTATCTGATCTGCTGTATAGACGGCAGAAATTTGACTGAAGTATTTGCAATTGTTCATAGTTGATATTTTTTAAATGTGTACTAGTTATCATTCGAAAGCAAAGGGTTTTCGCTGTATTTTCCTAGACAGCAATTTTTAACTGATTTCTGCTCTCCGCGATATTACTCAATACTTGCCGGTACATAGTATGTTAGCTTCGTGAATGGAGCTCCCATCTCACCGAGAGTAATTAGCGTATTTTCTCCTGTGGGGAAGAGCCCCGACGCACTCGGAAGCAGTCGTTAGCCAGCGTTGCGTCCCACGGCCATCACGTGCCCGCTTTGTGGTGGCAGTTTTTAAGCGAGAGGAGTGCACGTCGTTGGCGCCCTCCAACGGAGGACCATTGGGAAGTTCCGTCTGCAAACAGGAAGGAATACAGGAGCGACTGCAAAGCGCATGTGGAAGTACGCGAGCACATTTTATTGTTGCTTTGCGGAAGACGTTGGACCAGGCGTCGTGTTACGGAAAAACACGGCTTTGCACAGGCCTTTGCCCGGCGTAATAATATGGACCGTAAAGTTATCATGACCGCTGAACGTTTCGTGTGCTGATTCCGTTTTCAGCAAATGTGTTGTTGTTAATGGAACATGGATATGAACGATAGTGTGCACGTCATACTCAGAGGCCCATTTATGTGATGTCGGTTCGCGCTTCCTATTGCGGTTGTCATTTGTTTACTCGTGCGACTAGCTTCGCTTTCCGATGGCCAGTGGGGCTGGGGGAGGGGCAGCCCATCGCGCGCGCGACTCAAGGGGCGACGTGAGGAGAGGAGAACACAAGAGACCAGAGGCCAACTGAGGCGAGGCGAGGCGAGGCGAGGCGAGGCGTGGCGGCGCTCGCCAAGTACGCTACGGAGGAACCTACGAATTCCTCGCTGCTGGACTTTCTCCCGCTCCGCCCCGCCCCTCCCCGTCCCGCCACGCCCCTCCCACTCACTCGCGCACTTGGAGGGAATGTCGAAATTGATGTAATGCTGCGGAATGGGCAAAAGGTGCGGGGCGCACGCGTGCAATATGTGCTTTTGCTGCGTTACACCACACTGGGCAAGCATACATAATTGTTGGTCGTAATGTCGATTTATACTATTGGAAGTCCAGAAATAGTGCTCATGTATGTTTGTGTTAATGAAATGCATTAGCCATGAACTCTCAAAGTCTCCGGAGTTGGTGCGTAGTCGAGTGTCTGTTTCTGAATTCGAATTGAGCATTAGGTATAGCCTTTATTTCTGATACATATGTTTCAACGTGTATAGATTAGTTTTTCAAATAATTTGCCAAGAGTTGGAAGAAACTTATTGGATGGATTCTGTGTATCTTTTCCTGGCTTATTGAACGGAAGGATAATTGCAGTTTTCCAATTTCTAGGAAAATGACCTAGTCTTAATAATGCCGAATTGAAAACGGCGGTTATAGCCACAATCTGGGTAGTTTGGGCTGTGAAACGCTTGATGCTTTATGTTGTTTGATGCTAGTATGGCTACACCTCCTGAAGCAACTTGTGAGGTTCTATCGTTTCTATATATTTTGTATCCTGGTATTTTAAATTTTTCGTTTAGCACTAAATATATTTCTGTAACACACGCAATATGAATTTTATGGTGATGCATGAATTGTTCAAATATTATTTGCTGCCTTTTGGTACCATTAGCGTTCCAGATTAATATTTTTAGTTCTTGGATTTTATTTGCCATTTTGTGGGATTGACATTGACTGTATGATTTTAATTTGGGGTATTATAGCTGTGGTTACTTGGTTTACTATTCTATTTACGAGTTGGACTACGTCAATTTGAGGTTGTGAGCTTGTAGGTAGCCATGCTTTTTTGCCACCCTCTTGGCTTGCGTTGTGGGAGAGCGGGAAAGTGTTCGTTATTTAAATTAATAGAAGATTGCATGCATCTTTCTGTTGCCTGGTGCGGTTAATTGAGCTTTTTTCTCTGAAAGGAATGCTGCCCGTGACCTACGAACTCCATGGTACACACGGCAGCCTCGATAATTTGCTGTGTGCGCCTCGCCGCAATTAGCAGAAAGCGGTTTGGAATTTTTGGGTACGGTGCATTTAGAATTGTAAGGCTGCATCACAACGAACACACCTGGAAGTGACGTGGCAATTAGACTGAGAATGTGCGAATGCCTGACAATTTTTACATTGCACAGGTGAATTAAGTTTAATCCTAGGTTGAACCTGAACTATTCAATTCATGAATTTGTTTACATTATAGATAGATTTTACTTCTTCAGTCTCTGATAAGTCCATAGCAGATGTTTGTAGTGGCTGTCTTTGTTTATTCTACAACCTACGTACTTTAATCACTGGGTAATTGAGCCGTTTGAATTCATGTATTGCACTCACCTTCTTTAAGAGATTATGGTATTCCATTGAGCATAACTGTAAAGATTTTCGTTGAAGGCTCCCTGTATGTATAAAATGACACTGATTTATTTCCAGAAAATTTCTTATAATTTCTAAAGTTCTCTATATCGATGAAAACCTGAATTCCATTCTGATGTGTTCTAATGGAAAAGCCGTTTTTGGCTACTGACTTGATATCATCTTATATTACTTTATAGTTTTTACCTAACACATGTATGGGTGTGATTTTCACTACTGGGATAACATTGGTTTTAACATTTTGAGGGTTAATCTTCTGTAAATATTTTATATCTATTTGAAACTGGCCCGCCATACAAACTACGAGAACCGTATGTTCTTTGTCTTTTGGCAGAGTTCCTCTCCGTTAGTGAAGAATGATAAAGCTGCGGAACATGTTAAAAATGTTGATATTTTTGGAGCTGCGGAAAAAGTATGCGTTGCTCATGAAGGTATTGTAGAATGTTTTTATTGGTTTTCCATCATTTTCCAGTGTTGCTCTGCCTGAAGTTGTCGGTTTTGTGGTTTTTGAAGATCTTCTAATTGTTGCTGAGCGGATGGAGTGCACTCGGCCATTTCAATATTTGAATTTACTCCTCCTGTGTAGGGCACTTTTGTTGTTTAACCTGTGTAGGGCACTTTTAATTGCTTCCGCTGTTGAGTCTGAGAAACGAAATAGAAATCTAATGAGAGGCGATGTGTCCGCCATATTTGAAACTTTTTGAATCTACGGCCGCCATGTTTTCTGAGAACAGTGACAGATCGTGCGCGCAATTGTCCATTCGATAGAAGTGCATTTGGAAGAGAGATAATATTTAAAACATGTTAAATTTATCCAGATTAGTATAATAGGGAATGAAGTTTCATATTGCTTAGTGATTGTACAAATTAAATTTGAGTTTTCTTCGCACCAAAATTTGATTTTTCAAAGTTTTAACTTTCCAGTTATTATTACAGTTACGATTATTAACGTTAATTTTTAAAACTCTGCATTAAATTGATATCTCTATGAAAATGTCCTTACAATAATTTGAGAACAATCAAGTGTCGGTATAGTCGATATAAAAATATATACCTATTTAAGAAACTTGTCATAGCTGTTTTCATACGTTGTAAAATCCTACACTACCTTTCAGCAATGCCTACAGAATGTTGATAAAATATGGTCTAAAATAAAATTAATTGAAATTCATCAGCAATCACATTAATTATTTAAAATCACATTACATTTACATCACATTAATTTTCACGTAATTGTAACGATTATGTGTAGGAAAGGAAGTGTAGTACTTGTTTTCTAATGGCACTTAATACGTGACTTTGCGTTGCCTAGTATTTATAGTAACCTATTAGTTAAATCAATTAAGTCTACCTCCAGTGTACAAAGTAATTCCCTCCCGGCTGCGATAGCTCGGGGCCAGCATTACCGGTGTCTCTGCAGTGACTCTGACCCGTAGGACCCAGGTTCGAGTCCCGACCGTGACTGATTTTCCACATAGGTACTCTGTCGAATTCAGCCGCTGTTCGGTGAAGAACTCTAGCGACCGGCTATTTCGATCGGCATTGTTCCGTGGTTTCTCCAATCAATACTACCTGTTCAGGAGTTCTAGCGGTCACTTAACAAACATTCGACGGACCGCGGGCGATTTTTCCTTTCTCTTTCTTGTCCCTCTCTCTCCTTACACACACACACACACACACACACACAGACACACGCACCATGCAGTGCTGCAGTCACACTGTCGGGAGTTTAGATCCCGGGTTGGGAGATTCCGGAGCGTACGTCGGCGCCAAATATCAGCATCCAACGGGCGAAGAACATCGCCCTCTCTAAGCATAAAGATCATTCACTATACTAACGGGACTAATGAAAATAGTTAACATGCCAGGAAATATCAATCAACGAACCAATAAATCGGGGAGAACGGACCAACGTCCGGGAGCAGTCTTTATTCCCTCTTGCTTGTCCTAGTACTTCCGCTTACACACACCTGTAGCGGTAGCTCAGTGCATCAACTGATGTCACTGCAGCGCCTCTGACCGGGAGATCCTCGGTTCGAGTCCTGACGGCGGCAGGATTTTCGACACTAGCTTTTCATAGGTCGAATTCATTCGCTGTCTGAAGGAGAATCAAAGGAGAATTCTAGCGGCCGGCTGCTCTGATCGGTAGGTTTGCGTGGTTTCTCCGATCAACACCAGACGAATGCCGGAATAGTACCCTACCAAACGGGCCACGGACCGCGCGCGATGTGTCCTTCCTCTTCCTTGTCCTATCCTCTCCCCTTACACACACACATTTACACGAACATGCACTATACTACCACATATTCCGAGTGACATATTTTGGTGGGGAGCTTAGAGCTTGTCCCGGCTGGGGCGGTGCCCCGCTGGTGGGAGAGTCCTGGTTAGGGGAAACCCCACTAGCCGACGGTAGGTGGGCGCCGGATCTCGCCATCCAGCGGAGGAAGATCACCGCCATCTCGCGAGAAAAAAATGCTCTACACTAACGGGAGTAATGACCGAAGCAGTTGACGCGCCCGGAAACACGAAAAAATCAATCAATCAATCCGCTTACACACACTTGCACTTTCCACACACGTCTGGTCTTACGGCGCTATCACTCGTGTGGGGAGTATAGAGCGTCTCTCGGCTGGGGCGGTTCCCCGCTAGGGGAGACATCTAGAGAGGGAAAACCTCTGCGAGCCGTCAGGTAGGTCGGCGCTGGATCTCAGCATGCAGCGTTGGGGAAACGTTTACGGGACTAATGACCATAACACTTGAGGTGCCGGGAAACTCTGCTCCGCCGCGCCCGATCT
This sequence comes from Teleogryllus oceanicus, assembly GCA_964035755.1. Taxonomy (NCBI): domain Eukaryota; kingdom Metazoa; phylum Arthropoda; class Insecta; order Orthoptera; family Gryllidae; genus Teleogryllus; species Teleogryllus oceanicus. The sequence goes on along the minus strand of CAXIVR010000001.1, from coordinate 354,697,830 downwards.
TGCATCCCTCGTTCGCCATCGCCCACCTCTCTGCTGTGGAACTAACATTTTTTATATATTTATTTATTATTCTGCAGGTATGTATATACAACCTGGTGGCAGAACACTACAATTTACATATTGCAAATAGGAATATTAACTTTAAATTACTTAACAATGTAACTTTAAATTATTTAAAGAAATAATAATAATAATAATAATAATAATAATAATAATAATAATAATAATAATAATAATAATAAATGCTATTATTGGTAGCATATTATTAACTACATTTTATGGCTGACCTACACAGTTATTTTAAACTATTAAATACAAGACTACACTTGAAATTCACATCTCGTTCTACTTCTATACTACACTACACTGCACAACACGTCACCACATTTCAATACAATACTACTTTGTTTATAATGATATATTTAATAAAGGAACGAATTATGTTTAAGTTTGATCGTGGATTACTCGCAGCCCGATCTCTAAAAATATTTTCTCAAATCGATCGCATTGTAAAATCACTTTGTCATTTCTCCTTAACTACAAGTGAGGTAATGTATTCAGAGGTGGTAGATGGATGGTGGTAGATGGTTATGCGTGGTAATGCGGATGTGACTATTTCTGAGAGGAGGGAACTAAATAAAATTATGGGAATGGCTATTACTCGGACGTTTATTCGCGCAAACGGAATGAATCAAAATGCATTTAGTAGGGATTTTTATGGGCTATGAGAAAATGTCAGTTCAATTTGGCCGATTTCCTCATTTTTGAAATAATCGTGAAGTGTGTGTACTGTGAAGTGATAGAGAAGTCAACCACATCGTAGTCAAATGGAAAAGTACAACATGGCACGAACGTTCTGTAATTGGACTCAATAAAATAATTATATTGCAACTTGTATACTCCTATTTTTTTCGGCTAACTCTTGCAAAACTATTTACCAACTGCTTGACACACAGTCTATTCCTTAATCTCATTCACGAGTCACATTATAAACAAAAATGTACCTTGTTTCTAACTACATAAAGCACAATAGTTTCATTAACTTTGAATGACATTCCACAGAACTTGACATTATGGTTATAAAAGAAATAATAATAATAATAATAATAATAATAATAATAATAATAATAATAATAATAATAATAATAAGAATAAGAATATTAATATTAAAAAAAGGCATTTCCCTTAAAATTCGAAAACTCCAAGAAAATTGTATAGAGAGAACTGCGAGAACATTCCTTAGTGGCCCGCGATGGCTTCCTGCTCCTCTGATAGGGCTGATCCCTTTCCAGCTTATTCTCCGCGCCTTTAATTATTCCACCCGGCATTTGAGGCTTCTATAGGCGGAATCGTCATTTGAGCAGTGGAATAGGCATTTGCGACGCTGTAGGTGCTTCCTCGCTCTCGCAGCTCGCGATGTGTTCGTTTTCAATTCGGCGTCTGCGTGAGTACCAGCAGGTGTCCTCGCGCGCTGCCGGCTGTGACTTCGTGCGGCAGAGAAGGAAAGCGATACGCATCACATAGATAAGATTTTCGGGACTGAAGATGGTCAGTCAAAATGAAAGTCATCTCCTCTTTTTTTACGCTGTGAATCTCATGATTTCTGCTTTCTCTAAATTTCTCTTAAATGCACTGAGAAGTGCGTAGGTCCTTTGTGACTGGCTCCAATCTATAACTCTCAACAATGACTGGGCTCAATGGTAGATGCGAGATCCACGTTTGAGAATTGTTTGATGTTCTAGTGGAAGTCTGGCAAGGTGATTCAAAGTTGATGCTGCCGATTTTGAAAGTAGTCGGTAATAACATCGCCCAGTGGCTGCATCTTCTTCTCATACGCACGAAACGATAAAAAAATATCTTGCTTCTGACATATGTTTTGTCCTATCTTCTGACTGAATTCACTGATTATTTCAGACATATCACGCTGTTCCTAAAATGCATTTCAGAATTTGTTCTTTCTTTACTAAAAAAGAACGTTATAACACGCCCACTGAAAGCATGGAGGAAATGGATATCTTGATTAAAGTGTGAATGATATTGGAAAATGTCTCTCCTTCTCTCCTCAAACGGCCTTTACAATAAGCTAGTAGTCAGCAATACCAGTAGATGTACTTCATCGCCTATGATGGTAACATATTTGAAGTGAGAACCCATATATAGACCAGTAATTACTATCCCCACTTTTCCGACAAACACCAAACAGTAAACACTTCCACTCCTAGAAATGGTTGGTCGGAAAATTTCTGTACTTTCTCGCCTTCCTTCGAAAGACACATCTTGAAAAGGTCATGTACAAAATTTTGAAGAAAAAAATAATTTTTGTTTGAAATTAATACAATTGATAAAACATTTTCTCAAAAACAGCTCAAAATATTCTCTCCATTTTCTCCATGTATGTATCAAACCTTTTCCCCCTTCGACCTCATGACCTTTTAACTTACTCGCCTTACGAATTCTTTGCGTCAAGACGAAGTTACGTAATAGTGCGCATAATAGCACGGTTAATTTTCGCCATAAAAGTTCTTATAAATTGTGGGAACTCTGATGCGTTGTTGTTGACGTTTTACAAGAAGAAATAAAGGTCATCTCCGTCAACTTAATATATTTATTTAGAGAGCAGACTTTCGACGGGTTTGCCGTCATCAGTCTACAAATATAAAGAAAATAACCTACAAATAAAATACTAAGTAAATAGAAAATAAGATAAAGCGGGGGATTAATATAAATAATAGGAACATTTGAAATTATAATCATTAGCATATTAAATTACAAAATATAAAAAAAAAAAAGAAACTGAGGGTTGATTGATTATTGCGCGTTTCCGGGAGCGTCAACTGGTTTGGTCATTAGTCCCGTTAGTGTAGTGCATGTTTTTTCTCGAGAGATGGCGGTGACCTTGCCCCGCTAGATGGCGAGATCGGTGCCGACTGGGGTTTCCCCCTAACCAAGACTCTCCCACCAGCGGGGCACCGCCCCGGGACAAGCCTAAGCTCCAGACCGGTCTCCCGGAATATGTGGTAGTGTAGTGCATGTTAGTGTAAGTGCGTGTGTAAAGGGAGAGGATAGGACTAGGAAGGACAGATCGTGCACGGTCCGTGACCCGTTTGATAGGGTACTGCACAAGCATTCGCCTGGTGTTGATCGGTGAAACCACGGAAAACTACCGATCAGAGCAGCCGGCCGCTAGAATTATCCTCCAGACAGCGACTGAATTCGACACTAGCTGAAAAGCTAGTGTCGAAAATCCTGACGCCGTCAGGACTCGAACCTAGGACCTCCCGGTCAGAGGAGCTGCAGTGACATCAGTTGATGCACTGAGCTACCGTTCCCGGTGAAACTGTGGGATTAATATAAATAATAAATACATTTAACATAATAATAGTTACAGTAGTTACAGATCAACAGCAATTCCAATTACAAAATACGAAGTACAAATATAGAAATACACATAATGAAATTGCAAAATGTACAGAAAACTTAATCATTTTACATTTTTGTGGAATATCACTTGTTAATGGTTTTAATTGAAATTACTAGTTCCCCCACTTTTTTCTGTATCATATTTGCGCAGCATTACATAACTCTTATCTACTCCGCAGCGAGAAAGTAAAAAGTTATGATAACTAACCTATGATTATTGTTTTTCAGGTATGTTCAAATGGATGTTAGCCGTCATGCGAGGAAGAGTTCGCCTTCTTGAAGGTAATGTAATATTGAAAATCAACCTAATGTAATCTAATTGAGTAATTGAACCCTCATTTACGTCGAAGTTCATTATAAAAAACTTTACCTAAGGAAAACAAAGGTTGAAATTGTGCTGAAAATTAACAAAAGGACCTGATTTATTGTATTAGCTTTGAATTTTTACCTTTTACAACTTACGAAGTCAGGTTTTAAAGTAAGAGATACTCGTAAATGTAAATTATATTGCATTTTGTATGTAAAAAAAATCTTTAGTTTAATAACATTTGTGAAAGAATTGCTCTAGAGAATGATTGAAATTATAAAAACATGTACGCATTACAATTCTACATTTTATAGTGTTTTAATATTAAGTAGTTTATTTTTCCTTGTACAAAATTAATTAATAATTTATTAAATACGAATAATTTGAAGAGATTTCTTAACAAAAAATGCCAGTTACTCAAGGTATTCCGACGTGGATTTTAACCTTTAGACCACTTAGAATATTCTTGTGTAACTAGCTTCTCATTAGAGATCTCATCATACCATACCGGTGGGAATTTCAGAGCTCAAGAAAAAGTGCAGATTGCATTTCTCTCCCACAGCATGTTCCAGTTTTTAGCTGCTGACTTTAAATAAAAACTGCAATAATTGTTCATTTTCGCCATTTATGGTGTCGAATTCGTTAAAGCAATTTCATCTACTACGATTTGTAATGTGTCAACATCATGTTAATTTTATAATGCACTGCTTATGTTGTTTCGAGAATAACAAACTCCACTTGAAAACAACTAATACTTAAATGATGGATTATGCATTAAAATTAACAGATTACTAGCGTTGCCACTGCACTGGATATAGAGTACAGAACCAATGAATCCATCGAATTAATTTCATTTTTGATTGTGCTCTTGAACATTCTTTCCTTTTCCAGTTTTTTCAATATTGAAGAAACTAGTTACAACATTCGAGAATATTGGTTTGTTACTGTGCTACAATTCGGGGTGTGTGTATGGGTGTTTTTGTACGAGGGTAGTCGGAAAATATTAAAAGACACTGGGTAGCAGCGTGTGAGATTTTTCTCACTAGAACCGTACCTCCCTTCTCCATACTCCCCGCGGACCCGCCTACAGACATTACATCGCGGGGAGTGGACTAGTGACCCAGACTCATGAGATATCACTCCCTTTCTCTAAGCAATTCCATCAATACTTCTTGTTCAAAATTACACACCGAACTGCAATTGCTTTGAGAAGCAAGCATATTTACAAGTAGGTTGTCAGGAGTCATCTGGCTTTTAGCACGTATCACAGCGGTGACTCGTCGTTGAGGTTCGAAACGTGGGCGCCGAGGAAGGTGTTCGTCGTCCCCGACAGCGGATTCGCACACAGGGCAATGCGCGGCATCATCTACTTTGAACCTGTGAAGGTAGGCTCCGAGGCATCCATGTCCCGTTAGCAGCTGCGTGAGGTAATGCCGTGCTTCGACTCGTTCAATTATAGGAATCGGTCGGTTGGTCCACCATGCCTCGGAGGAAGTGCCCCATCGCTGCTGTCATTCTGTTAATTGTTCCAAGCGTTGTGCTTCCCCGACCTTTTGTCAAACATATGACGCAAACTGTTCATTTGCGACAGGTGCGCAACGCATATGCAACTCTGAGTGTAGATAGCCGATGTATTCGAGCCATACATCTTACATAGCTCTTCGTATCTGTAGAGGTGGCCCAATCTGGTGTACCATAGAGCAGAACCGATGTGACAACCGAGGAAAGCAGCTTTCTCTTTTCATGACTAGGCCCTCCAGTGTTCGGCAATAAGCTAATCAACGCAGCATTCACAGCATTCAACGTCATTAGTCCGGCAGGTGTAGTGCATGTTTTTTATCGCGAGAAGTGGCGGTGATCTTCCCCGACTGACCACGACATTAACTGCTAGTAACTTACGTTTCTACGCTGGGGCCGACTTGCGTCGGCTTACGAGGAATTTTCCCCAACCAATGTCCCACCAGAGGGGTACGGTCCCAGCCGGGACAAGCTCCTGACTAGTCTTCCAACATGTGTGATTGTGTAGTGCATATGAGTGTAAGTGTATGTAAGTAACGGCGTGGAAAGGACGAGGAAGAGGAAGGTAAGATAACGCGCGTTCCGTGTCCCGTTCGTTAGGGTAATACTTCGCCATTCGGCTAGTGTTGATCGGTGAAACCGCGGAAAATTACGACCTAGCTGACAAGCTAATGTCGAAAATCTTACCACTGTCGGGACTCTAGGACCTTTCGGTCAGAGAAACTGCAGTGACATCAGTTGTCCAACAAGCAATTGTTTCTGTGAATCTGTCATGGCGATCCTTACAGAATGAAATAATTAGAACATTTTTACAATAGTACATGAACAGATAAATTAGACGAATCAACACTAAGAAAGGGATATCTTTTAAGACGTTCAAGATTAAGGATATTAGAAAGGATTTGGCCAATCATTATGTGTGGATTAGATTTGGTCAAACTGCAGATATAGATGGACGTTACATAGCTAATATAACTATTGGAAAATTGTGACCAGATAAACCATCGAGTTCCCAGTTATTGGCGACTTAACTACTAGAGAAAGTTAATTTCGAAACGATTGTAAAATTTGTGAACGATTCCTTCCGAATTATATGGCCCGATAAGGATCATGGCTAGAGAGCGTTGATATCCTTAACTGCTGCGGCACCTTACATAATAAAAACTTCCTGTTTCTTCCTAACATGTTGCGTCTTTTTTGTTTGGTACGTAGACTGCACTTCGAAGCAGAAAAGATTCGTAAGATGTTTCTGTTTATTAATGAGGTGATTTCGCAGTGCAAAAAGGTGATTATTACGGCTCCCTTAACAGTTCAACAGTATATAATATCTGGTATGTCTCTGCCCCCAAGTCCGATGCTCACGAGATGGGGGACGTGCTTGAGATTGGTAGATTTCTACCGTGAGAAATTTCTCACATCAGAGAGTTTTTACCATAGCTAGATCTAAGTGAATGTGTCAGCACTGAAAATGCACGATGAGAGTATTCAAAATGAATTGTCCTATGTATCCTGTGCTCATTTCTGGATTATTCAATGTAGTGTCGTTAGACTGCGGGTAAGTCCTTCGACACTAGGAATGGTGCAGAATGTGAAAGATCCCTCAACTGTAGTACAAAGACTAAGAGATAAGAGAGTGACCCGAAAATATAACGTGTTCTACACTATAATCCTCGATATTAAATAATAAAAGGTGTTGATATTCTTGTGGGAAATTGTGATACAGTAACCAACGTTAAAAAATACCTTTGTTAAAATAGGCACCACCCACTTCACGTGACGTACAGAGAACGATCTCTGCGATTAAATTGGTTCCAAATGGCAAAAGTCTACGACGTTGCTGCGGGTTAGTATGTAGCGGGTTAGGTTTTGAAGGCGTGTGCTGCCTAAGTATTGCGGGAAAACTGCACAGTGACAGGAATGTTGCGGACTCAGACTAAATGCTAGAAAACATGAGATCATACGATTATTTATCGTTGATAGATAGTGCAAAGGATTTAGGTCGTACACAAAATATAAGGAGACAGTAAAACGGGATTGAATAAGGAATGTCGTCTATCAGTCTTATTGAATAATACACATTATCAGCAGGGGAAGAAACAGCTTCCAAAACGCAGAAACTTTATAACAATGCCGAAAAAGGACACAAAGATGTAGCATCTATTCAAAACTGTCTGTAGTGAGCAGACCCAGGTAAGAGTCTGCGATTTTAATTAAAGAAAAAATATTTGAAAAAATGTAAATTATTTTGAAAACTTGTTAAAATGAACTATTATGTTTTAGTGTTCCGTTTCATTATCCACGTCCAAGAAGAACACATGTAAGCATTATTCCGTCGCTGACACTCCTGGGTCTGCTAGACCCCGCCTGGCCGGTGGCGTCATTAAAATTGCTTGCCCAGAAAAGAGTTAAAAATTAAAGCATAAAAAGTCAGGATAAAAGAATAAATAGAATGAAATCCCTATTACAGCGTTTAAAATCTACCAAATCGCAGTATAGAATATATAATAGCCATGTGTAACAGCTGTAATAGCTTTAACAGCTGTAACAGCTGATTCGGATACTTTGCAGATAATTGCATGCAACCGTTGATCATCCCTGTATTGAATCCCTATTTCAGAAACCTCCTTATCAGACGTGATGCCTTTCTGTCAATTTGGTTTCAAATCAGAAACCTCAGTCTTCACTCCTCAGCCTTCCAGTTGCTCAGGATGACGGAAGATGGAGCTCACACGATGCATCGTAAAACAATTCAAGCAGTCGACCGAATTTGGCAGCAGGGCTTATTGTAGAAGCTTAGTTGCCTAACAATCCCGGACTATTTATTTAATATAATTCACGGCTTCATATCCAATTGCACGTTTTCCATTAAAATAAATAATTACAATCGCCTCCATCCACACTTCACGTGTGTCCTGGAAGGATTCCCTCTTTTCCCCAGCCTATTTCATACCTTAACAGATGCCTTCCCCTCTGGAACAAACCACCCAACGGTATTATACTCGGACGGCACAGTACTGTAGTCCACAAACTCGCTACTTTTAGACGCCATTTCTAACCGTGAGTTTGCTTTAGACTCTTTTCAGAATTTACCTAGTTCTTCGAGAATCAACCTAAATCCCTCGAAATGCCAGGCTATTTTGTGTTAAGATATATTAATTACAGATTATCAAATAACACAAAACTATTTCAATAACAATTCTATCAACCCATGGACCCCAGCAAGTAAACCTACCAAATTCCGAGGAGTTTTTGTTTTCATTTGATTTATTTGATTTAACTTATTTAGTCAAAAACCAATAAAAACTGAAGGTGACGTATGGGGGAGAAGATCATCTGCGCACGTTTTCTTGAGTTTGAGTCCCTTCCCAATATTTTAATCATAAATAATTGAAAGATGAATAAAAGTTAAAAACGACAAATAGAATAAATAATAATACAATTTTAAAAAAGCTCGACATTAGAAAAACGAGACATTTTCGTTCTGAGTTTTAGAAAACGTATTTGCCTCGGTAAACGAACTCGAGATTTGATTTTTCTGATTGCTAACAAAATAGTACCGCGCCCCCAGCTCTACTTGTAACCCTACAAGCAGAAGAAGAGTTCAACACAACGTGCGCATAGAGAAGTTACATTCTTCTTGATACCCAGTTGCCACGGAAGCCCCATTGCTTAAGTAAAATCAATGCTGCACAATTTGAATTATCTCCCATCCTGCTAATAAACAGAAAATATGTCGTCAAAGCTGATCGTACTCTTGTATATGAAATTGCCCTTGTCCTAATTTTAACTTATGCATGCCCCATATGAGGAGTTGCTGCCCCAATCTTAACAAAACCACTGCAATCATTCCAGAACAAGATCCTTCGGATTGCAGCAAAAGTACCCTGGTCAGTCATCTTCGTCAGTCACATAGAGAATTTGATCTTGCCTCCGTAGACCAATTCATTTCAATCGTTCCGGAAATTTCACTACACCGTACCATTTTCTCCAGCCACGAGTAATTTCTTACTTGGAAAATACTGTACCTACTTCAACCAGAATACACTCCCGATTTCTCGTAGACCTATTAAAACCCCAGTAATATCTATTTCCTCCCTTAACCGATCTGTTGTGCATTGGAACCCTCGTTATTCAGTCTTTGATCCATTCACAATTTTCTGAAAGTTCTATCTGTACATGACGTCGCTCAAAGTAGGCGTCATGTGAAGTTAGTTAACTACTAGTTTATCTAAAGATACTTGTAAAGCGGCAAATGGCTGTAAAAGAAAATTGTGTACGTAAAATTAAAAAAGTAGTAAACAGGTAGATATAAATGCAAATGATTACGTTCGGTAGTTGTAGATCTCCCTCCCCGACGCACAGTGGGGCCAAAAGGGGAAAAGTTGGCAAAAGTATTTTTAAGGGTTTTTCTGGATTTTTGGGAATAAAAACACATTTTATTATTGAGTAATAGTTTATTTAATGGTTTACCCTTTAAATATTTAATTATATAACCTCAGAATGAGAACTTTAATCGTGTGACTCTTCTTCAATAATCTGAAAATGAAATTCTGGCATTAACACGTTGTTAGGAATGTCACAGTGTTAAATTTGAAAGAATGAGGAGTATTCATCCCGTGAATGGCCCGTGCTTAATTCAGAAAACTGCCGGACTGGGCCGTTAATGTAAAGCTTTTCATAGTACGCCAAGCTAAGGGACCTGTCCCGAATCAAATCGCAGCACGGTGTCCACCTCATAAATAAGAGCAAGAGTAAAGTTGTTCTTTTATGTAACAATTTGTAAAAATAGTATCTCCCAGAAAACACACATTATACACTTCGTTTCTATTTCGACATACAACAACGGAAGAGCTGGTCGTACCTGCGATTGTAACAGAATTATCGTTTCTAATTTTCTGATTGTACTGTAATTACATAATAGTTATCTACTCATTAACGCATCATGGTTTATACCCAATAAACAAATTCATTATGAACTCCAAATACCATCAATCACTGATCATCTGATCAACTTATCCTCCAAATTTTTCAATCTCTTACCATCCTGCCCAAGTACAGCCCATTTTCAACTAGGACAACAAGCAAACTCCCCAAACCGAATCAAATCTAGATTTCCTAAAGACATTTTCAAACCGCCTTAAAAACAAAATCAACAAAATCTTTCAAACCTTTATACCTATACCAATCCTTACTCAAAAATCTTTCCACAGCTAATAAAAAATAAAATCAAATTACAATATTATATATTACTTGCCGAGTAAGAACACTCGAAAAAACTTTAGGAAGTTTCCATAATGTTAATTAATAAATAATGTTCTCACTTCTGTAAGGCCATATGGTCGATCGGATAAAAATAAATTTAAAAAAAAAAAAAAAAATATCTAAAATACGATTTCGCTCATATCTACAGAAAGTAAAGGAATACTGAACGATAGCAACTGATAAAGAAATTACATGTGTTATTTTGCAAGACGGACGGCGTACCTGTTTCGTAAGGTAGCAGAAGTCTTTCGTATCAAACTATAATGTAATTTATGAAGCACTTTCGCTAATAAATTTGGAGTTTTACTAGATTTAGAAATGTGAAATAATTTTTCTTAGCATAAGTAATAGCAAATGCTTTGCCGATTTAAACATTGGAAACGTTATGAAATATTTTCATTCTAATTACAATATACTTTATGTATACAGACAATAATCATTTACGTTCATTAATATAACATTTAACATAAACCTTCAAACTTAAACTGCGATTAATTACATTGTGAAAATTCTCATTCTTGTAGACGATTTGCGTAGTTACGACGTACTTATGCAATTCTAAAACTAGTAGTGCTACAAGTGCATACTTTCTCATATTATTGGGATGCATTTTCAGCACTGCTACCACCTCATCTCTTACTCAAAAACGTCCAATTCAACCAAGAAACAGCAACGCACCGCACCGTTGTGGAGACTATGTGCATTCGCTTGACGAATTACATCAATTCTCGGCAAAATGCTTATTTCCTTTTCTATTGACATTTCAACTAGTTTATAGGTTGAACATAGTATACATGAATAACTCTAATACTAATGTACCAATTAAATTACTCATATTCTAAGATTTGTAATATTAAGTTAATATATTATCGCATTTATATGTTTACACAGCCTCAAGCGAAGCGCAGGAAAATTAAACTTGAAGGTAGTACGTTTCTTAGATAGAGTATGGTGAAGTACTCCCAAAAAATACTGTAAATGAAAGTAAAATCTCTGTTCTTGAAGATGGTAGGAAACAATTTGGCCCTTACTGGCCTAATTTTTTAATAAAGGAAGTTTAAATTAGTACACTATCTTATGGAAAGTGTTTCGCGGGCATAGGTTTCTTTAAGTTATTTGCAGTTTCAGTTAATTTTTTAGTTTTGAAATTTATTACTTGCAATTTTCGAAAAACCAAGCCATAGCCGAAATTGGGACTAACGCCATATTCTTCCCGTCCCTAATTACGTAAGAGGAGAAAATTTAAAGAAACATTTGCAGGGGTTTGGGGGAAAATATGCGTAAATTTCAAGCGCAAATTACGCAATTATTTAGGAGGGAGGAAATTGAGACAGTACTCCAACGTTATCACGTCGAAAATGAATTTCAATTTGTTTCCTATATAAATTTGGCGTCAAAATTCGCGGACAAAAATACCTTCAAATTGTACAATGTTTTCTAGTCTCTGCGTTTTTTTAGTTTTTTAGTTTTTTTTTTTAATTTGCAGTTTTCTTCGCAAGATTCTAATACCTTCTCTTCTCACGTTAGTAAGTGCTAGAAAGTAAAATGTGTTGAGATTCTGAGGAAATACACGTGTCGGCTCCGTGATACCGAAAGAGTTGTTTTTTTTTGTCAAACTATCTGTCGGTCTTTTCGTCCATCTGTTCCGTCTATTTGTGCACAATCATCTCGATCAGGTTTTTCGTCCAGTTTCCCTGATCCATTGAGCAAATGCTGAGATGGTCCCTTGTTTTGCTTCTGGACATAAATGTAACTTCATTTTCTGTGCACGGCTTCTAGAATTCAGTGGGAAATACAATTATTCAAATTATCTCTTCCATGTTGTGGCGGCAGAAAGTATTATTCCGAAGGACAACATGGATAAGAGCAAAAATGTATTACCTTTGTATCCTTGAAAATAGATTTTCTTACATGGGAGTTTTTTTTCCTTTCGTTTCAAAATTTAAGTAGTATATGACTTAGTGTAGGTATCACATAATTTTGAAAATGTGCACACAATTCACTTTTCCCCATTACACGTCATACGCAGTTTTAAATGTTTTTTGTAAAATAAATAAATAAAATAAATAAACACAACATTGGTGCCTAAACCGTACACAGTTTTAGTAAGCATGTGGAGTCTTCTTTCGTACTATCACAAGTTTTTAAATAATTCTCACGTCCTTTTTTTCCTTTTTTAAATTTATTTCGTCTTGTTCGATATACTTGTCTTTCGAGGTGGTTAAATTATGAAATACATTTTTTTACTTTTTGGGAATGGCCATCCATAAGCAGTTGTTTTTATTACTCGGAATAATGTAACATTGGGCTAAAGTAAATGAAGCGAGGTTGAATGCTGTTTCAGTTGATCTATTGACAGTTATGGGGAATTACGGTGCTTTGAATCGGTTTTTTGGATACCTGGATTTAATACGTGGGTATGCAGCATTGCGACCTAGACTGCAGATTAAGGAGCTTGGGGAAGTGTGAAAGTTTTGATAACAATTTTGGGCTATTTGGGTTATGTGATAGCTTAATGAAGGCACTTTCAATTCTCTGCGAATCTGGGTGTTCGGAATGAACCAGGGGGCATTTAAAGTTCTTCTTAAAAATACATTCTGAATGGCTGTTAATTTTTGGAGATTGCTAGTCGCTGCACAACCCCAAATTGGACATGCATAAGTCATGGTTGGTAGAATTAAGGACTTAAATAGTAGCAATCGGCATTCGACTTTCAATGAAGAATATGCATTGATTGGAGGGAAGAGTTTTGATATTTTTGCAGATACTTTGTTTGCTATTGCATTTATGTGTGGTTTCCATGTTAATCTTTCGTCAATCAACACTCTTCAGTATTTTATCGGTGAGGAGGTCCACGGAATATATGGACTGTGAAGGTTTCATTCAGTAGGATTTGTGGGGCGGCGTAACGTGAAGATTTTTGCTTGACATTTTAACGGGTTTATTTTGATTCTCCATTTTTGAGTCCAGTTAATATACTCGTTTAATGTGTTTTGAATTTAGTCCTTGGCAACGGCAATGTCGCTGTGCGTTGTGAAGAGGGCGACATCATCTGCGCACAGCGCTAACTTGGAGTCACCCTCGGTGGGGATATCGTAGCTAAAAATGTTGAACAAATTAGGAGAGAGTGCCGATCCTTGTGGCACTCCTGCATCAATGGTGCGCGGGTAAGATAATGAAGAGTTGATTTTTACAATAAACGATCTGTAAGAGAGAGAACTTTTGATAACCTTTTGTAAATACTCCGGGACTCCTAGTTCGCATTTTATAAATTAGGCCCGAGTGCCAGACTCTGTCGTACGCCTGACTTATATCCAGAAATGCTGATGCTGTATGTTCCTTTTGGTGATAGCCTTGTGCTATTTCTTCCGTGAGTCGTAGTAGTTGGTGCGTTTTTGAGTGATTGGTCCTGAACCCGAATTGAATCGACGGAATAGCGTTGGTGGAATTGAGGAATTTAATAAGTCTAGATAGTATTAGTCTTTCAAATATTTTAGATATGGTTGACAATAGACTAATAGATCTGTAGCTTTCAACGTATCTCGGGTCTTTTCCAGCTTCACAGAAAGAAATTATTACAGCTTTATTCCACGCTGCAGGAAAATAGTGAAGCCTTAAAGCCGCGTTGAATATTGCCGTCAGGGCTGCAATAGATCGCCTGTTCAACATTTTCATGCACATGGTATTTTTGCCGTCAATTCCAGGTGATTTCTTAATTTTCAGACGCTTGATTTCAAATGCTGTCTCAGATGGAGTAATGTATTTAATGGGTGGTGCGGCAGTTGAAAAAGTAGAGTTGACGAAATTTTAGATTGTGGAGTTAAATGATGCATTGGTTACGGGGTGTGGTTTGAAGATAGTTTCAAGGTGTTCCGCCATTACTGATGACTTATCCTCGTCAGAGTATACTCGGTTAATTACTATTTTCAAGGGTGGAATGTTTGATTTTTCTTTGGTTAGGCGCTTGACCTATGACCAGAGGTGACTCGAATTTGGATGAATTTTACTTATATACATATTGAAACTTGAAAAACGTAGTTTATTAAGTTCGGTTTTCACCAACCTTGTTAACTTATTTACTTTCTGGTCTTTGAGTAATTTGCCAGTACCGTGTCATATTCTTTTTTGATTTAATTAAATTTCGAACGTTAACTGGAATCGTTTTGGCATTTGGCTTACGACGAGGTCGTGTGGACTATTTGCTGGCATTAATAGTTGCTTTGGAGAATTTATGAACTTCATCGTCGATGTCGCGCGTATTACTTATAGTTTTTGGATGTGAGTAAAAGGATACCATTACATTAGTAAAGTTATTCCAATTTACGATTCCTCTTACTTCCTGATCGAGCTGGATTCTATTGATTTGTGCCGATAAGGATATTAGTATCGGGCAGTGGTCAGAGTCGAGTTCCGGTAATACTTCTTGATGAATGGGAAAATTAACATTTTTGGTGAGTACAATATCTAAGACATCTGGAATGCTGTTTGGATTGGACGCGTATCTTGTTGGTTCATTTGGAGCTAATATGCTGATGTTATATGCCGTTGCAAAATCTGATAGCTTCGTTTCTTGCCACGATGTCAAGTTACAGCCCCACGCTAAATTTTTACTATTGAAGTCACCTAGTAATAGTGTCGGAGTGTTATCACTGAATATAGGTCTGTATGAGTTTTCCGGAAAGGTTCTGTTAGGGGGTTTATATCCTGCTATAATAGTTAAAGTTTTGCCATTACTTTCAATTCGCACTCCGACAGATTCCAAGTTTCTTGGCGTAGGTGTGGGAACTTGCGCGTGTTTAACGTTTCTCACGTCCTGAATATTTACATTACTGCCGTTTTTACATTCTCTCTCTTATCAAGATACTTCGTTTGAAGAGAAAGTTATGTAATCGCAGGGTTCCCATCTGTCCTCCTTTTGAAGGAAATTTCCTTCTTATTTGTCCTCCCATTATCCTTCCGCCGTTTTTTAAATTTACATGCAATGTCCTCCTTTTTGTTTTCACTGAATGTACACACACGCATAATTTCAACATTTCACTGCAGTGGCGGCTCGTGCTTTGGTTGCACGGTTGCATAACCCCCCGAAAAAATTGAAAAAGATCTTATATCTTAGGAATATACATTTTCCTTTTAATGACATTCGATATTGAAGATATTGCAGCAATATCGATGTATATGAAATCATTTTGAAATTAAAGTGCGTTCAACGGGCGCTCTCTCCGTCGTCTGGTGCCCTCCCAGGTATTACACTACGCGCTTGGCTCGCTTTACTCTTTGCCCTTACGCTTAACCAGCGTCTACATAGGGCCTTTGGTGACGCAACAGAGTGGGTGAGTGGGGGGTCTTGTCGCCGAGTGCTGTGCGGCGTCCGAGGCTGCCTGAGGGGAATACCAATATTCTGTCGTTGCCTGACTAGTTGCAACGGAAGTTTATGAATTTGGCGTGTTATTGAAAGAAAAGTTCAGTCAATTATTGACGCCAATCAATGCGTTGATTGCCGTCAATGCAATCAATGCTTTGTGTAACGTTGGCTGGGACTTCTGGAGGGAAGTCCCTTCTCGTCTCTTGCGGTGTGTGCTTCTTCGCGGCCACGCGGCCGCCAGTCCCTCAGCAGTCTACGAACATTGTTGGGAATACGAATGTGTGTATATCTTGCAATATATACCAGGGTTGTGATGTTTTCGAAATAAAATAATTTATGAAACATGTCCAAAGGATAGTGCTTGTTGCTAAGTGCTAGAATGCGATCAGTTCTCTTCGTTACAACTTCAACTATAACAACTTAATGTCCATATAACAAGTAGTGTACTTCTGTTTCTGTGACAATGATCCTCCATCTCGAGGTTTTTGTTCAGTGTTCCTGATTAATGTAGAAAACGCAGAGATCTTGTTTTTCTTCTGGATATAAATGTAGCTTTCTACAGAGGTCAGAGAAGTTATTAGAAACCTTTTAATATTGTGTTAGACCGCCTTGTGCAACGGCGAATTGCAGCAACTCAACGTGACAAGGACGCATATCGTTGGAAGTCTCCGGGAGAAATATTGAGCCATGCGCTCACTGTAGCCGCCCATAATTCCGGACGTCTTGCTGATGCAGGATTTTACGCAGGAACCTGACCTCCCAATTACGTCCCATAAATGTTCGATAGGTTCATATCGGGCGTTCTGGGTGACCAAATCATTTGCTCGAATTGTCTAAAATGCTTTTCAAATCAATGGCGAAACACTGTGGCCCGGTGACATGGCGCATTGTAATCCATACAAATTCCTTCGTTTATGGGGAACATCAAGTCTACGAATGATTGCAAATGGTCTGTAAGTAGCTTAGCCATTTGAAGTCAACGATCGGTTCAGTTGGACCAGAGGACTCTGTCTGTTTGGATTGTTTGGTCTGTTTGGATTGTTTGGTCTGTTTGGATTGTTTGGTCTGTTTGGATTGTTTGGTCTGTTTGGATTGTTTGGTCTGTTTGGATTGTTTGGTCTGTTTGGATTGTTTGGTCTGTTTGGATTGTTTGGTCTGTTTGGATTGTTTGGTCTGTTTGGATTGTTTGGTCTGTTTGGATTGTTTGGTCTGTTTGGATTGTTTGGTCTGTTTGGATTGTTTGGTCTGTTTGGATTGTTTGGTCTGTTTGGATTGTTTGGTCTGTTTGGATTGTTTGGTCTGTTTGGATTGTTTGGTCTGTTTGGATTGTTTGGTCTGTTTGGATTGTTTGGTCTGTTTGGATTGTTTGGTCTGTTTGGATTGTTTGGTCTGTTTGGATTGTTTGGTCTGTTTGGATTGTTTGGTCTGTTTGGATTGTTTGGTCTGTTTGGATTGTTTGGTCTGTTTGGACTGTTTGGTTTGTTTGGACTGTTTGGTTTGTTTGGACTGTTTGGTTTGTTTGGACTGTTTGGTTTGTTTGGACTGTTTGGTTTGTTTGGACTGTTTGGTTTGTTTGGACTGTTTGGTTTGTTTGGACTGTTTGGTTTGTTTGGACTGTTTGGTTTGTTTGGACTGTTTGGTTTGTCTGGTCTGTTTGGATTGTTTTCTCTGGTCTGTTTGGATTGTTTTCTCTGGTCTGTTTGGTTTGTTTAGTCTGGTCTGTCTGTCTGTCTGTCTGTCTGTTTAGTCTGGGTCTGTCTGTTTAGTCTGGGTCTGTCTGTTTAGTCTGGGTCTGTCTGTTTAGTCTGGGTCTGTCTGTTTGTGGTAAATGGTAGCATGTTTAGACGATTTTCTCAATGTTAACCTTTTTTCCGACCGATAACAATGAACTTGAGAGTTTTGGGAGTTTCAAACTGATATTTTCATAGTTGAGACTATTTTACATTAAACCACAAAGGTTTCAAAATTTTCTCAAGCTTGGTTCATGTTTTATTAAACTTTGTCCCATGTTGTCGTAAAAAGTTGCGTAAAACCGTAGAAATAGACACATTGAAAATGGCCAATCCTGTGTAAATTTATATCTAAAATAGTTTTAATTTATTTAAGAATAAATCTTGAAATCTACATTTAGAACCTTGTGGCCTTGAAACCTACATTTAGAACGTGTATGACCAATGTGTAGGAATATTGTAAAACGACTGTTAGTCGCACTGCATTTTCTTATCTACAGGATTTCATTCCAGTGAAAGAAACGTCTACATACCTTTGTTTCCGTGGTTAATAGTTTCAAATAAGATTGTGAAAGAGCATATTGCTCTGGTGTCCCTCAAGATCCGTTATCTGCACATGTCCACGCACGTTTTTGACGCACTTGTTTTTTTGTCTGCTACCGATGATTGTCCTCAGAAAAAGTTAAGCAAGAATAATGGTCAAAATTTCAATTCTTCATGAAAAGATTTAAAGGTTTTAAAAATTATTAGTCAATTTTGAAACAGTTAGGACTCTTCAATAAGCGCATGTCGCTTGCGACTACGATAGACCCTGGATTATCGGAGTCCAAAATAAACGAGTGAGACGTCAATAAAAAACCAAACCTGTTTCCCAACGGCGCAGTTCGTGCGGCAGGCAGATCTGTCAACAAATCGATGAAAATTGGAACATACAATTCGAAAATCGTCGGATTCGTCCGAAAACACTAGTTTTTTTCTCTTTGCCTCGATCTTACAGTTATATCGCCGACGCGGCGGTAGCTGTGTTTAATGGTGTATTTGTGTCCTGTAATATGCATCCGAGACGTGGTGTGCTGTGCGTTGGTTAACGGCCGCTGTGCTTCGCAGGTGACCGAGGGCTGAAGGCTGCGCGGGACGCCACCGATCCCCTCCACGCGCGGTGAGTGCCTCTGGCCACTTGCATTCTGAGTTTTCGGGAGGAGGCGGAATAGCAGTACATAGTGCAAGAAACCAAGCTATTTCGGGGAAATGAGATACGTAAAACGCTGTTTGCGCTTGAGCCGCGGCGACTTCTGCTTTCTTCTTTCCTCGAGATACCCAAAGTGGACCACTCAGGAGAATCGGGCTGCCTGAGGGCGCGCGTCTTGGCTCGCCTTGCGTTGTCGTCTTCTGCTGCGGGATGAAGAGGCGGTCAATATTCGTTTTGAACCGTACGCCATAGGTTGTCCTCAAGAGGATTCCATTTGGCCTTGGGGATTCCTACGCGATGTTCACTGAAGTGCTTGGGGGCGACGCGATGCATTATGGCGGAAGGTGTTCCGTAAACCATTGCAATTTTTCGGTCATTAGTACATTCTGGGTCGGCCTTCAGGTGAGTAGGTAAGCGTTTTTACTGTTCACGCTTCGCTGAGAGGGGAAGAACTCCACTGACTCCTCCTGCAGGTAGCGACTCCTGATACCATCGTCACTAGAATGCTGGGGTCTCAAGAGAATTGGAGTGCGGTAGCCACCTACCGAATGTCCCAAAAGTGTTGAAGAAGCTTTGCGTAGAAAAACGATTGCGAAAGAGTATCCCGTGACATCAGTTGGCCTAGTGCGATGTGCCGATCTGCCCCTTCCGTGACGCAATGCTTGACGGCGGTTCCGCGGGAAGGGAATCGAAAGAATGGGAGGAGTTTATAGTGGGTAGGCACAGGCTAGCTGTCACTACACGCTGCGAACAGCGGGCTCGAAAAAAACACACACAGATGGACATTATGCCGCCATTTGTCTATATACGTACGTATACGAGAAAGTGAAAAA
Source organism: Teleogryllus oceanicus (assembly GCA_964035755.1). Classification (NCBI taxonomy): domain Eukaryota; kingdom Metazoa; phylum Arthropoda; class Insecta; order Orthoptera; family Gryllidae; genus Teleogryllus; species Teleogryllus oceanicus. The sequence goes on along the minus strand of CAXIVR010000001.1, from coordinate 354,678,209 downwards.
AAGGTTTTCATTTATATTACTTCAAGAGTTAGTTCTAAAAAACAGATTTCATTAAGGGAAAAAAAGCTCTATCATGGACAGTAAATCCACATTGTTTTGATTTTATTCATTTTGTCAATGGCAGTAAAAAGCTGCATGCGACGTGCGGGGGAGAAGTACAATCAGCTCAGTTTTTCTTGAGCTCTGGAATCCTTCTCCTGCTTTTTAACCCTATGTAGTTGAATGATGGAAACATTTAGCCACAAAACTGGGTAGTAATATTCGAAAATAAACATTTTCGCTCCCTAGTTAAAGAAAATAGTTTGCAATGGTATGCGAACTACACAAGTGAGTGTTGCATTTGTTGAATAATAACCCCTACTCCCAACTTTGCTCCTTCCACAACTAGCGAAAGGAGAGCGGGAAGAAACGGGCGCCTAGTGAAGCTGCATATATCCAGTCCACAAGCAACACAACGGGCCATCTCAGCATTCGCTCAATGCATAAGGGCACATTAAACTGGTCAATATGAGGTCATTGACCTAGAAGCTGAAGTACATTACTTGTTACAGGTATATTGAATCTTTTTTTTAAATGATGTAATAGAAATGTAAACTTATGCATTAAATATCACGGGTAAAATAAATATATTCTGCAACATGCAAATGCAAAAAAAACTGTCTATGGTCCCAATAAAACAATGGATAAACCCACTCTCCACCCGTTTCTATAAAAACATCAGTCTTGCCCTGCAACCCCATAAAAACGTAAAAAAGAGAAAACTGGGAGAGACAAGCACAATCAAAGACAAGGCGATCAAAATATTTTTCTAAAATTCTGTTAATTGTGAATAATTTCGTGTCTAGGCCTAAGACATTGCGCATTTCAATGTGACGTGTTTGAGGCCCCAATTTTGAGTCGACGCCGCGCGGAGGTGGGGCGCCTCTCAGGCGCCATGGCTGCGATTTTCAAATTCAAAGTAGGGGGAGTTGGCCTGTGGTAGCACTTGGCGTGTTGCCGAGTTGGGCAACACTCTGTAAGTTCATTATCAACTTAGCAAACGAGTCTGCGAAACTCATTCACTAACTACAGTATTCATTTGAATGGCTTTTAAACCCAGTATATTATTACTACGGTCTGTGATTCGTAACAGATTACTGTACGTTAGTTACGGCCCATGGTGTGAAAACAATTGCGTGAGTACTGCGAAGACATAATGGCCCTTTCCAGGCCTTGCGTGGGCGGTTGGGCGGTCGCCCGGCGCGGCGATTAGCGCTTCACTTAGAGCGAGCCCGCGATTCGGCTCTGGCCACTCCGTGCCTCATGGCATCAGCCAATGCACACTTGTCTACTTCAAATGGAAAACTGCATTAAAACAGTTTTCCCTTGCTTTGCATTTTATTTGTTATTATGGATCCAACGTCAACCATCTGATGTTGTATTAGTTGTTTCTTGATTGCAAAGAATATTCGTATTTTCAACAAGGGAACTGTTTGATATGAACCGATATGATCGCGTAGGCTTCCGCGGACGGAGTTGTTATCTAGGCTACTAGGGACGAGCCGAAATGTACTACTCGAGACGAAATTTTAAAAGAATTATCTGTAGGACCTCTGGAAACTTGGATTTCAAAACTTTCTTCTAATTTGTACTCTCTCTTTCATCTTGCCCAGCCACTACTTTGTACACTCTAGGTAAATCAGTTAATCATTTTCCACGAATAAAAGCAAGCTTTTTCTAAAGACCTACTACATCCTCCTTAATTAGCTGTAAAGCAGGTTCCAACATTTCTAAATTAAATAATTTTGTTTTTTAATCCAAATATTGTATTGTATTTTCTGAAGGAACGCTTACTGCGTATCCTTAGTTGTTATTGTCTTATATTGTAAATATTACTGTCTTTAAAGCTTCGTACTTATATGATGAAATGTACTTAGAACAAAATTCTATATACTATGTATGATAAAAACCCTTGAAAGACATAATAATGTCGAACAAGGATAATAAAAGCTATTAAAAAACTCGGGACAAGCCGCGAGTGGCTTTCCTCAGGGCGTATTTCATCGGGCAATACCAGCAATTCCATGGAAGGTTTCAAAGTAAAATACAATACAAATAAAGTATCATTGATGACGTCAAATGCTTTCGAGATATATAAAAATATTCCAATAGTTGCTTCGTTCCCATTCATTGATGAAGTGATATGTTTGAAAAACGAGAATACGGCAGTTACCAATACTTCACGGTCTAAATCCATGTTCACAACTCGAAAACTCTTCGTATTTACAGAGTAAGATTTTCAAACGTTGGTAGGAAATTCTCCGTAAAATTTTCGAGAGAACTGGCAAAAGGGAATTTGGCTGTTTTGTTTTTTTATAGTTCCCTTTATGGAAGAGACGCTTAATCTTCGGTTTTGAACATATCAGGACATGTTCCTGTGCTTCAGATTATATTAAATGAATTCATTTTCTTTCTGTATTCAAAATTCAAGAGGTATATGGCTTACGATAGGGATCACAGCATTTTTTGAACACGTACACAGAATTCATTTCTGCACATAGCACGTCACACACAGTTTTTAACTGTTTTTGACGGAAAATAAATAAATAAGTCGTTTTCGAAATAAGCGGTTGATGCTTGACAGTGGCGGTGAGGGGTGCTGTGCAGGAACCGCGACAGAAATGTGTGGCTGGGCCAAGTTGATTGGCAAGATGATGCGACGATGCCGAAGCTGGGCGGGCAGCAGAGCCACGCGCGGGGGGAGGGGGGAGGGGGAGGAGGGGGCAGGCGGCCACGGGCACGGCGCGAGCCGCTCAAGGTTGGAGCCACTTTCCTCGGGCGCGCTCTAGTCCCAAGCCCGCGTTCGGAGCAGTGCTTTTTGTTCCAAATAAACAACAGAAGATTCCATCGAAAATAAACGATGTTAAGGTAAGTTGTTAAGGAAGAGGTTAACTACAGCTTTTGGGTTTGTCAGTTCAATCAAATCTCAAATAGAACGTACATTGAAGTGAATGAAACACAAAATGAAGTTCATGTTGATGCTATGCGTTGAGAATTTTATCGAATTCAATCAGCCTTCATACTGCTCCTTCTGTATGTTAACTCTGGAGTTCCCGGTGTCACCTACAGTTGAGGCATCCAGTTGTGATTATTTTCTATAAATAGTAATTTACGAATTTGAGTGAGTTCCGCTCCCCAAACTCGTCTTTCGACCTTTCTTGAACGTAGTAAAGTGGAAACTTTGTGCGACCGCGACGAGGAATTGTTGATTTTATTCATTCAATATGTCTTGCAGTATATTTGGCGCGTCGTGCACTTCTGCCTTTTCTCTTTAAAGATATTGCAAGATAAAGAAAGTACAAATGAACTCATTTCTAAACAGTACCAAATCCGACTGAACAAATTTTACAGTAGAAAAGAAAAACTTACTGTAGCTTAAATAGTTATTTTATGAAATAAATGTTTCATTTTGAGATTCTCTGGGAGTCTGTGCAGTATTTCATGGCAAATTTTAAGGTTTTTAGCATTTTATTCTAAAATTATAAATTTTTTACATTTTGTATTTCATACATTTTGACAGACACAAGCAGAAAAAGTAGGATATTGGTATAATTAATGACCAAATTACTATTAAAATTGATGCTTTTAGACATATTTTGGTTTTAATTTAAATTTGTTTAAAAAAAAAAAAATGATACTTGACATTATCTAGGAACTATTTTCATTGATCAAAATACACTTGTGTTATCCAAATCTACTTTATTAACTATATTTTCTTTTATTACTGCTTTATTTTTTTTTCAGTGAAAGGTGAAGTGGATTTGGTAGTTTTTTTCCATGAAAAAAAATTTTGACGACCTCTATGAACGAAATTTGGAAGGTTTCGGGAAAAATAATATTGTATTTAGGTTTTCAACATCACGAAAGATGTGCTGTCACCTATAGCTCAGTTTCCTAATATTATGGATTTAGTATCTTTTGGAAACAAGTTCCTCAAATAGACAATACCGGGTTTACTGCAATTTTAAACCACAAATAATTCAATAGTAATAGTGATTTGATTCAATAGTAATAGTGAGTTAATTGATGATGACGTAGATGTTTGTAGGTGCCACCGGGAGTTGCGCTAACGTTCCATATGGAATCAGCACTGAAGCACCATTTCGGGTAGCACACATTATTGCATTTTAATTTATCGTTTGCGATCTAGTAGTGATGAGATTTTCGAAAGGTTACATGAGCATGACCAAGACGGTAATTTTGTTTTGTTGGCTCCTGATGTTGCTCCGTTCACGGATGGCTCTGGAAGTGGTTCGCAAATTTGATTCATTGATTATTGTTAATGAATTGATTGTGCCTATTTTTTATTTGTTTGCGCCGGCTTGACAATCACGCCAGCACACCCACATTTATTAACGAAACGTCAAGAATGATATATTTAATTTTTGGTAATAAATGAGAACCACGAGCACATTGGGTTCACTGTGATTGGGTTCCATGGTTGTACCAGCTTGAGACACCCGAAACTGTTGCGACGAGTCATACATTTGAAGGCCACTTTGTAGAACCTTGGCACCTACTGCGAAACTGTTATATCCTTCTTCTTGTCCTTCGTCGATTGCCATGTTCGGAAACGCAGCATCCTAAATGATCTGTGTAAATAAGCGAATCGAAGAGTGTTGGTCAGGAGCAGGTGGTAAAATCTCAGCACGTTTTGTCGCGAGGGTTCATGACGCGAGGACGTCGCTTGGAAGGACGGCTTGGATCAGTACGAGGCGCGAGGGCGAGCTGCCTTGTAGGAAGTGCTCATTGATGAGAGCGGCGGCGGGGCCGCGGGCCGAGGCCAGGTGGTGGTGGGCTGCAGCAGCACATCCTGTGCCGGGGGGGGGGGCGGAGGTTCAACGTCCAACGCAGGGCCTTGGCAGCCACCGCGGCCGTGAGCCAGCGGCCGGAAAAACCGCGTTTCATTTCACTCTTTCCTCGCAATCTGACAATGAATGTAGAAACATTATTAATATTATTATTAATATTTTTAAATTTGAATTTCAATGTAGTGTATGAACTAATGAACCCCATTGTGAACAAATTGTTACCTGATATAAACTATGAGCAATTGTAATATATGAACAATTTGTAAAGACTGAAATGTAACTTTCTTGTTTATGTAACAATGATGCTGCTCAGCAAAACCGTATGATACGGTTTTCGCAAGAGCTCGCTCACTGCTCAAGAACAACTAACAAAATACTACCGAGAAACATCGCAATAAATTAAAGATTTTGACGAAACTAGACACCACGTATAGGGCAGTAACACAGTGCATTTTACAGACAGTGCAAAGGTTCTTTACGTATCTAAAATCTGGAAATTTCTGCTCCAGAACACAGCACGTGAATAACAAGTACTTGATAACAGGCGGCGGCGTCCTTGCAGCCTTGCTGTCGTAAGCAGGGGCCTCGGTACTTGGAGTACGAAAATCCCTTAGTATCCAACGTCCCCAAGGACACTTGTCATAGCCGCAGAGTGCAGAGTTTTCATTAAAATTCTGTGCCATTGGAAATAAGTAATATAGAAGAATATTAAATTATTATATTAAAAATGAAGCTAAATGGTCAATGAAAAAATAGAGCAAGAAAGCGATGCATCGTAATTGTTGTTGAACGTATTGTACATTATTTCTATCAGTTCTTAGCCTTAATAAGTCCAAAGATTTATCATTAGTTTTTTTATAGAAAATGTTATTTTATTATTAATTGTTTTAAATATTATTTTAATTGTTATTAATTATTATTTATTTATTAACGTCAAAAACAGTTAAGAACTGTGACACGCTAAGAGAAGCGTACTCTGTGGAGGTTTTCTTGAATTCTGATTCAGACGAAATGAGCGTTTCAGGCAGGAATTAGAAAGAAAATATTCGCTCTTGTGTAATAAGACTATTAGCTAAGGTAGATCGGCTACATAATTTGACTCTTATCCTTCATCGTGCTTTTGGTAGAGGAATCGGCTTACAGCCACGAGAACATGAAGAACGATAATTTGAAGAACTAGATTTCCCACTGAAGTCTAGAAGACTTGCGCAGATAGGGAGTACATTTATATTCAGAAGCAAAATAAGGCGTTATGTCAGCATTCACTCAAAATATCAGACTGGACGAAAAAATTGACGAAAAAATTGATCGCCATGCAGATCGTTGACCCAGACACTGAAGTACAATACTAGTTCTTTTTTTATAAACGGCTTATACAATTCTTGTTACATGTTGAGAAGAATTATTCAGTCCAAACGGTAACTATTACATTAAATTGTTAACATTCAAATTCATGTTACTACCCTTTATGATAATTTCGTAGTATCTAATTGTCCAGGAACAGTTATCCAGCAGGAAATAATTTAATTGGAACTTGTGTATAGATATTACTTGTTACCACTTGTGTATTGATTTTAAATGTTTAATGTCAAATGTTTAATGCTAATGTCTGGTAATGTGTTGTATAACAATGTGCGTATATTGGATGTGAATATTTTTGTAGTGAGCTGTTGATACTCACAAGTGATGAATATGATTATGAAGCCCCGAGTAACGGTTATAGACATCAGTATGCAGTGAAAATATGTTTGAATAATGCAACCTTATGCTCCGGAACAATTACAATGCATTAAATATGCGAATTAATGGATATACAATGCAAGTCACGCAACATAGGAGCTCCTGCAGATTTTGAACGGCTGAAGGTGTTGCAATGCAGATTTCGCGGAAGTGCATCAGGAAATGGGGCAAATTGATACACGAATTCATTTCTATTTTATGGCTTGTATTTTACGAGATATTAAGGTAACTTTGTTTTTTCAAATGGAACTATACATATTTTTTAGTCTATCATCACGTGCGTAAAAAGACTAATTCAGTTGTATTTATTTGACAAAATGTTAGATTCTAATTTTTTTGAGTAATTTTGATTTTATTGCGACTCGTGTTTAACGGATGTTTTGAATGTAAGAGTCCACCACCCAAGGTCACGGAGCGCTTCCCTGCTAACGCACGCTCGAGTAGGGGAAACTGAGCAAAAAAGTAAATTTACTAAAAATATTGCTGATCTAAATTTTGAGCGTACGAAAATGTACAATAGATAAATATTTCAGAATAATTTTCAACGGAGCACACATTTAATTCCGTCAAACAGATAGAATTGAATTCAGTTTTAACGTAAATACAAGAATCCCCGAATGCAGGACTCATATTGGTTTCCTTTCTCTAAAATAATAGCCAGCAAGAAACAAGTTCCGAATCGAGAAAATGCTAAGTTCATTACGAAATAACGAATGTTTTGTGAATTAAAAACCATCTACTAAGTTTCAATTGTTTTGTAGTGCATCTTCGATTAACTCTTTTAATTGAGATTGAATATTACGTTCAATATGTTAATCTTTTGCAAGTATCTACACAGATATGCATCTGACATTCTTCTGCATCTGACTGTAGTTTACTCCATTACTCAATATTTTCTCCATTTTTACCTCAGGAGCGTGGTCGAAGGTTGTAATGTGTGCCAGCAGTGACAGATTGTGAGGAAATTGGGCATCGGGTAGAGAGGAATTGGTCGATTTTGTAACGTAATCTCCAGACGATTAGGTGAAACCAAGGGTCCCATTATAACAGTTACAATTGAGGGTTTTCTTCCAAGATGGAAACAAGTCCAAAATTGCATATGTTGAGATGCCAAAGTGTACGACGTGGTTTTGAAGCCCAAACAAAGCGTTTGGGTTTCATTGAAAGAAATGAAGGGCAAGAATCTTAAGTCCATTGCTATGCACGTCTACCCTACGAAGCTTATGCATTCTGGACAATGTCGAATTTGGACTGGTTTGGCTCTTGGAAGATATCCTTCGATTCAATATTCATTTCAGTTAGAATATTCAGATTTCATTTCCATGAGAATATTAGGGAATATCTTATTATTAAATATTAGTATTTATAATTACACTTTTGATTTATGTATTTTCAAGCCACAATTTTGTTACCTTTTAAACATTGCTAGTACGTGTTGGTGTCTCTAAACAAGGAGGAATTTCATTGCATAATTAAGGCACCATATATTGCAAAGACCTTTCGTCATTCTTGTTATGCGTTAAAGGATTTTTTCTCGGGGTTGATGTTCTTCCCTTTGCTTTCACTGAATTGTAAAAAAGATTCTCTAAAGGGTTCATTTTATTGTTACCTTTTGGTTTTGTATTTACTCGAGGAAATTCCTGGTCCCGATGCCTCAAACACGAATGAAGGCTTGACTGTGCTATCAAAGAGATTTCCGGATGTCACGTAAAATGCCCAGTTTAATGTATGCAGAGACGAAATACCATTGAAACACATAATATTGTCGAACAACGATAATAAAAAATATTTAAAAAATGCAGCAACGAGACTATGACCAGGGTCGGCAGATTCTACTGTCGAATAGGAAAACTGTTTAGTTTTGTACCGATTTGAACATGCGTTATTCTCTTAAAAAATTGCATGTAATGCAGTCATCACAAATATCACGAATTTACTGTAACAGTTATACATGAGAAAATTGCTGGCAAAAAAATACAAAACACACATTAAGTAAAAAAAATACAATTTGCATAGATTGTACAAATAAAAATGAAAAAAAACCTAAATGGTAGTAGATAACTCAATTTTACTCATACGAAATAAGAAACCGAATTTCCATATATTCAATTCTTAAGGTGGTTGGTTGCCATTTACTGAATCATTATGTTGAAACAAATTGCTTTCTTTTGTAACGTATTAATTAAAGATCTAATCAGACTTTTTAACGATAACAAAAAATAACCTTAAGAGATACCTTCGGGATCTCTTGACGAAACATAAATCAATCATTCCCTTTTATCTACAAATCAAGGAACCTCTCGAAATAATTAATATTCAACTCTCTCAGATTGAAAAACACCGCCCATTCAAAATTCAACCTTGGCAGTTTCAAGAATTCAAAATTGACCTGTCTTTACTGAAACTTCAGAAAACTTCATGCTCAGAAGAAAACAGGACATCTGTTCTCAACGATTTTGCTGAGAAATACAAGTCACACACTGTTATTGGTATCAAGCCCATTCTCAAGACTGACGGTTCGGAAGTCAATGTGTATACCGCTGACCGCAACACATTGTATACATTCAAACCCCACGTAAGCCTAGCAACTATGGGTTTATATGGAATCGTGCAGGCTTTAAAACGGGTCAAAGAACTTACGCACCCCTCTTTCTCAGTTGTAACTAACTCTTCAAGCACTCCACTCCAGTGGAGTATACGCCATAGTATGCGCAAATGCGAAATCTTACAAACAATAATATTTTTTAGCGTATGCACATACTTACATTTGTAGCCAATAATTTTTTCTTAAACTGATTCTAACATTCTAAACTCTTATGTTCTAGTAATACTCACCCTTAGTAGGTGGTGTGGGCATAAAGATTCTATTCAGATATGGATGAAATTGTTTTTCTCGGTAGTTCCCATCTGAAGATAATCAAGATAAAAATGGTTATATCTGGAAATTGGAGCCCACTTTGTTGCTCATTCTCCCAATTCAGTAGTGTCAATTGGAGTGAATACATTCACGTAGGTCATCTAGTTGCATCAGAGTGAAAAACGTTTTCTGAATTTGAAAAGTGCGTTTTGATAAGAAATCTCATTGTCGTTTTGTTACCAGATCAGACTACTTTTGTTTTATCTGTGGTGAGTACACAATCAAGAAGTACGAAAGAAATATAACAGATTTCGTTAAAAAATGTAATTATATAATTTTGTTTGAGAGTAGGTGAAAAAATGTAAACTCTTGAGAAAGCTCACAAAGTTCCAGTTGTGTAGGAAAACTTCGCTTATGGTACAAAGGAGGATTACAGTCTTTTAGATTTGCTATTCCAATGATGTGAAAGGAGCAAAAAACCACTGTTAAATTTTTGCTTGTGATGTTCAAGGTTACAATTCCAAAAATCATAAGTTGATTAATTTTGAATCTGCTACTTGTCCGGTACCACACGGTCCTGCATTGCCAGTTTCTCAGTCACCTCGTGACTTGGACAGTATCAAGTGGGAAACAGAGAAGCTTATCTGGTGGAAAATTATGAAACAAACAGAGTTCGAACCAGACAGTTCAGAGAACAAACCTTAGATTTTTTCTCAACGGGAGTTGAATTACTTAGTGAAAGATCTTGGATTTTGAAAGATGCTGCTCAGTTACTTGGCTCCCCACTTGAAAACAAAAATGTATTACAACCAGGCAGTTTTCTTCATGGTATCGACATCGCCAAGTAGTTTTTGTTCCTTACTTTTTACAGGATTATACGTGTGAAAGTTATTGTAAAGATATCCAACCAATATGAATGATGGGTCATCGAAACGAAGTCTAAAAGCTGTTTTTTTACACAGTGGCAGTACACAGGCTCTCCAGTTCTAGTTGGAAACTTGATATATTTAAAGGAAACCTACAACAATTTGGTATTAGTAATCGAATGAATTCGTTATAATGAGAATAGGTGGTTGATATGTGGATACATAAAAGTCTTCACCGTGCTTTTAGGTCAGCAATCCGAGTACGCAAAGTTTCCTTGTTTTTTATGCTTATGATATAGCCGTGTCAGTTCCTTCTGGAACAAAAAGGACTGGCCATCATAAGCAGCTCTGTTGCCAGGTGAAAAAATGTAATTAGGAAAAGTTTGGTTCGTTCTGACAGAATACTGCTACCTCCTCTACATATAAAGCTATGGCCGATGAAGCAATTCGTTAAGTCACTCAGTAAAGAAGGCGAAAGTTGAAAGTACTCATGCCTCAAGTTTCCTGTTTAAGTGACGTTTAAGATACAGGAAGGAATCCTTTTAGGCCCAGACATCAGAAGACTTTTCTCAGATCCATCTTTTGCTCAGACCTTGGATGGGGAGAGGGAAGCCTGGAATTCTTTTAAAGAGGTTGTTGACAAGTTCCTTGGTAACGTAAGAGATCCTAACTACAGGTGTATCGTGGAACGCCTCTTGAATTTATTTCAAATACTAGGTTGCCACACGAGTTTGAAGGTTCATGCCTACACTCGCATGTGAACTGTTTTCCTAAAAACGTGAGGAACGTGAGTGAAAAACGAGGGGAAATGTTCCATGAGGACACCAAGGGGAGGGAACGTAGGTATCAGGGTAAGGGGAGCGTGATCGTGATGGCGGACTATTGCTGGATCGTGAATTACGAGTCATATACCCAGAAGCGCACACAGTTTCTAAGAGAAAAGACCACGTTTTCACAAAAATAACAACTAAATAAGCATCATTGTTTACTGTTGTAAGCTTATATCTGTACGAAATAATATATTTGGTATTGTTAATAACATGTAAATAATAAAAACTCTAACACCATAGCAAAATTTTTCCTAAGGATTCTGACCACGAAAAACTTTCACGGATTGTAGATTCCTCTACCCTTGCATCCGTCATAATAACGGAAAACATGTTTTTTAATTTATTTTTTCATTGAATTGCCTGCATGAATTTTCGTGGAAAATATTGCTTCTTTGTGTGAAATTTGCTAATTTTTTCAAAAATGATTTTTAAAATTTTATTGACCGCGAAATTGAAACTTTTAAATAGATTTTAAAATTTTGAAATTATTTTATCCTGCCGATGCACGAGAAAATTCTCAAATGTTGCTAAAAAATTTTTTTTTTTGGAATGTTTAAAAAAATTAAAATAATTTTTTTCCCTTTTTTTTTTAAAAATTATTCATGTACGTACAACTGTATAGAGAAATATCTCAATGCATCACAATACAATGCTTTACTCTACATTTTGGCCATTAGAGCTTCATTCGTCTGTCCGTCTCAAATACTTTGTGCTGCTTTGAACGTCTCTTGAGCCCGTGTCCTTTTGAAGTTTTTGATAGTACAAAGTAAGCAATGGAGTTTACATCTTAGTGGCTACTGCAGAAGCTTTTGGGAATTAAAATAAAACCTAGTAATAAATCGCACTTTTATTCAACGCTTTAGGGGAAAAAATAGTAAAGAGAGAGCCGCGAAAATTCAACACAAATTTTATATAAAAGCCCGGCCAAAATTACTGATGTGATGAAAGTCACTCTCGATTTTCGAAGGTATTGATTAGATTGTTTTGCTGGCAGTTCTGGAAGTTCCTGAAATTTCAACATCCCCAATCCCATCAAGCCATGGATTTTACCAAGCAGAAGGGAAGTGGGATATAACGACAAAAGTTCAGGCACTTAGCTCTGTGACGAGAGAAAGCAACGCATGTCGAGTAAATAGTACCGGAAAATATCTAGAAAATATTTTTAATCGTAACCTGTGAACATACATTACCGTCATTACATTGTTGAGTTAATTTTGCGGATTTTAACTCTGATGGATCCAAACTATGGTGAAGGTATGAAGCTTTCGAAAACATTTAGATACACCAAGCTCTAAGTTCCCGGCCGGTCTCCCGGAATATGTGGTAGTGTAGTGCATGTTAGTGTAAGTGTGTGTGTAAGGGGAGAGGATAGGACAAGGAAGAGGAAGGACAGATCGCGAGCGGTCCGTGGCCCGTTTGGTAGGGTACTGCTCCGGCATTCGCCTGGTGTTGATCGGAGAAACCACGGAAAACTACCGATCAGAGCAGCCGGCCGCTAGAACTCTCCTGCAGGCAGCGACTGAATTCGACCTAGCTGACAAGCTAGTGTCGAAAATCCTGCCGCTGTTGGGACTCGTACCTAGGACTTCCGATGAGAGGCGCTGCAGTGACATCAGTTGATGCACTGAGCTACCGCTCCAGGTGGAAGGAATTCGAAAGTGTGTGGTGTGTCCAATGACGGCTAGAAGAAGTGAATAAAGACGTGGAATAAAGACTAGGAAGGATTTGGGATGAAAGGAGGAAGGTGAAGAGGTTTTGTCATGTGCGTTAATGAGCGAAACTACAAAGTGTATTTGGAAAGGAAAGCCACGCCACGCGTTGGTGCGTTTGGGAAGCGTTTGCGCTCGGGAGCCGTTGGCGGGCGGCGTGGCTTCGCTGGCGTCCTGCCTTCGGCTGATGCGACAGGAACTGATGCAGCACATTCGCTCCCGGGGCTCGTTCCTTTCTCCGCGGGAAACCCAACCCGTGCGCCTCGCGGCGAGCTTCTCCGTTGGGCGGACGCTGTGGCGCTCTGAGCCACGATGGTGTAACGGTGAGCGTATCGGACTGTTATACCAAGTTCGAACCCGATCGAAGCCGTGGATTTTTAAGGGCGAAAAAATCCTTCGTACGCCTTCCTTCGGAGGGGAAGTAAAGCTGGCTCTCCCATGTTAGTAGATTTACTGCATGGAACAAATCAAGCCTAAATGATGCCTCTGAGCTAAATTCAAATTGCATGTTTCATCGCCCAAGTAATACCTTCTTTCTCCCATGGTTGTTGAAAGAAGCGTAGCGAAATTTGCGTGGTAAGGCGGAAGAGCAGGCCCCATGGCTTGAGTCCCGCCGCTTAAAATAAAGCTCATTCAATTCAATTCAAACCCACGGCACGGCCTCTGACTGGGAGGCTGTAGGGGTCGACTTCCGGGCTGGCTAGATCTCTGGGTCCCGTTCAGCCGCTATCAGGAGGGGAATTCGGAGGGTCGGCTGCTCGGATCCCTTGTCTTCCGTGCTTTCTCCCATCTGTGCTAGGTGAATGTCTAAGCAAAACCCTCTGCGGTCCACGGATGGTGCGCGATTTTTTGTTCCGCTTCCTGGTGCTATCCTCAGACCCACACACCGCAACTGACGTGGATCGCACTACCGCGTCTGTCGGGCGACCGGTCGAGGGCGTGGAGGGGCGGTGCTTCGCGGAGAGACACCGGGAGGGGCAAATCCCGTGCGAACATGTGTAGGTTGGCGCCGGATCTCACCATCGAGCGGGGAAGGAATCGCCGCCCCCTCCAGATAAGTTTGACTACACTAACGGGAGTAATGACCATAGCAGTGGACGTGCACTGAAACCTGCACTAATCAGTCCCCCGAGCCAGACGCTCCGGCAGTGCGGCGCTGCGCATGGGCGCCAGGGCTCGCGAGCGATCAGGCGCCCCGAACAAGGGCCGGAAAGTTCGCGCAGCAAACTTGAAAAAACTGCAATGAATATCAAAATGTGTGGCTATTGTTGCTAAGTTGTTAAGGAAAAAAATATTTTCAGTCCGCAGTGGGAGAAAGGAGAGCTTCATTCCACCACTTCGGCACTTCATTCAGAAAAGCACTTTCATTGCTCCATGAACCCGGGAGTGCTCGCAATAGATCTAAGAGATCCAAGCCACGGCCATTTTATGTTCCTGAATTATTGCGATGCATTAGTTGTCTGACATTTCATGTATTCCTTAATTGTACATTTTTTTCAATCGCCTGATCTTTTATTTTTATCTTTTTCCCTAATCATTTCTCGTGAGCATGTTCAAACTTGATCGCTGCGCTGCGTGATGCGTCGTATACGTTGGGTCCAATGGCACCTGTGCATTGTGAGCTCCTGGCCTGAGCGGTACGTATCATGGCAATATTTTCAGCCACGTCCATGGCAATTGTCTATTCAGAAAATGTTATAATTTGTCTCATCTACAATCGATTGTCACAATTTCTTACCAAAGAGAAAGATGTGCAGACGTCTGTAGGAAAATGAAAAATAGTAACATTGCACAATAGAAAAAGAATAAGACTTTAAATAGTTTTGCTAACACGTTGAAATATTCATGTTTTCTGCTTGATGTGAATGATCATGAACTGCTTCAGTGGCGAGGTCTCGGGCGAAGTGTCCGGGACGGCGGCTGACTGGCGACTGTGGACGCTGAAATACTTCGAGAAATTTGCATTTAATATTATTTAATAGGATAATATGTTTAATGGTTTGTTCGTGTACTTCGTCAAGTTTTACCTTTCTCGCCATAACTATTCCGACAATTCTGCTGTGTAAGATTCATTGACAATTGCATTGAGGAACTTGTACAAACGGATTAATATGTGAATTTCAGTAAACGGTCCTATAGTTCATTTGCATTTACAAAACGTTGCAGCTGTAACTGAGAGATGCATTGCGGCCCTAGCGTGAGCCTACATGTTGCGGGCCCTCCCGGGTAAAAGAGGAAGGAACATCGTTCGCTTATAAATATCTGACCCCCACAATGCTCCACTTCGGCGTTCACGATTCCGACGACATCAAAGACTCGTTTTATGGAACAGTTTTAGAAAAGTACTGGTGTATGTGAACCTTGAGTTTGAATGTCATAAAATAAAATCATGAGAGAATGAGGCAAAATTAGTGGATCCCGTGTGAAATGTCCAAGGTTTCATTTTCGCTTGACCGTGAGAGTCTCAGCACTTAATAATGTGTTTAATGAAGACGTCAGAGAGTCAGATCAATCTATTTTTTTCCTGTCAAGGTCACATGTATGTCATATTTTTTTTCTCAAGGTCTCAACTCGATATTATTTTTGAACAATTTCTGTATCTACCGCGCATTGTTTTGTTTGCTGTTTCGTCATTCGCAGAAATTTTTGAAACGTACAGCGATAAAATCATAGCAAAATTTGGTTTGTTTCAATATTCCTTAAATTTACTGATGTAATGGTTTGCTGTACATATTTTCACTTAAGTCGAACGAATGTGACGATGATGTGTAGGGTTCATATGAATGACTAAAGAAGCTGAGTTTTGAAATGTTGCCGGTCTGAATTACTGTTTAAATAGTCTGTTGCGAAAAGTAAACATTCTAGGGAATACATCAAATGTTCATAAGAGATACTTCGGATTATTAGCACCTCGGAATATTTCATAATTTTTTAGTCACACATACTTCAGAGGAAACTTCGCATTCGGACATATGAATGTAGCTTTATTTTCACATGACGTACGGCGCATCTGACTGCAAATGGAAATTTTAAGCTTACGTCATTTGTGTAGACTGGTAATTGGCAGGGAATTCATGGAGCAGAAACTACGTGTTTCGTCGAACAGTTTTAAAAATAAAATAACATGAACACTAAAATTCGTTGTATCTTCATAATCATTTTATAGCTTCACCGTGAGTACACCAATTCACCCATTTGTTTAGTTTGAAACGTCATGTACACAAAATTTTGAATTTTCTCTTGAATCATTCGCCATGTTCGCTCATTATTGTTGTGAGTTTTAATTTGTGGGTACGACATACTTTGAGGTAGGTCTCAGCTCTCGATGTAAAGCGGTCTCTTTCTGTTGAGAGGAGAGCATGCGCATTCGCAATTACAAAATGTTTGGTGTAAATTTCTACGAGCTCAGTAATTCATTAAGAACAGCCAGTTTAATTCTTACATTTGTTTTAATACTTGAAATCATATTGAAAATTGTTTCATTGTGCTCGTCTTTTAGCAAAGGCAGTGTCGTCCGCAAATGTTCGTATGTCACTTTCTAGCCAATAAGAAGTATAACATTTATCTAATCCGATATTCTTTATTTGCTGTTCACTAACGTGTTTGGAGTGGCAGAAAGAGTGCCTAAAATTGGTTGTAAATAATATGGTGGATACAAAGAAATTGTTTTGTTCGTAAATGACGAAACATACATTTTTGCTTTCAATTACTTTCTTCTCTTAATTATTCTTTTTCTTCGACTTCTCTTCTTTTCTTTTTCTTTTTTTCTCTTCTCCTCTTCTTCTTCTTCTCCTCTTTCTCCTCCTCCTTCTTCTCCTCCTCTTTCTCCTCCTCTTCTCCTCCTCTTCTCTCCTCCTCCTTCTTCTTCTCCTCTTTCTCCTCCTCCTTCTTCTCCTCCTCTTCTTCTCCTCCTCCTTCTTCTCCTCCTCTTCTCCTCCTCTTTCTCCTCCTCCTTTCTCCTCCTCTTTCTCCTCCTCTTTCTCCTCCTCTTTCTCCTCCTCTTTCTCCTCCTCTTCTCCTCCTTCTCCTCCTCTTTCTCCTCCTCTTTCCCTTCTTTCTCCTCCTCTTCTCCTCCTCCTCTTCTCCTCCTTCTCTCCTCTCTTCTCCTCCTCTTTCTCCTCCTCCTTTTTCTCCTCCTCTTTCTCCTCCTCCTTCTTCTCCTCCTCTTTCTCCTCCTCCTTCTTCTCCTCCTCTTTCTCCTCCTCCTTCTTCTCCTCCTCTTTCTCCTCCTCCTTCTTCTCCTCCTCTTTCTCCTCCTCCTTCTTCTCCTCTTTCTCCTCCTCCTTCTTTTCCTCTTTCTCCTCCTCCTTCTTTTCCTCTTTCTCCTCCTCCTTCTTCTCTCCTCTTTCTCCTCCTTCTTCTTCTTCTCCTCCTCCTTCTCTCCCTTCTTCTTCTTCTCCTCATCTTCTCCTCTTCCTCCCTTCTCCCGCGGCCATGACGTCTTCAATTCTAATACTTAGGGGAATTTCTCCAATCGTCTCTATTGCGCGTGGTCAGCTTCGTGCTTTGAATGAACCCTCAGTGCAAATGTAGCATAATACGCAATTGCTGGCGCTGTAGTCCGTCCCATTAATCATATAGACATACTGCCACAAATTACGTGAAAGTTTAAAAAAGGGGGTCAGGTAAGACGTGTTGTAGGCAATTTTGTACGAGTTAGTATAACCGTCGGTTATGTCATTATGCGTTTCTTTTCCACAAGTACTTAAGCACGAATTTACTGCATATAATGCCTACTCTTACATTTTTACTGTCTCACAATGCCTATTACTCACATATTGTGCCCACCACACACAACTATAAAATAACCTTCGTAAAAGGGTACGTTTTCAGCCTAGCACTCGTCAGCGTTTCCCAATTTGGTGAAAGATGCTCGCAACTTCAAACTAGATTACTTAACACTGCACTTAACACATGACCAGAAAACAGAATGGAAATCAAAAGCACTGCATGGAACATATGGTAACCAGCTGGAAAATGATACTCTTGATCAAGAAGCAACACATCTTCGGCTTGCGGTTTTAGGCCAGGAACCGCGGAAAGGAGCGAGAATAGTATGAGAAAGGTATAATGTAGCAGGGCCCTTGTTAATAATGCTGGAAAGTATTGCTGTAGCACCTAGTTTATTTAGTATTAAACGAGTGGTAATCCGTATGTTTCAATAGATTATTCGTTGCCCTATTGAAATTCTTTGCATAGGCCGGCGAAAGGTTTGACCTTTGAGCAGTATTAGTGCTGAAAGTAAAAGATTGTATTGTTTTTTATAGAAGGGGCATATCGGTGTCGTGTGCTGGTTGGTTGTGCCCCTGCGGGTGGGCTCCGCCTCTGTGCCTCCGAGGAGCTGCTTGATTCTTGCGCGACAATTTCAAATTATTGCCGGTGAAGTTGATCTTGCCGAGCGAAAGCTAATCTTAATTTCCGGGTGCATTTTAAGGGAAGGTTTCAGTGGAAAGGTTTGAAGGCAAGTCGAAGTCATTTTTTAAGTGTTGGCCAGGGGCAAACTGAAATGTGACGTCATTCTCAGCGGGCGTTTGCTCTGCTGGGCCCTCGCTGTCGTGCCACCCGGACGGAGGGTGGATTCTCCTCAACGGTAAGTCGCGGCGATGCAGTCCCTGAGGGCCGCCCTGTGGCTCGTCGTTCTGCCCTTTGTTGCTTTCCCGTGTTTCGTGGGCCACCTCGTAACGGAAGACGTGCAATGGTCCACGCGCCGACATAAATAGCGGCGATCGACCAGGAAACGGTGCTTGATGACGGACTAAACCAGTGATGCGGTAGAGGGCTGCGGCGCAGTGATCTCGAGGGAGCCCCGTGGCTGGCGGGAGATGCTGGAAGGAGACCGGTGTTTTGTATCATTTGATAGAACCTGTTCCTCGCCGCCGACGCCCGCGTTCTGCAAGAATGAGCCTCGTTCGCGTTTCGTCCCGCTGTGTGAGGTCCCCAGTCGGTGCTCAGAGTGCTCCTTGCATTGCTCGTGGGCCAAGAGCCAGCAATGAGAAGCGCCAATCTAAACCTCTTGAGCAGTTAGCCAGTGTTACGGGGGACAGGGAAACGCAAGTATGGCGCCTGTAGGAGTCGGCGTTGCGCTGCACAAATGTTTGAATGTGTCGAAAAACTATGCCATTGGGGAACGAGCACACGGCTAATTCTTGTTGTATATACTTCGCTAGATAGCCAAAGAGTGAAGGAGCTGTCAGTCATACCGGTGTGGCGTTTCAAACTGTCTGCCATATTGAAATCAAAGTGTCACTTTTTAAGCCAATTGGAATGCGAGTTCAAAACTAATTTGTTGGTCTAATGGTAGAAATTGATTTTTCATTGAAGATTATGAACACGCCATGTCGTTTCAGCGTCTCTAGCCTCTATACTGATTCAAAGATCTTTAATGAGTCGCTAATTAATCTATAATACGTACACACACGAGACAAATACATTTGATTGATTTTAATGTATAAGAGTGTGGAGGTGTCATACCGATTGGATGTCTCGAACGAGAGAGAGTTTTACCTTTGAGCTTTTCATGCGTGTTTTTTCTCGCTGGGTGCCGGCCTTCGATGGACAATTTTGAAAAGACTTCTGTTATCCCATAAATGTTAGGATACCGATTTCAATCTTTCAACATTTCTCGCACAATTCTTTCACAGTTTTTTAGAAGATATGGTTAAATATCTCTCTGTATATGTGTATGTATAATTTCTAGTTATCTCTAAATTGATTTATAGCTTATCTAACACTTCACTTCGCTGTATAAGAGGCATGTCGATGATGATGATGATAATGATAATAATGATAATAATAATAATAATAATAATAAAATATAAGCAATAAAATTAAAAAAACCAAAACAGTTAATAATGATAATTATATCAATAAACGAATAAGGATAACGATAAATGTCCCAGTATTATTAGTGATGATCTAGATGAATTAGCATATTTTTAAATTTGACTACATTAGAAGTAAGAGCCTGTAGTGCATTTGCAGGTAGTTGGTTCCAATCTACTATAATGCGATTCACAAAGGAGAACTTGCCTCTTTGCTTTCTACATCGTATTTTCGAAGGATGGTCTCCTCTTTTTTATAATCCAGTTTCTGTAATCGTTTCCAAATCGGCCCATGCTGTGTCCCCTTTGTATGTCTTGTACATTACCCATAAACGCGTCCGTTCCCTTGTCTTAGATAAAGATTCCCATTCTGCTCGTCTATCAACAACGCGTCCGTCATTTACAAACTTTCCGGCTCGTTTTTGAAATTTTCAGAACGCTGCGATTTGCCGTTGTCTGGGAGGGTCCCAGCATGCCGATCGGTATTCGTAAATAGGACGAAGAAGTGTAGTATATGCTAAGGATCGGGCATTTGAACTGGTATTTTTTAGAATACGCATTACAGTGCAGCGCCCTCCATGATTTTTTGACTGTATTGTTCATATGATACGACCGAACCAAGTTGCTTCGCAGGACCAAACCCAAATACTTAGTTTTTTTACTCGTGGTATAACGTTAGTTGCTAATTCATAATTGCCGTGATACTTGGTGTAATAATTGGATTTACTCTCTTCCGGATTTAATTCCATCTTATCTTTGTACCCCAGTTCCATAAAGAGTTTATGTACTTCTGTAAAATATTTTAACCCTCAGAAGAGCCAATACTCGTATATAGTATGCAATCATCGGCGAAACGTCTAATTTTCGATTTTATTCCATTTGCAATGTCATTAATGAAGGCTAAGAATAGCATTGGCCCTCACACACTCTCCTGGCGGCCCTAGAGGTTACATCAGCTTTCGATGATCACTTATTCTGAGTGAGCCCCGTAAGAAGTTAGTTAATCCACAAGATTATTCGATGATCTAATCCGGTTTTGGACAATTTGCCAATTACAAGGCTATGTGGAACAAGATCAAATCCACCTTACTGCTTTCATCTACTGAATCTGCAATGTCCTGACATAAAGCGATCGTCTGGCTGTCGCACGAATACCCAGGAAGAAACCCGTGTTGATTTTAAAACAGCCAATCAGTGTTAACCCAAACTCGTCTAATATACTCCGCAATTAAGTGTTCCATCTGCTTTCATACAACTGATGTCAAACATATAGACCGGTACTCGAACCTCCAATTGATCAAACAAAATTGATGTCTCAGAGTAAATATACAGAACGTCGAACTCGAATAAAAAACAGATATACGTTACTTGCGTTCTTGGACATATTCAGAAATGTAAAATAAATCAATTGAGGTGTGTGTCCCCTTTTCTGCGAGTCCCCTTTTCAGATGTAGGTTAGTGTTCGTAGTAAAACTAGATGTGGTTAGATTGTAGGCCCATAAATACTAATGTAAATTTGAACATTAACTGAAATTTGTAATTTCATCCAGTATATAAATAAAATGAAATGAAATGGAGGGGTGGGCGGTGCCTTCAGCCCCCTCATCCCCCTCTAAGGTAGTGTGTGATAAATTTAAGTCTCCTCCGATAATGGCGTTTTTCCCACTTTTCCTACGGGTTCGCTCTGCAAGACATTACAACGGTTCGTGTCCATCTCGCTGTGGTCTATTCGCGCCTATAGTTTCCCATAGCCATTTTTGAATTTCTATCTCGAATGTCTACACCTATGATTTAAAATGCGTCATCCACTCACGCCTCTACTGCTTTAAAGTTGTCTTTTATAAATATAAAAACACCCCATCAATGCGATCTACTCTATCAAGTCTGAAGATTTTAAAAACATTCTGAAGATTTCAGCGTTCAATATTTCTACGTTGAGCCATGATTCCGTGCCCATCACGATATCTACATTATAAGATTCTACCGTGTCCCAGATATGAACAGTTTTATTCTATATACACCTGCAATTAACCTGCAGAAAACCGAGAGACTCGGCCTTCCGCGTAATACCTTATAGTAATGCCTCCGTTTCTTGCCACCGTTCCCGCGACCCCGATATGTCGCCGTTCGTCGACGTCGCCGCTGCGTCGCCATCCCTCGCCGGCGCCACCGCGTCACTGAAGGTCGCCGCTGCGTCGCCATCCCTCGCCGGCGCCACCGCGTCGCTGAATGTCACCGCTGCGTCGCCTTCCCTCGCCGCCGTCACCGCGTCACTGAAGGTCGCCGCTGCGTCGCCATCCCTCACCGCCGTCACCGCCTCACTGAATGTCACCGCTGCGTCCTCGCCGCCGTCACCGCGTCACTGAAGTCCCGCTGCGTCGCCTTCCCTCGCCGCCGTCACCGCGTCACTGAAGGTCGCCACTGCTTCGCCATCCCTCGCCGCCGTCACCGCGTCACTGAATGTCACCGCTGCGTCGCCTTCCGTCACCGCCGTCACCGCCGTCACCGCGTCACTGAATGTCACCGCTGCGTCGCCTTCCGTCACCGCCGTCACTGAATGTCACCGCTGCGTCGCCTTCCCTCGCCGCCGTCACCGCGTCACTGAAGGTCGCCGCTGCGTCGTCTTCCCTCGCCGCCTTCATAAACAATAGTTTTGATCAACGTATCTGAATGTTGGAAGAGGTCGTTCTCTACACAGACGGTTGGGTTCATATCGGCAACACTGCGAATCTTGCCAGCCGTGACTGCTCAGAAGACACAGACACCACATCCAGTCACAACTCAAAGAAATTTAGTGTTTCAGATTATGAAAAAGATTTTCCTCGCCTTCCTGATCCTCACAATCCATCTCTATCATCGACAAATACATGCACAAACCAATGCAAACAGGCTAGGAAGCTCGTCAAAACCAAAACACGTAAAGCTGCGCATCCTAGCTCACTTGAAAACAAGGACATTCCTACTAAGCCAAAAACAGGTACTTATTTTAGCTGACAGCTATGACCGCCATCATTCGTACATTCTCAGTTGGAAGTTACCCTCCAACGTCTCAGTCACATCTATTTTTAAACCTAACGGGAGGTTTGCAGACATGACTACAGAGTGGGACACCCACACGAAGACACTGACCAATCAGGACATAGTCATTGTCATAGAAGGGCAGAAGGACATTAATTTGGGCGGTAATTTTATACCTGAACAACGTAAAGAAATGACCATGTGCCGCCCAAAATACTAACGTAGTCTCGACTCTGCCCTTCTGGTACAACAGACCAACACTATGCAGCGAGATTAAGCAAGCAAAACGTCAATTAAAACTCCAACTGAGAGAAACAAATGTAACACTTTTTAAAATTAATTTCCTGTGAGCAGAACACATCATCCGGCATGGCACCAAATGGCATTTACGATTTGGACTGGATGATTCTAACTGGATGAACTTGTAACCAGTCTTGTACCGCAGCCTCTGCGTCAATGATCCCCATCTCGATCAGGTTTTTCGTCCAGTTTCTCTGATCCTTTGAACAAATGCTGAGAACGTCCCTGTTTTGCTTGTGGACATAAATATAACTTCATTATCTGTGCACGTCTTCTAGAATTCAGTGGGAAATCTAGTTATTCAAATTATCGGTCTCCATGTTGTCCTTCAAGGAATAATCCGGTCGCGACATGATGAGAGATAAGAGCCCAAATGTATTGCTGATGTACCCACGAAAGTATTATTACATCGGAGCGACTATTTTATTAACAGTCCTTACAAAAAACGTTCATTTACTGTCTGCATTAAAAATTCAAGTAGCTAGCTTAGGGTAGGGATCTCAGAATTCTGAAAACGTGCACAGAATTCACTGCTCCCCATAGCACGTCACACACAGTCTTTATCTGTTTTTCACGTAAAATAAAAATGAAAAACGTCCAGGAAACACACTCGCGAAGTCAGCAACACGCTCCAACCACTGGAACTCTTTTTTTTTTCATTTTCCCCTCACCAGTAGCCCTGGTGAGGCGGGAGTTTATTCAATCTTGAGGGATACATATGCTCCAGCATTGCTGCTTATGGAGCTTGGGGAAGGATTTAACTTAAAAATACTACTTAATCTAAATCTTAAAAAGCTAATGCACAATGACTTTGGGCGATTGACGTTTTTTTACAAAGTTAATTGAATTGCTAGAGTTCGTTAAACCACTGGAACTCCACACTGTTGGCTCCTTCTATACCCCCAAGCCCTCTGCGCGAGTCTCTGCGCTTCCCGCCTCTGCAGTGGGGGAGGGAAGGGTGGCGCCGACACTCGCCCTGCTTTTGGTGGCGCCTTCCGGAACTTCATGTGGCCGCCCCGGTCCAGGAGCGTCTCCACAGTGGGCCGCACATCTCGTGTTCGGCGCAGTGGCCCACCTGGCGCAATGCTGTATATACAGCATAGACTTGAAAGTTTTATATGTGAAATGAGTGCATTTATTTTGGAGTTAATATACTCATAGATTATTACTTATGAAGCGAAATAACCTTCGTTATAAAATATAAACAAATAAATCCATCTATTTGTATGTGTTTACGAGGCCTTCTAAGAATCTGTCGTGTCGAGAGCACTGGTTGCGCAAGAGGGGAGCGTCAGCACTGAGAGCTGAAGGAGGCGGCGCGTCGTGTGGCAGATGGACTCCGTGAAAAGTTGAGAAGCATCTAATTTAACAGACGATGTAGTTTGTATGACCGTTCCTCGCGGCTTCTTTCGCTAATCGTGTCAATGCAATAGGTATAGCTATCGCCATGAAGGGCATGTGCAATGCGTAGTTGCCTACGTCACGTATACCGTGTCAAAAAGTGAGCTTTCTCCGTTGAAATCACCGGGAGCGGTAACTCAATTCATCAACTGATGTCACTGCTACGTCTCTGACCGGGAGGTCGTAGGTTCGAGTCCTGACGGCGAAGGGATTTTGGACACTAGCTTTTCAGCTAGAATTCATTCGCTGTCTGGAGGAGAATTCTAGCGGCCGTCTGCTCTGATCGGTAGTTTTCCGGGGTTTCTCCGATCAGGACCAACAGATCCGAACAGATGCTCCTTAAATCGTTGGGCGACAGCTCGGCGTAACAGTGGAAATGGAAACAGTTCTCGCTACGCGGGGGCAGACTAAAATAAGGAGATGAGTATTTTCTTAAGTTTTGATAATGTAATGAAGTCCGTGAGCTCCCTGTGAAAGAAAGCATCTGCTTGGATGTGGCAGAGTGTGAATGAGCTTCTTCCGAGCGCCGCTGGGCGCGTGAGAAGTGCTCGGGCGTCGCTTCTTTGTTTGGAAGACGAGTTGGGCCACTGGCATTGAACTTGCAGCCGCGAGCGCAGCGGGTAGTGACATTCCTTGTCATTCAGAGTCCAAAACCCACGGGAGGAAGAGGACGAAGAGACAAACTGCACTTCTTTCATTTGAACATTTTGTAAGGATAGAGCCCGATGAAATGAATTCAGAAAAAAGTGCCATTTTCTCAAAACTTTTGAAATTTTAGAAATATCGTTTGTGCATATAATAGATATGCATTTTTTCAGTTCCCACGCAATATTTTTTCATGAATTAAGATTGTAGTCCATTTTGGCAAAAAATGCGATTTTTTGTTTTCTTCACAAAATCTCCAGTCTTTTGTCTTCGAAAATATATAAAATTTCCTCATGTTTTGACCTTTTAAATGGTTTAAATAGCGCTTTAAATCTCCCTACGCACTCCCTTTTAAATAGGTTTAAAATAGAAAAGTTTTGTGGATTTCTGATACCGAAAAATAGATCAACGGCAAAACGTCCAACAGTTCGCCCGTCCGCCGATTTCTAATCAATGGAAACGTCTTGAGGTGTCCAATTTCCAAGGCCTCACGGGACAGAACTAAAACCTTCCATATGGCTGCGGGCCATATTTTCGTGAATTGCGGATGGATGTCGAATCATGCGTGATATCAGACCGTACCATGCAGAACGCAGTGAAACACATTGCGATTATTTCTGAATTTACTAGAAAAAGTCCATGGATCTAAACCGAACACATTTTTACCTTAAATGGGGTTTTAGTCCGACATGGCGCGTGCTCTGGGTGCTTAATGTTTTCTTCAGATGTCGATGAAAGGGGCTTCACATTTGACTAATAACCTTTGGCGGTCCACAATAAAAGGCAGCGCGAGCAGTCAGTTGCACAACCCTGGCCTAAACCGGTCAGGCGATTTGATCCCTGGCCGATGTAGAGATGATCGATGCCCCGCGGGTTTGAAACAGATTCTTGGGATAGGTACATGACAAGGAGCCTCAAAAACAATTTCAAATATTTTCCCGAAAAGGCTCCAAAGTTTTTGTCGAGCTATTTCTTCAGATAGCGTAAAGACTGCTTAAAAATTGCTCAGGTCACATTTCGTTCGAATCTGCGTTTTCAAAAATTGCAAATGCAAATGATAAACTTTTGAAGCGTTGTGAAGGGTGAGTTAAGCTGTGCGTGTTAACTCTAAAAGACCCGAGTTCAAACCTGGGTGCGGATACATTTGTTTTGCTGGTCAGAAACACTTCAGGGTCATGTATTATATTGGTGGCGGTAACAAATAATCCGAGAAAGTATGTGCGGTTGTAACAGCACTCGTTTTAGATTGATTTAGTTTTAGTTTTGGCCACTGACCACTTTGGTCTTGATCGATGTGTGTGGATGCTTGAGGGACCCGTGAAGTTTGGTGGGATGCGGAGGGAGGAACCAGTAGAGATCGCTCTCTTAGCGAACTCTACAGCTTAGTGTGCTCCCCTTTTGCTTCTGATGATTTCCCAGAGATTCGCGAGGTAAATGAATATTAAATGGTGCCACCGTATCGTTGTCGAGTATTTCGCAGCACACAACTAATGAAGTTTTTTCTTTGCTTCCAGCGGAGTGCGCTCTTCGGAAACTGGTTGCTTCAAGAACTTGCTTGGCGGTACTGTGTCCCCTGAGGTGAGTCACCCGATTCTGTGAATTTGTCTCTTGTTCTTGTCATTCGTATTCTGTTCGAAAGGTTTCGGTCAGGTCTTGAATACTGTACAAATAGCATCATGTATTTCTAATTAGCCCAAAGTATAATTCATGTATGCTATCTATAAAACATCTAAATCCTTACTAAAATTTTTTTGCGTAATTTTTATTTCCTTTTGCGCGAATTAATGGCTAACGTATTTGTGATATTGTACGTTTGTACTTATAAAGGCGATGATAATTGCTCAGTTTTACACGTTTTATTTCTTGTCAAAAACAGTATAGGCTGTATGTGGCACATGTGGAAGAAGGACTTCTGCACACGTTTTCATGAACTCCAGAATCGCTTCCCCACGCGCATACAATACATGTACTACATTATGTTCTAACACATTGCCAGATGACATTCAACGATTAAATTCCATTCAGGAGTTTAAATGCCAATTCAAATACTTTCTCGGTATGACTGTTTCTGTACAATTAGAGACTATAGCGAGCATTATAATGAACAGCCTTGTTATAATTGAAAATATGCAGAACAGATTACAGACGTAGCAGAGTCTGTATAATATTGTTATTCGAAGCATCAAAAACATTTTTTTTAACTTTATTCGTTTTCCACCAGACGTTGCGAGATTAGCGCTGATGAGGATCGCTACAAAGCAAAAAGATCTTAAGATTAAATATATTTTGATATCTGACGTCTTTTATTCAATTACATAAATATTAATTTTAACAATGATATTGAATGTATAAATTACCATTTTGACTGCATAGCTTCTACACGACTGTAACAAGTTTTGTGTCTCTAGACCTAAAGTTAACCATCTGGGTCAATGACCTCCATCTCGGTCAGGCTTTTAGTCTTTGAGGGAATGCTGAGATGGCGCCTTGTAATGTATCTTCGTTATCTGTGCACGTCTTCTAGAGTTCTGTAAGAAATATAATTATTCTAATTATTGTTCATGTTCTCACTCAGAAAGTAGATTCCTTCACGAAGGGCAATGAGTGATGATAGCCAAAAATCTATAGCTGATTTGCCTGTGCAAATAGTTCCTAATATATTGGAGCGAATATTTTCTTATAAATTCTTGCCAAAAATACTCATTTCCATCTGTATCCAGGATTCACCCGGTATGAAGGAGAGGTTAGGGAATCCAGAATTTAAGAAAACACGCACAGAATAACACTTTTCCCCATATTACGTCTCGCACACAGTTTTAATTGTTTATGACGATAAATAAAAAAATTCTATACGTAGTTGACTGGTAAACCTGGTGTGGTTAGCAACATTTCAAGGAAGATATTTTCTATGAATTGCTTGATTCTGGATAACAGATTGACGGCAAAACGTCCGTATGTTTGTGCCCCTGTTGGTCACTTCGTTCCTGTTCCTCGTACGAACCCTCGACATTTTCAAAATTTCTTCTCAATGCCTCCAAATCTTTCGATTAATTTTAGTCCTAGGATAGCGCCAAGGGCGTTTAAAAGAAAGCCGTAAGCCTGGCATTCGTTAAAAGTCCAAACTTTTGGAAAATTGTCAAACTTAAACATTTTTTCATACTCTTCCTACAACTACACTTTTGGAGATCATTTTTATTCCTTATTGCAACCTATTCTTGAAATAAGGTCATGTACAATTTTTCGAATTTATTATTATTGTTGCTTATATTTTTAATATATGCAGTTTTCAACATTGTTTTCTCAAAAACGACTCAAACTTTTCTCATGGCGTATATCAAAGGACGTTAAAAAGTGCTGGTGCTATTTTCGGCGAACTCTCTATTTTCAAAAATTGCAAATAAAACGTTACAATATAAAAGTATTAAAGATGGAGATTTTTGTCAAAAATGTTCTAACGTATTAGCTATTTAAAAAGGATCGTGTATTTTTTTGAAAAAACGTAGTCGTTTTTGGAGGATTTCTTCTTAAATTTCTACTATTTATTAAAAAACGTTTTTCAAAGGTCTGTAAGTTTTTCCTCGAATTTATTCCGCGGATGGAGGAAAGGATCCTTAAAAACATGGCGCACGTCTAATTTTCTCTGAACTCTCGGAATGAAATAAAATTGCATGTTGGAAAAAATGGGAGAGACCATTACATTTTCAAGCGTCTGCAAAACGACCGAGCGATATAGCGAAACGGCGCCTGGCAAATTAATTGGATAGACCTGAGTTCGAGTCCAGGCGCTGGGAACTTGTTTCTGCTTCAATACACATTCTCAAGTTAATGCGTAATATAACATTGCCACTCCGTTACAAATAATGCGAGACAGTATGTGATCTTTTTATTAATTTGTAGCGTCTATCATTTTGACGCAACGCGTCTCCATGGCCGTTAAGGGGCGTTCAGCGCTTTGCGCTGGGGAGTAATTCTGTATTAACTTTCTGTCGTCGCGTCACGTCGCGTCGCAGTCAGTTGTCAAGAGGACCGCCAGGTGGCATCTCCCCGTACGCACCTCCTGCTACGCGCTCCTGCGTCACTACCCAGCGGCCAGAATTGGGAGGAAATAGAGGTGGGGTTTATGACACTTCACAGGGTTTGGACTAGCCCTTTTGAAGCAGCCAAACTCGTTTTGTTGGAAATTTCATACGAGATTCGATGGGAATCGAACGCGGACCTCAGTGGTGAAAGGCTAGCGACTTCGCTATGTGCCACGAGCGAGGCTTTTATTTATTTATTTTACGTCAAAACAGTTAAAACTGCATATGACGTGCTATGGGGAGAAGTGAATTGTGTGCGCATTTTCAAAATTCTGTGATCCCTACACTAAGTCATATACTACTTGAATTTTGAATGAAAACTCCCATGTAATAAAATCTATTTTCAAGGATAAATAAAAATAAATGTTGGGCTCTTATCCGTGTTGTCTTTCGGAATAATACTTCCTGCCGCGACAACATGGAAATGATAATTTTAATAACTGAATTTCCCACTGAATTCTAGAAGACGTGCACAGACATTGAAGTTACATTTATGTCCAGATGCAAAACAAGGGGCCATCTCAGCATTTGCTCAATGGATCAGGGAAACTAGAGGAAAAACCTGATCGAGATGGGGGTCATTGACCCAGAAGCTGCGATACAATAGTTGTTACATATTGTTTAGAATTATACACTGCAATGGTAAATAATACATTAAATATTACTCTTAAAATTAATGTTAC
The DNA here is from genome assembly GCA_964035755.1 of Teleogryllus oceanicus. Classification (NCBI taxonomy): domain Eukaryota; kingdom Metazoa; phylum Arthropoda; class Insecta; order Orthoptera; family Gryllidae; genus Teleogryllus; species Teleogryllus oceanicus. The sequence goes on along the minus strand of CAXIVR010000001.1, from coordinate 354,648,410 downwards.
TTTCCGTGTGATGTTCAGTGTAGTCTATTTTGATAGGATCAGTATAGGCTTGATATGAATTTTGCAACGAATAATCAAGAGAAAAATGTATTGTAACAAGAAAATTGCATCATTAATGTTTATATATCACTATTGTATATATTTTTGTCAACTATTTTACATTCGAGGACCGCGTTTGGTTTTGTGTTAATTTTGGACGCGCGTTAAGCCACTCGTGTGCGCCGACAACGATGCGCGTCGACGCAACGCTCGTAAAACGCAGGCCTCACGTGATTTTGAACACTAATAATCTTCCAACCGTTGTCCAGCGTGTTTCCAATCGCATATACACCACAGGTAAATACACCATAGGTAAATTGACTGCGTGTCTTACTCATCTTCACGAATTGCATATTTTATTAGCGTGGTTTCGTATATTTAATTTACTAATTAATAATACGCTTATAGAATCCACGGTTTCTGAAACCAGCCAGCAAAGTTGAAGTACATTACTTGTGACAGGCATATTAAGAATTTTGAAAATGACACCATATTGAAAGCGCCTCTCTATCTCCGTCATAAAGGGTCACTGGGCGCAACCTTCAGTCCCCTTTCCAACAACCTCGACCGCATAACTCTACAACTGTTGTTCTAGACAGGCAGTTTGAGCGTCCACTGCCCTCGAATTATTGGCGCAGTTCATTCACCAGATTCCTGCACCAAATAAAAGTTGATTGTTGATGATCCGGGCGTGTTAACTACTAAGGTCATTATCTCGTAATTGTAGTGCATTTCCCTCGCGATGTGACCGTGATCTTTCACCATTGGATAGTGAGATTCGGGACCGACCTACAGTCTGCTACCAAGGTTTTCCCCAAGCAAGTATCTCCCACCAGCGGGGCACCGTCCCAGTCGGGATAAACTCTAAGCGCCTGACCGCTCTCCCGGCGTGTGTGATAGTATAATGCATGCTCGTGTGTGTGTCTGTGTGTGTGTGTCTGTGTGTGTGTGTGTGTGTGTGTGTGTGTGTGTGAGGAGGTAAGAGGAAGGAAAGCCAGCGCAGTCCGTGGCCCGTTAGTTTGGGTACTACGCCGACATTCCCCTTGTGTGGATCGGAGAAGGCACAGAAAACTGACGATTAGAGCTACCGGTCCCTGAAATTTTTCTTCAGTAAGCGACTGAATTCGACCTAGCTGACAAGGTAGTGGCGAAAATCCTGCCACCATCGGGACTCGAACCTAGGACCTGCCGGTCAGAGTTACTGCAGCGACACATGTCAGTTGAAGCCCGAAGTCCCAGCAGCGGTGTGTGCATCAACTATCTGTACCTCCCTGGCTGGGCACTGACAATTGATCATTTACTAGGTAAATGTGAGAAAATTAATCTCACATCTCACAAACACCATATGTCACATGTCTCATATGTCACAGTTTGTATTGTCATTGACTAAATAAATCAAATTAAACAAATCATTGTCAAAATCTAATAGAGAAAGAAAGTGCTGTTTTATTGCCACTACTTCTGTTGTGATCTCCTCTGATATTCTTCCTGAATCAGCTACATATGTCCTGTTTTGTTACGTTTCTGCTTGTTATTTCAACATATTACACCTTAAGGATACATACATCTTGTCTTGTCCTACGGTGATCTTCTTTTGTCTGAGAGAATTGTCCCCCATTGGCATCGTTGCCAACATATCCACCCTGATGCTGCAGCCTTCATTAGGCCGTCAGACGAAAGGGTAGTTGATAGCATTCCCTTGACTGGAGCGTTTGTGCTCAACAGCATGGAAGTATAGTACATGCTCTCCCCCTGGACGCTGTTTTTCCTCGTTTTGTTCCCACGCCCGCTCCCTGGCGTTCTCAGTCGCCGTCGCGGCTTCTGCTCAACTCCCGTTTAAATTGCTCTGGAACACCTCTAGTTTGTTCTTCCCCATTTTTAATAAGTGGTTTGCAGTTGGGGCGCGGTAATGGCCTTCCCACGCCTATATTCCAGGTGTCTCTGCTCTGTTGTTTGTGTGTGGACAAGAGGACTGCTGCTTGAGCCGCCAGGACGGACACGAAAGACGCAGGGCGCGGCGGCCTTGGTGTGTCGCGGCCCTACGTTTGCTCCTGAGCACAATGATAACTCACGTGTCGCTTGACGTCAGAATTGGCTGATTCCCATTCATCTGTGATGTTTCATTTTATCCATAATAAGTGAATATAAAATAAAGTCGGACGTAGGAAGCGCTTGGAAGCAAATTACTTACTCGAGTCGAATGAAATTGACCTCAGCCAACATGGGTGGCTAGAGTTAGTGACGTACGCCACAGGGATGAGAGATACAGTAGATATGTGATAGACACTAGATTTCTGGAGGAAAGTTCCCAATACTAATTAGAGCCTAGATGTGTAATTTCCTGTTCCTCTGTCGTATTGATACTTTCTCTCTACGACGTAGAGAGATGACAGGGTAGTTGACTACACTGTCCGTGTGTCCGTCTGTGAACAACGTTAGCAGGTAAGCTGTTCAGCGAAATTTCTCCAAAATTTTCCCTAATCGATCTGGCTGATGTTGCGGCCACTTGAATTTTAAACCGATATTTTAATTTTGGAAGGTACTTTACATAAAGCCCCTAAGACATTTTCCAAATTTTCAAAAAGTCTGCATTGTTTTTGATTAAATTTTGTTGTTGGATAGTGTGAAGGGAATTTAAGAGAATGGTGCAGATCTCATGTTTGTTGAAAACTGATTTTTTGAAAATTGCAAAAAGTTCAAATCTTTTTCGGACTCTTCCTACAACTAAAAAATTAAAGATATATTTTTCCCGGAATAAAAATTGTTTCTTAAAGATATATTTTCAAATAAGGTCCTGAACAATTTTTCAAAAAAATGAGTACTTTTTGGGTAGTTTTGCGTAAAAATACTGGCGAGAAAATAAGAGGGCGTGTTATTTGTGTATTTGTTTATTCTCGCTCGGTCTGTAGCCGTCAGTAGCCGTGAACGACTGATTCAGTAGTTGATTTTTTTAAAGAGCAGGAGTACACATTTTTTATCGTGGTTATTTCATTTCAGAAGCAATTAGTTTCTGGAAAGGAATAGCCTTTCCGTGTAAATATAACTTAGCCAAAAAATTCTCTGGGTAATTTCCTTTTCTATCATTTACGATAAGGATTGTGTTTATCTAATTTAAAATGGGTTGCTGAAGGTATTGGAGAATTTTTTTATAGAATTGTGTGGATAGATGGAAAAATGTGCAGTGGTGGTGTGATACAGAGTTCTTGATGGAGTTGGGATAAATCAGAGTGCGTTTGTGATTATGTTTAGGTATTTATTTTGGACGTTTTGAATTTTGTGAATATTGGTTTTGGATGCTGCGGCGCAGATTGGAGATGCATAACATAATATAGGTCGTAACATTGTTAGTAGAGATGGATGGATGTGTGTAATTGAAGTGGGGCTGATTTCTTAAGTAAGGGATATAACTGAGGTGTTGTTCTTGTGGATAGTGCAATTGTGCTTGACATTTGATCTCCATGTAGGTCGAAAGAATCCATGCTATGTTGTGGTTTGGACAGGTGGGTATGAGTGAGTCGAGGGGTTTTGAAAGAGTGAATTTTTTCCTCTGCTCTTGCTTGCCCGTATCTGAATATGCCATTTTCGAGTCCAATCGGAAAATCTGGTGAAATGATTTTCTAGATCCCCTATTGCTGTTTCTGTGTCTGGGCTTGTGGAGTGGATTGCTGTCGTCTGCAAAGGTGGCAACGGATGTTGGTGTGGTGGGGAACTGGCACTGAGAGCGCGCCGGGAAGTAGCACTGAAAAAGTACGTTAACTAAGGAAACCTATTATGCGTGAGAGATACTGGGTATAGCCAATGTTCCGGAGTTTGAATACCAGTCCTTGGTGCCATACTGTATGAAAAACTTTTGTGATACTCTATACTGTATGTGTAATACTGCTGCTGTATGCTGATGGTCATGGAATCCTTCGATAATATCCTCTGTCAATCGTAATATTTGGTTGTGTGTAGAAAGCTGAAGTTGGGAGACAAACTGACGAGGAGGTCTTATGTTTAATGTGGTGAGGTGAGTATTAACCCACTGGGTGTGGAATAGAATTGAACCATGCCATGCGGACGTAGTAATAGGTACGGTGTCATGGCTAAATGAAGAAATATCAGGTTCAAAAATTTTTCGAAACGATCATAAAAAATTTCGGCGGGACAGGGGAACTAGAGGCGGGGTGGTCTTTATTTTAGTTAAATCATGTATAAACGTGAACTTGAAATGGAAAAGCATTGAGAATGAAATGATAGGAGTAGATATAAGCATAGACAACTTGCAGACAATCGATATTTTTGCGTGTTATAGGCCACCAAACGGTAATTATTCCATTCTTCTGGACATAAATGTAACTTCATTTTCTGTGCACGTCTTCTAGAATTCAGTGGGAAATACAATTATTCAAATTATAGTTTCCATGTTGTCGCGACAGGAAGTATTATTCCGAAGCACATGATAAGAGCCAAAATTTATTGCTTATTTATCCTTGAAAATAGATTGTATTACATGGGAGTTTTTTTTCTCTCCCTTTCAAAATTCAAAATTTAAGTAGTATATGACTTAGTGTAGGGATCACAGAATTTTGAAAATGTGCACAATTCACTTTTCCCCATAGCACGTCATATGCAGTTTTTAACTGTTTTTTGACGTTAAATAAATAAATTAATCGTCGAGGGCATATTGTCTATGTATGGTAGGAAGAACGTAGTGCCTAATATGCCCCCGCGGGACTCCAAGTGCAATTGGCAAAGTCAGAAAGATGTGAACATAATGTTGCATCATTCCAGTAAGGTATTTCCACTCTCTGAGATCGTTGTTCAAGGTACGAACATAACCCATCTAAGGCAATACCACGGATTACATATGAAGGTAATTTTGAAATAAAATATTATCATCAATGACCTGAAAATCTTTTGAAACAACTAAAAATATTCCAACGGGTTCTTCGTTTTGATCCAATGATGCCACATCTTTAAGAAAATAAAATATGGCTTTCCATAGATTTTGATTTTCGAAATCCATGTTGGCAATCTGAAAACGCGTCGTTGCCACTGAGGAAGGTTACGTACATCAATGAATTCTCTCTAATATTTTTGAAAAAACTGACAAATGAAAAATTGGTCGATATTGTTGATTTCATTTTTGTTGGCTTTTTTAAGAGCGGCTTAATCTTAGCTGTAATGAAAATATCTGGAAACGTTCTGGTGCATAATGATGCATTAAATATTCGAGTTAACGGATGTACAGTAAATGTCTTGAACAAACAATCCGGATATTAATTTAAACCGACCGAATGTTTATTTTTAAGTTTACCGATTACTCTGTGAATTTAATTTGAAGTTTCGGAAACGAACATAGTGTTTAAATTTTTTTGGGAGACGTCTGATGTAGAATTTTGTGGCTGAAGACCCTTAATGAGATCGTCAACAATTATCAAAAAGTATTGGTTAAAGAGACTTGCCATCTTGAGTCTTTAGGACGCAATGCATTCATATGTCAAAACACTTTTGCAAAAACAAAATCCCTCACAGTCGAACAACTTTATTTTAGCCGGCTCCCTTGACTAATACCTACATTAGTTGGATGACGTTCGAAATTATGAGTTCATCACCATTCAGTTTTTTCCTCAGTGTCTGGCTAATGTGCGAATGAACCGGCAATTCCTAACGTGAGCCACATTTCGGTCTTGAGCCGTAACAGGCGAAACTTTCCTCGGTCCTTCCTTGCACACGCGGCCGCGGAAACTCAGTCTGTGCGACTTGAGCGATCAATATCACATATAAGATAAAATGATTGAAGATGAAGTTAAACGAAAAGAACATGGGAAGTACATGTTCTAATATTAGAGAGTAGGGTCAGTCAGGGTTAATATGGTACAGCAAAAAATTGGGGATTATGTGATACACTTTAAAAAATGTTTGTTATTTATATCCCAAATTAATAGCAAATAATAGAAAATATTCTTTCATTAATTAGAATATTGGATGCACTCAAAGTATTACGATATTTGGGCAAAAAAATGAAAATGGAAATGACTTATTTTTTCAGCCAATCAAGTTTCCATAGAGATGGAAAACTTTTAATGTTTTTTTTTTAAAAAATTTGGGACATCTATTTTTCTTCGTTAAGAGTTCGAAAATATTAATTATATCATGACGATACAACATCGACTTTCAGGAAACAAATGTGATTCGTTTGATGGAGCTAATGTGTTACGGGTGTCTGTTTTGTTATTGTTTTTACTCGCTAAAAATTAACAGGCAGCCAACAGAAGATTATATTTTTTTATTGTTTTAGCGTAATACCTGGGTTACTTAGTTAAGGTTTTGGGTATATTTGGATTATTTGCTATATAAACTATTATTTTACAGAAAGTATCACCACTAAAAAGCTTTTGATTCTTTCTTAATGTTACTTATAACAAAGAAAAATGAAGGCAAAGTCTTACTCAAGTTACCCCTAAGTATAAATAAATAACTTTTGTTTCTATTACAAATATATTTACGTGGATTTATTATTTCAAGTCTACAATGCAAATCTGAAGATGCCTGTTTTGGTTGGTTTATCCCCCCTGGATTGCGAATGTCGGTAGGTCACCCCAGTTTACGGTACATCATACGCACGGAAATCCGTAAAGTGATTGCTCGGATTTGCAATATTTACGTTTCTGTTCAATAATAAGTTTTCTATGGAACGCAAATGCGTAAAATATCCTGAAACATGTTTAATAATTTAAATTCATCACGTAATACAGACAATAATAAAATGGTGTGATAGTGATGGTGTGATAATAGGTTTCCTTTAAGCATTTCTACATTAAACTAGGGATTCTACCATTGCCTTGTTTCTGGATTAACGAATCGTTGAGTTTTACTGATAATGCGACTTGCTCAAGGGTGTATCACATTTACAGGGAATTATTTTCAGGCTCAAGGCTACAAGAACAAAACCACATGCAATGCATGTACACTATTTTATACAAGTATTGCCGGCTTTGGTGGCTCAGGGTATCAATTGATATCACTGCAGTGCCTCTGACCGGGACGTCCCAGGATTCGAGTACCGATGGCGGCAGGGTTTTCGACACTAGATTGCTAGGTCGAAATCAGCCGCTCTCTAGAGGAGAATTCTGGTGCCGGCTGCTTTGGGCGGTTGTTTTCTGTGGTTTCTCCGATTATTACCTGACGAATGCCGGTGCAGTACCCTAACGAACAGGCCACGGACTGCGCGCGATCTTTCCTTTCTCTTCCTTGCCCTGTTCTTACCCCTTTCTTACATATACATACTTACATGCACTACACTACCACACATGCCTGGAGGCCGGGCGATAGTCGCTGGTAGCTGCGTGATTGGAGAAATCCCTGGAAGCCGAAGTGCAGCTCGGCGTCGAAGGAAGATTATCCAGCAGCAGAAGATCACTTCCCGTGATAAAACATGCACCCCACTTAAGGGATGCCCTGCTATGTTGACTCGCCCGGACACACTGTATACCTGAAACACTGTGTAAACCAAGTACAACTCATTCCCCGATTAGAAAAATTATAATCAGTACGCGTTTTTAATGCCAAGTAAAATGATTTTTGTTGCATAATTTTCTATACATTTGGAGACTACACTGATCAACAACTAGTGGTGCTGAAACAGCACATGCTTTCTCTCATAATTTCTCAACTTTCAGTATTCAAAAATCCAGAGTTCACCGAAAACGAGATCCGCGCCATTCTCGTAGGGGTTCCCTTGTTTTAACCGTGGAAATAATTTCAAGAAAAAATTTAGAGCAGTTTTTACAAAGTGTATTTCTTAAATTACATTAATTTCAAGCACAAATCACGCAAAAACGTCTGTTTCTTTCTTTCTTCCCTTCTTCTTTCTTTCTTTCTTCCCTTCTTTTTTCTTTCTTCCTTTCTTTTTTTCTTCCTCTTTTTTCTTCCTTTCTTTTTTTCTTCCTCTTTTTTTTCTTCATTTCTTTTTTCTTTTCTTTCTTTCTTTTCTTCCTTTCTTTTTTTCTTTTCTTTCTTTCTTTTCTTTCTCTTTTTTCTTTCTTTTCTTTCTCTCTTTTTTTTCTTTCTTTTCTTTCTCTCTTTTTTTCTTTCTTTTCTTTCTCTCTTTTTTTCTTGCTACAGCTCTGGCAACATAAGTTAACAGAGGCCGTCTGCGTTCTATGTTCAACCCTCGCACGGCTTGGGCTAATTGTAGCAAATTTGTTAATTTTCAGTTTTCTGTTCTGAACCCTTCCCTTTAGAACCGCAAACCTTGGAAATTGTTTAAAAATTACAAAAGTATTGCTTCTAAATCGCCTTTAAACGAAATGCAAAATTCACAATTCACCAATTCGATGGGCGCTATCGTCTTTCGTTTTCGAGATACGTAATTGTTTATAAGACATTAGCATCTCAAGACGACTATTGTTTTCGCTGTCAATCGTAATGCAGTTCCCACGCGAGTGTTTTCTACAAGACGTTTTGCAACGTGTCGCGTAGTTTCCCCACCACGTCCGTTCGAGCGGGGCGGAGCGAAAGGGGCGGGGCGGGTAAGCGGCCATTACTCGCGCATGCAACGCCATGCGAATTGCTGCGTTTCAGCTCTCTAATTTTTCATTTTATTCTAATACTTTCATTTCCCTTTGTTTAACAATTACCGCATACATTTTAAGCATAAATTGTTATACATATAAATATAACCATCAGATTACCACATCTTTGGTCCATTAATGGGCATCTTCAAGGGTAGGAGTTCTTCTGATGAAGATGCCCAATCAGCGGTCCACAAGTTTCTATAACGTCAACCAAACAGACCGGTAGCGATAGATCAGTGGATCAACTTCTGTCACTGCAGCGCTTATGACCGGGAGGTCCTAGGTTCGAGTCCTGATGGCGGCAGACTAGCTTTTCAGCTAGATCGAATACAATCGCTGTCTGGAGGAGAATTCTAGCGGCCGACTGCTCTGATCGGTAGTTTTCCGTGGTTTCTCCGATCAAAACCAGGCGAATGCCGGAGCAGTACCCTACCAAACAGGCCACGGACCGCGCGCGATCTGTCCTTCCTCTTCCTTGTCCTATCCTCTCCCGTTACACACACACTTACACTAACATGCACTACACTACCACATATTGCGGGAGACCGGTCGGGATCTTAGAGCTTCTCCCGACTGGGGCGGTGCCCCGCTAGTGGGAGAGTCCTGGTTAGGGGGAACCCCACTAGCCGACGGTAGGTCGGTGCCGGATCTCGCCATCCAGCAGGGGAAGATCACCGCCATCTCCCGAGAAAAAACATGCACTACACTAACAGGACTAATGACCTAAGCAGTTGCCGCGCCCGGAAACACGAAAAAAATCAATCAATCAATCAACGAAGCAAACAGCGTTTTCTTACACGGTATGAAAGCACTTCTTATGCCACGGCGTAATTGCATCGAATGTAGAAGAAACTATGTAGAAAAATAATGTACAAGGAAACACTCTCTCTGCTGTAAAACAGTGGAAAAAAATTAATTGCGGTTTACTGTTAATTCTCTCTCGTAGATAAAGAGAACTCACTATCTTCGGGAGGAGAACGCTTCAATATCGTTGTTTAATTTAACAACACATTTCAAAATACTTTACATTTGTTTTTTAAGATACTTGTTATTTTAAAATACTTTACAACAGTTTTTCTCTTATTACACATCACACATGTTGTTTACCGTGGTATGCTCTTTACAGACAGGTTTTGAACAGATGTTACATCGCATTGTTTCCTACTTCTTTCCCAATGGCACAAATAACATCTTTGTATCATTAAAACATATCCACCGTTTAAAGACAATCATTGATTGACAATTATCACGACGTTTCGTAACTAAGTTAGTTACATCATCAGGATTCTAAAAATTACCAAAAATATAGAAATCACTAACCTAATCTCCATGTCAAATTGTCACATACGTAAAAAGTTAATTACAAAGATCAATCATTGTATTCACCGTAAGAATAAACTTTAATGAATATTTTTTTAAACTTTTAAATGATTAAATGTTAAACCAGTAAGGACGAAATATAATTAAAAATCTCTCACCTGGCTGTTATCCCGTGGTGTTACATCAGTGAATTGAATTTCAACTTGCAATCTAGCTCGAGGACACTGGAACTCTCCGTATGACCTCCCCCTAGAGGCGTTACGAAAAAACTACACAAGACCGGAGAACTGGGGTAACGTCGCAATGGCGTAGGAATACGCAGTTTCGACAACCTAACTATTCGAATTATCTGAACTTAATAAATTGTCATTACTCTGAATTTTCTTAATTTTATACAAAACATTGTCCTATGCATTAGGAAAGATATACCTCTCTACGTATGTGTTAAGAGTCTGATTGAGTTTGATATAATGATTCTCTGAAGTAAGACGGAGTCGCCTGACCTCACTGTCCAAAATAACTGGATTCTCGAAATCCAATTCATGTAACAAATTGAGTGAATGTCTGGATACAGAATGAAAGCGTGAAGATTATTTAATATTCTTAGAGGCCTGTTTCACTGGGCGTTGAGTTTGTTCCATGTATGTTAATTTGCGATGTAAACAGGGTAACCTATATACTACATTCTCTCGTTCCATAAATGGAAACTGGTCTTTCACAATGTTTATCCGGCTTTGTTAATTAATGTATTGTATATTTTGAATTTAATATTTGATCGAAGACTTTTTTTCGTAAACTTATTGTGAATTCTATGAATAAAAATGCATGTTTGGTAACTGTTGTTCTATTACCATACTAATGCAACTCATGAATTAAGAACTTACTATTATTAAATCCATATAGAAAATTATTTTGTACATAATTATTGGTTTGTGGTTTTGTTTTTTCTGTATTCAAAGTGTATTCTTTTTTCTCGGTGTGTATTAAGTATGTTGTACATATAAGTTGGCATCACTATTGTAGCCTAACATGCTAACAGATTCGGATACGCAACACGTGCAGAATGCCTATCACAAATGAATCCTATCTAATTTATGTGAGATGGAACTACGTAGACAATAGGGACATGTAGAATCTAGGACGTACATTATTCATAACCTTACAGGTAAAAAACAATGAAACTATATTGTTAAGAAACCAAGTGTGTAAAGTGTCTGTTTTGTTTCCTGTGACCCAAACTGAAGAACCATTTGACATATATAAGAACTTGATTCATTAATGAGAAAGGTCGAAACTGTCCTTGAGGCTTCTTGTAAAGAATCCCCAAAATCAAAATATCCGTATGAATTCAGGAGACCTGGGGTTCATGTAAATCGGGGAATATTGACTTTGGTAAAATAAAAGAACTATTTCGGCGCTAGCGTTGACCACGGATGGACACACGTTTTGCAGTTGATTTTTCGGTATCAAGGACTCACAAAACATGAAATCTGACCAGGCAACTTACCCACTCTTTCATGACCAGGACCCGGCAATAAGCGTTTTTCTGTCGAAAATTTGCCCCGTCGCACGATTTCGAAACTTTCTCTTCATACGAAGTAAGGGTGGGCAGCGGTCGAGAAGAGGGCGGGGCAGGCAAGCGGCGACCGCGAGCCCTTCCCAGCGCCGGAAGCTGCAGGTGGCGCGAGCAACTTGCCAGCCTGACCCTTGGCTTCAGCGTCTGGACGCAGTCGGCTTCGATCCTGGCGACATTCGCGGGATTGTATGTGTGGATCTGAGAGTGTAACACTTGGCGATATCCCCATGGAACTTCGTGGCTATGATCCCGAGCAAGCACTTTGGTGATTTGGTACCTAAGCACGGTATTAAAGACATAGGAGGAATCGGTTAAATTGGTCGTGAAACGGCCACGCTCTGTTAATCCTCCGGTACAAAGGACCATGACCACAGAGCGTGTTAAAACCCCGGTACATGAGGTAGCAGCTCGCTCAATTGTCGGTCAAGTTAGAGAGTCTGTGCTGCAACAGTTGAACAGCCTGGAACAGGCTATGTCGCCCTGGCGTAGGCCAACTGTTCACCCACGGCAAACGAAACCTCTCGAGAATGCCCTAGGCTCCAGCGGGGAAGGTGAAGAGGACAGCTTGTACGGTGGCCGTCCATGCTGTGTAACATCCAAAGACGTATAAAGAGAGGTCTGAGCTTCTTGATTACGAAGGCGCCAGAGTCCAACGCCCCGGGCAGGTGTTTCTTGATGCCGAGTCAGAGGATAGTAAACGCATCATTGAGGAGATTCAGGGCAAGCGGTACCCTGAAATTGCCCGATTCATGGTGCACCCAGCCATTTTGAGAAAGGTTTTATCTCCGAGGAAGTAAAAACCTCCTTCCCGGCTGAAATGCCGGTTAACCTTCAGGAGATAAATAGGATATTGCGCTAACGGAGGAAGATAAGTGACTAATCGAGCGGGAACTGGGAAATGAATGCGTCTCCCAGGCTGTGGGCTATAGGTGGTTTGTGTACTTTCGCTCTTTTTCCGCAGAAACCTTTGCTAACCCGACACGGTCCAATCGCTGTCAGCGGCACGAACACACGAGTGTACTTGCAACGCAGACGCGACAATATGCGTTAAAAGCCCAGAACCGTTTACGTTTCAGCATTACTGCGACGGGAGCCAGCCAAGAACCCGAAATCAAGCGAGCTAACGGCTGCCTGAGCGTAGTGTGCGCTCGCACAAGAGCCTTCTGTACAAGCAGGCAATAGACAACGAAATGGCTCGAACTGACTATCGAAGGTCATTTATTCTATGAATTATACAATCGTACACTACTTCTGGAACCGGCTCCTCTGAGGGCACCTGCGGCATAGCCTTTATCCACTAAGCTTACATAGACGAGTAAACTCTGGCATAATGTCAATATCGTGTTTAATCTTCTCATTCATTGAACATGCCTGGTCATTTCCGTCAAATACCTGGTTAAGGCAAACGAGCGAGAGTCCCCTTTGCACACGCGTCTCCGGCGCAGCCGGTGGGTCCGAAGATCGAGCCTTGGGCCTCCCTTGACGGCCCTTGATCAGCGACTTCCGTTTGCAGTAGGCGTAGGTGCTGATTCGATCTCTGTAAAGTGATTCTCGTGTCAAAGGGGAGAGGAGACCCAATCTCACCCAATGGCTCCGAACATCTAGAACAGCCCGTAACAGCTACAGTCGCTCTGCCTTAGTAGTTGGTATTGAGCTCGGGCGCGATTAGAGAGCACAAGAGGTGGCGTCGCTTACACGTGGCTTCGCGTAAGATGGCGGCGGGGAGTCGAAGAGTTTCTGAGTACCTATGACCACACACTGCCTAGAAATTGCTGCGGATGCTGCGGCTTTCGGATGGCATCTCTGAAGAGGGGCAGCAGCTCGGGAGATGCCCTCAGGGTTCCACGCAAGGCTCCGACTTCAGATTGCTTCCCCGCTTACACGGGTCCAGCTGACCACCTCACTCGCTGTTGGAGACACTGAACAACCGCCTGGCGTCCGGACGTTTTCCGGCTCAATGGAACATGTCGCACGTGATGTTCCTACGTAAAAAAAAAAAAATAACGATAGAACTGCTGACGGCTTACCGACCCATATCCTTATTACTCGATATTGGGAATGTACTCGACAAACGAGCCATTTTGAAAGTTACTCAACGTCTGAGGAAAGAAGGGAACTTCGCGGATTGCCAACGTGGAAGCTGGCTGGTCCACGGGGGGGGGCGGTAATAAACCACTCGCTTGCTATCCCTCGGGCTCGTTCAGCGATGAAGTATACGCTAGAACTGTTCCCAGAGGGCTTTGCCCGTGCGCAGTGGGCCATGATTACGGACACCTGAAGAAGGTGGCGTATTCCACGGTCGCTCAGAGCAGCTGGGTTGAATGGTTTCCCGTGGTTCTCCGCAGCCCTGCGTCCTTGCTTCGGCTGAAGGTTCTCGCGCAAACAGTGAACTGCTCACGCCCTTCGCGGTGGCGCCGCACTCCTGCGCCAAAGAGTCCCAGCGCAACAGATTTTCCCTCGGCTGCGGCGGCCGCGGCGCAGTGGTGACCTGTGGATGCAAATGCAGGTTTGGCGTCCACGGCGCCCCTGCTCCTTGAAGGTGCTTAATAGGCACAAACCAGTGCAACCGCAGGTCGTCACGGGCGCAGGCTGTTCCACGTGCGTCTTCTTACGTCTTCTTCTCACCTGCGACGGCGTCTTCCCCGCCTGGCCAGCCGTCCCAGGTCGCTAAGGGGCTTCAGGAAGCGGATGACCTTGTGGAAAAATCCGCATTGCACAAGCGGCCCACTTGATAGAGCATGACTCGCGGGGCTGGCGTGGCCTCTCCAAAGAGGGAGCCTGCCACGACGTCGCTGCAGTGCCTGCCTGCCGCCTGCCTGCAGTTCGTTTCCCTTCCTAGGGAGCCCGTCACTTCATAAATGGACACGCGCTAGAGTTCGCCTTTTCGCTTTGCTTTGCTTTGATTCGATTCGATTTAGGGTTCCCGTATTTTGAATTTCCGAGGTTATTACTGATTTGCATTCAATGTTCTACCTCTTCTTGCTCATGGGCTATTTCTCGAATCAAGTAATGAAGTCACTTACTTCTTATGTTAAAGGGGATGCCTAAGTTAATACTTTTTTCCTGGCAACAAGTTTATCTTCAGTAATAACAGCTGTGGACTCTCAAGGAAGAAAAAGAAATTGTGCATTTCTTTTCGGTATTTTCGGTAAAGCATTTCTTTTCGGTCATCTCTCATATTAGTTTCTGATTTTGTAACTCACATGAAAAAGCGAATGATATCGTGATTCAAATTTGTACACCGCTGGACCACGCTGCGTTCGTTGTGGGTGGCGACGGAAGACTTTGTCGGAAGCAGCGGTTTCATGAGGGCATCTGGTCGACATTCCGCAATGCAGCCGATGACTTACGATTTGGGCAGAAAATTGACCTATCAGAAATTGGGCTGTCTCTGTCCTGACTGTCCGCGACGAGAAACAAAATGGCGCAGCGAGCGATGAAGAGAAGTGTTGTTAAGGGCACAGCGGGAACGACTACTAAAGTTCGTGCAATTATTATGTATAAAAAAATGTTATTTCAAATGAGAATAATTATTCTTTACACATATTTGCTAACCACTGAGGAGCGTAACGCATGTTCACTTAATCTCACCTTATTTACCTTTTAATGAATGACTGGCTTTCATTACGTACAGAAGGAGCCGTAGAGATAATGTAGGAGGAAACCTTTTCATTTACGGAGGAAACTAGTGGTGATAGAACAGCACGTACTTTCTCGCCCGTACTTTCGCGCAAAATTACGTGAAAAGTACTCAAATTTTCGAAAAGTTGTAAATGACCTTATTTCAAAATTTGTCTTTAAGAAACAGATTTCATTCAGCGGAAGCATCTGTCTTTAATATTTTACTTGTAGGAAGACACCGAAAATGTTCCACTTCATGCAAAGTAGCCCTCAAAATTAAAATATCGGTTTCAAATTCAAGGAGCCGCGACATCAGTCTAATCGATTGGGGAATATCGATTTTAGAAAAAAAATCTGCTGAACGGTTTAGCGGCTAGCATTTTTCAGACGGACAAACGTTTTGCCGTCATTCGATTTTTCTGTATCAGCAATCAACGAAACATGGATTCTGACTATACCGCATATTAGAGGATTTTTTAAAATTTATCATCTGGATTTATCCACATTTTCGTTACCAGCACCCTGTACTAAGAGTTTTTCTACCGGAAATTTACCGTCTTTTCGGGCAGCAGTACATAAATTCCTTTCTTTTCTCCGTAGCGAGAAAGTAAAAATAGATAATTTTTAATTTTTTTCTGACGATGTACATGAGATTTTATTAGTTCAGTTTCGCGAAATGAGGAACAATACTATTTTAAATAAAGCCACGGTATATTGTGTGGAGGCCACTTTCGGGAAATATATTGGTGAAGATTTAAATGAATCGGGTATGTCAAAGAAAGGGTTCGGAAACGAAATCGTTTGCGGCAAGGGATTAACTCGGGTAATTTATAGTCCTATAAGTGTTGGCGTAATGCTAGATGTAGCTCCGAGCTGGTGTTGATAGCTTAAGAACCGGCGCCAAGTATAAGTGGCGAAGGTGTATTTCTGCTGGTGTCGTGGCAAGGAACTAGGTGCTCGAAAAACGTAAGCAAACTTGTTCCAGTACAGTGATGTTGAAACCATCGGTTTTTAGAAATACTAAAAAGCAAACTAGGTCAGGGAATTGCGTGGTAGACACGTGGAGGAAATCTGTTTTACACGAATGAATAGAAACGTCAGAAAAATGTACGCTAAACGTACAAAAAGGGTTTTATTTGCTACCCTCTTCAAACATCATCTTATCAAGTTAATTAAGCAGAAGTGCAAGGAAATTATCTGTAAATTCTATTAAACGAAGGAACAAGTTGGAGACAATTTCAAAGATACATACACCAAATCAGTTGCGCTGCAACTGCACATATTTTCTCGTATTATTTCTAAGTGCTCCGCTACATTATACTACTTCATAAACATGCAAAATTGCAAACCAGCAGTCATTATTTTTCGCAGTAATACTCGAACTCGGACACTCCGAAATAATTCGTCGTCCGCCATACCCCTAAGCTACAGTAGCGCCGTAAGTTTTTTTTTAATTATTTATTTTAGGTCACTTAAAAGCATCTAAGCTCATTAGCGACCACTATTGATCAGAGATACATTTTATAAATTGGAATAAACAGTAAGGTTTCAACTCAGGCCGACGCTTAAAGATACACTCATCCCAATAATTCCAAAACGGATTTTTTCAATTTCGAAAATCCTGCGAGTTCGCCAAAAATGCGACAAGCACCATATTTTTGCCATCCGTTGCTTTGTGGTGAAAATTTAGTGAACAATATTTGTGCGGCTTTTGAGAAAATAATGGTTTTAGAAATTTCAAGACACAAATCACACGTAATCACCTACTTTTTTCAAAACATTGTACATCTTTTTTAAAGAGCTGATTTCTTAGAACTGATTTTGGCAAAAGCAAACATCTCTATCTTCCATTTTATAATTTTGAAATGTTAACTTTTTGAAATTCTCAGCAATACAGAGAGTTCGCCGAAAACGGGGCTAGCGTCATATTTTTTACCGAGCATACATATGAGTAGAAACTTTAAAGAAACGTTTGTAGAGGTTTTTAAGAAAACATACCTTTATTTCGCTATAACTAATATTTTTGAAAAATTGAATATGACCTAGTTTCAAGATGTCTTTAAAGAACAGATTTCATTGAGGAAACTATCCATCTTGAATATTGTAGTTGTAGCAAGACGCCTAAAAAAATGACTTTTGAAATTTTTGGAAAATCTGGGATTTCAACGCACATCAGATCTGCACCATTCACTTAACCGTTCCAAGACAGTTTTTTATCAAAAATTTGGTGCAATATGTTTAAAATGCATTTGAGGCTTCATGTAAAGTACCTTCAAAAATCAAAATGCAGTGCGGTCTTGACTGC
The DNA here is from genome assembly GCA_964035755.1 of Teleogryllus oceanicus. Lineage (NCBI taxonomy): Eukaryota > Metazoa > Arthropoda > Insecta > Orthoptera > Gryllidae > Teleogryllus > Teleogryllus oceanicus. The sequence continues at coordinate 354,630,988 of CAXIVR010000001.1, read as the reverse complement.
ACGCTTTCTGCACGAAAACTGGACCGCGTAAAAGGGTGCGAATGAGTTGATTAAGAAATTTCCAAACGCACCACTTCATGCCCCGCTCGACCCTGGAGGAACGCCTGGGAGTCGCTGGCAACCCACCAGTCATGACGAGTCCGAATACAATAGGAAGCTAAGTACACAAGTATCGAGTCTTCGGATTATTTTCCTCGACTGTCGTTCATGCTGTCTGCAATTATTTTCGTATTTAAATCCGCACTTTCAACTACGAATGAATTCATTACCCTCAGTATCAAACAAGTCGTAAGTAAGTCCATTGTCAACAAACGTACATTAGTTATTTCTAAAACGAATATTAATCCGTTATTGACATTTCTAAAGTAGAGTTAAAATGGATACAGACATGATTTGGCAACCGGTAATGTACAGTGTTACTAAATTTTAGAATATGTGCTACTTTGTAGGAAGAGCATTTCAATGTTTTTTAAAAGATTTTAATGGCAGTTTTTGCTGTTAGAAGGTAAGCTTTTTCACCCTCGAGGTACAGTAGTGGCTAACGATTTATTGGAGTAGTTGGATTTGCGTTTTTAAGTGTCTGGAATTAAGTGTGTTCTACAGTGTCTGGAATTTTTGAAATCTAGAGGATTGTTGGTTACCCCGTTTAGATCAACTTAAAGAGAAACCTAAGGATGTGATACATACGCCTAACCTTTAGTGTTCATTTTTTGTTCTCCTTATAGCAACCAGAGATACGAACGTTTTAGTTTTTTTATCTTTTAAAAGAAACAGACTAGTATTTTGTGCTCTTTTAAGTGATTGGGTGAGTGAATGTTTTAAATTGTGATACATAATGTCTCCGAAGTCAAAACGACAACACAAACGAGCTTTTAGTAACATTTCTTTCGTATTTGGAGGAAGACCTTTCTCTTTACATGAAAAGGATTGCATGGATGTATAAACATTGCGACAGACTTTCCGGACCTAATTGTCCCATGATCATCAACTATTAAGTCAAAGTTTTTCACTTGTGAATGACGGGGCACTATAACATTGTCTATAAGCACATCAGGAATAGATCAATATTCCAATTTCTTATGCATTTTGGGAGATTGGAATGATTGAAGGCGTTGTCATTGTCAACAATAGTCAACAACATTGTCTATTGTTGACAATGACAACGCCTTCAATCATTCCAATTATGTAAATGTCAACTACACCTCACCACTGAATCAACATTTTGGGAGAGCCAATTATGGTGGTTTGTGATTTTGTAGGAATTTTACTTGAGGCCGTTTCTTGTTCACCATTTGACTACAAATGAGAGCTCTTCATTTGATTTATTACCATTACTACGTAGGACAGTTTCACGAATATGTAAATTCGCATGCCATCCGCGTACTTATCATGACTACATTCTCTAAGTTCGCTTGACAGGTCATTCTCGAAAATTAAGAACAGCAGCCCTAACACGAATTCCTGATCACGGTGGAGAGGTTTTGGATTCTAGTGGACATCGCCAACCAATACAATTTGCTGTCTAAGAGGTGGTGGAATCACAGCAACTTAGATTTTGGCATTTCTTTATTAGGACGTCGTAAGTCGAATGCTTTACGAAAATGTAAAAGCGTTATACATTAAGAGAGCGCTTTTCATATGCCTTCAGTTACTGTCAATAAAGTGTGCTTCTGCCTGAAATGTATCAAATTAAGGTAGACAGAATACAGACTATAACAATTAAGTTATCCAATCTGTAAAATTCCAAATGAGCATTGCAAACATTAGTTCTGTAAACTTCCTCGTCCCGCTGCTTCTCCTGTGGACGCTGACACGTGCAGTGCCTGACTTTGACTTATGTGCGCCCTAGGTTGTCCAATGTTTTAGGGCCCTTTTAATTTGCCTCTTTAAACATTAAAGCTATTATTAATATTTTGAATAAAAATTTTTTTACAATATGTGTTACGTACACAAATGTTGTGTACGTATAAATAATCGATTGTATGCAGTGCTTGATTTATAAAGTTTTAGGTTCCTGAACGCGCTTCCAAATTAATGATTAATTTAATAGAAATAGTTGAATATTATATTATATTTTAATAATTATTCCCGAGGTACCGGAACGCCGATCCGCAGCTTTCTGACAAAAATGAAACCCTCTTTATACGTATACGTATAAATAATTCTCACGATACGATACTTTCGTATTCATTTTATCTATATATCAATGGATTTATATTTTATTAACTAACATTTTCTATTGTTCCAAATATGGAATATTTCTATAAAAATTTCGTCTTCTGAAATTTTGCATCCGCTGAAATTCGTCCGCTCCCAAAATTTGCGCGCCCCAGGCTGCAGCCTACTTAGCCTGTTGGGTAATCTGGCACTGCTTGAATGGCCCCCGTGTTGCTTCACCGCTGCAACGGCCCTCCGCCTTTCCGTGGAGGATGCGAGCAGCCAGCTGGCGCGGTCCGCCCCAGGCCCTCCGCATCGCGGGTACTCGATAGATCTGCATCTGTTATAGTAATTAACGTCATTAGGCCGAGAAACAACGAATAACAGACGCGGTTGACGTTTGTAAACCGAGGCGATAACCGATGTTTTGAACCAACTAAGTCTGTTATTTGTGTTATCGGCCGTGTGTTGTTCAATACTTTTCGTAACACCACCTTCTTGTAAGAAAAGTAATGTAAATAAGAAATCGATTTAGAGTATACGTAGGAGTACAACGCCATCTTCCATTTCAAATCGATTCGATTCTTCGATGCTTTCAGATGCGAGTGTCTTTCATTTCGATTCCTTTGTTGCTTGAGACGTAGTAGCATTGTTTCGGAAATTACGTATTTTCACACGATCTTTACACAATGAGAAATTATAAGTTAAACATTAATACTTTAATTAAACTGCTGAAAATTACTTTTGTATGTTTTATTTGTGCTGTGTCTGTTACTTATGTTCTGTCATCTATTTTTGAAATGTCATACATAGTTTGAAGATCACATGGTTCTTTAACGCCCGGCGGCTATTAAGATTACCTTTTCTTTCCTCTGTTGAGTAACGTATGGAGATGTATTAAGAGGACAGTATTATGAAAAGCGTTTTCAATCTGGTTTCGGACTATTTTGTCCAGGGCTTTTGATACCGTCGGTATTATACGACTACTATTTGGGCCATAATTAGGTCCTTCAACGTCAAATCGCTCACTCACAAAACATCGCTATTTTTTAGCGACTTTAAACTTCTTTATGAGGTCAAGGGTTGAAAATAGTAGACAATTTTTTTCCCCTTATCTCACCCCTTTCAGAAATTACCCCTTTATTTTTTCCGAAGAATTTTTCGGTTTAAAATTTATTTGCACAAATACCATTCCCTTCAGAAATATAAAATTACATCCAAATTAAACTTATAATGATATACTTACTTGTGATGTAAATATAATTTGTGTAAACATTATTTAAATGTTTTAAATATATTTTAATTTTTAAAAGGCAAATCTTCACATTAGGTTGACAATTTAATTTAAAAAATAATCTTTTAATACTTCTTAAATACCCTTGTACACGAGTAAAAAATACTCGTAAAATACTCTTTTTAAAAAAGTCTTCATCGGAGCACGTAGGCACCCCGCTGCCCGGCGGACTGCCTTCTCAAACTCCGCGGCGTCCATGACACGACGCATCGTGACATCCGAACATAAACCAACAGTGAGACTTGTGTCCTGTTATGAATCGCAGAAACACGCAAACGGTCTCAAATGGAAGTCTTCTAACGAAATGTGACTATTATGTTTATAAACAGCTGACCCGGTGAGGGTCTGCCTGAAACAGAACAGCCTTTTTTTCTCAGATATACTGAGTCAGTTGTGTAAACAGAGGTATCCGACAAACATGTGCGTTGTTCCAAGATGATGGTAACCACATATAGCAATACAATATCAATACTATTGTCATTTGCACTTTCTTAATATGAAACTCTACAATTGCAGAAGGGTACTTTGGTATTTTTGGCTTTGGTACATTGGCATTCTTGAGAAGTGGAAAAAGGACTGTTTGCCTCAAAAAGATATAAAGCTGTGTTTCAAAATTCCTTCTCGTGACGAGTCAAGTGAAGTTCTTGAAGGAAGTTTTTGAATCGACCATACTTGGGTAATGGCGCAAATATGTTGGGTAGTGGCAATGATGAATAGTCGTGCACTCCTGGCCCCGGCAGGGCATACTTGCTCACCCTAACGTATCATTTGCTAATACAGAAACTGACCGAGCAAGTTCGTCTTCTGTTTCTTCTGCTGTCTTCATCCATAGTTTGCCGTCTTGTGCTCTCTTCACGAAACAAAAATAAAATTTGAAACCAGGAGTTGTTATTGTTCAGTGAGATTTTTTTGAAAAGTATTATTTCATACTTGATGTAATTCAGAGACTGCTGTGCATTAATGATTTAACTACCCTGCATGCTTTTGTGCTAGGCTTCAGAGAAAAAAATTAAAAATCGAAAAATAATTTCTTTTTCTGTGTGCCTGAAACGCCACACGAATTCAATTCATTCTTTTCTCTGTAAACTCAAAACACATTTCAAGTAAGATTGTGACAGTGTTAACAGACATTTTTCGGATGGAGTTAGAACGTAGTATTACAAAACAATGCGAGGTTACACTACCTTGTGATGCCTTCAGTGCGAGTGCTGAATGACATTTCTTCGCTTCGATATGTCTTATGGAAAGGTTCCTTCCGACGGAGTGGGGTGGGGTTGGGTGAGCAAATATAATATTCTCAATAAAAGCTGGCCTTTAATCCTGGCAGGAACCTATTAATTTACCCATGAAGGCATTTAAGGGGGGGTGATAATGCGAAGAACAATACCTTTATATTTTAGCAACGCTTAACAATACTTAGAGAACTATTGTAAAAGTGATGTAATTTAAAAAAAAAACAGGAGAAGGCATAAAGAAAATACATAGTTTTATTTCATTGTGAAACAGTCAAGGAACAATATACGGCGTAAAGTGAAGCAAACGAAATATCAATTTAATTAACTGTATCTCATTCTTTTATTCGTATAAATAGTACGTCCTTTTAAAACAAATTGAATCTAGTCAAAGATTTCTTCCGGGCTGAAGGGCCGTGGTCCATTGGAAAACATATTTCCAGACGTTTCGTCCGCAACTACGGCAGACATCCTCAGTGGCGATGTGGTCTCGGACGAAGAATCCTCCTTGAAGGTTCCCCGGTGACTGAAGAAGATTTCTTCAGCCCGGAAGAAATCTTTGACAACTCCGGCCGTGAAAGCCTACATTGTTTTATTAAAATTGAATCTGTTTGTCACTTTATCATTTGAATTCCTTCGGCGATAAGGGTCATATGTATATATCCGGCACAAGGTGTGAAGGGATATTGCTCTGTGAAAGAAGATTGATGGAAATCGACACCTGCTGATTTGCACGTGCTTGAGGGGTGACGCACTAGCAGACGCTGCTGCAAAACAGCTCGTACAATACATTATGACACATTACTAATTTTAATTCCTCAGAATTATCCAAGTGTCTGACCTTGAAACTTACCTTGCATTTGTAATCTCTAAAACGTTCTACGTTGGTATTTTTTTCGAATTTTTAAACTGTCGGGTTTTGGGGGAAATTAAAAAAATTAAATAGGTCAAAAATGCATTTTAAGAAATAAGGAATTTAAAACATACATCCGACAAGAGAGTATCTTTTGTTCTTTAATGTCGCAAAACACTAAATTTCTGACACAATTTCAACAAGAGTTAAAAATGAACTAATGACGGGAGCATTTTTTCGAAAATTTTGAAAATTAATATCATCTCCGAAACTAGCATTTCGAAAAAATGAAAAACACATTTTTGTTTACTCTTCACAGGAAATGGTTTAAAAATCTGGGTTATCAGGGTCGATTTCCTTAAATTTGTGCGATTTGACGTGGAATGACCCAATGGCAAGACGCAGAGTAAAGTTCAGAGTTTGGCAAGACTGGAACATGTGTACGCTCCCACACTATTACTGTTACTGTTATTACAATTAGACCAAACATTCGTGCTTTCTTAGATATTCTGCCATGAACATCAAATGTCAAAACTCATTTCTCGTCCCCGTCTATTTGCATCACAATATGAAACCAAATCTTGCAGGTCTCTCTTGCATTAACTAAGTGTCGCCTCAAGTGTGAAGCTCATCAGAACTGATATTTTCTGGCCAAACAATCCGGATTGCAAATGTCTTTTGTTCACTTCATCAAAGAAGATACTTAATTTTGTGAAGTTGTATTTGTTATCTAAGGTATTATTAATCGAAAGGTGTAGATATCTTCAGGTTTCTTCAAATCTGTTTCGAGACTTGCTTTCTTGCACAATTGGAATCTTCGGATTCCGGCGAAAACTGTTTCATATAGGAAGGCTGAAGCGTGCCATGCCTCGTTTAAGTGTCGAGAAAAATGCTGTGATTGTCATTTGGGATATCCGTCAACAGAACGTCTCAAAGAGAGCACGTTCTTCTTAATGTTATATCCCATTGGAAATACGAAGCCTTTACGTACTTTTCTTTGTGGCGCCGTGGTACAATTCGGCCGTTCCCAAAGCTGCCGGGAAATCCCAACGTTGCGAAAACGCACGTGCACAAATATTTAATCTAGGCAAAAATGCATCCATTTCAAACCGCATTATCTCGCGATACCCCAAAGACTCTTGGACCACCGTAAATTAGAATCAATCCACTCCCCAATTAACCAGTATCGCTGACGAAAACACTAAATAACTAAATAGAGAAATTAAATGAATCTGAATGTCTGCTGTGCGGACTTCGTTTACGAGGTAGCGGAGTGCCCTCTTCAAATATTGTTAGCCGAAAGGCCGAAATTGAGTGTGAAGAAGCTGTAAATTATAACCCCTGAAAGGCACATTTTGCCGAACAGGCGTGAGTGTTCTGCAACCCCAAGTTCGGTGCTTAGCATTAAAATCTCCAATTGCTAGGGTGCGTGTGGGTTGACCGAGTTTTTCTAGTGGAGTAGAATTTAGCGGAATATTAGGCACTTTGTACACTGCCGTTATTGTAATAAACCGCGAAGTTTCATCCTTTATGAAAACTGTAATATGCTAGACAGGGGGTAATTGCGAATGGACCTTGGTCATGATGCATATTCTTTTTGATAATTATTCCACCAGATGCTTTGGCAGAGGGACGATAAACTTTCCAGCCTGGAACTCGCAAATTTGATGTAGGTGCTAAGAGAGTTTCCGTAATGACTGCTAGGTCGATATTATATTCTGAGAGCAAGAATCTTAAATATTATTTTTAGTCGTGATGCCATTGGCATTCCAGTTTAATAGAATTAATTTCTCGAGTTTATTTATATTAACGAACTGGAAAGTAAAGAGATATAAAAATTAAGATAGGATTGAAAAGATGCTTGATTACAGTAGTGTCGCCCAGCGATCTGCTCCGAGGAGGAGCCGCTGCTCGCTACCTGCTCTTTCCAGCAGCTCCAGCGGCAGACGGAGCAGATTACGTCATATTTTATCGATCTGCGCCTTGCGGCACAGTGCGTGGCGTCTTCTTTATTGGGGGGTGTTTGCCATTGCTCGGACTGAAAATGTCTCGTTGCTCTGGGAAAGGATATTCAGATTGAAAAACCGTGAAATTTTTTTAAAACATTTATTGGAACAAATACTAGTTATACACATACTTTTGTGAATATAAAAAAGTAATTTTCATTGCAGCGGGGAAAGAAAAATTTCATTTTGCAAATTGCCCTAGATATGACAAATTTGTAGTTGCAAGAGAATGCTCAAGCACGTAACAAATTTAATTGCTGCGACATTAGAGTTATCATGCAGTTGATTATGAAAAAGTATTCTAAAGGTTACCGCAAAAAGAGGTTACTATATAAACTAATAACGGAAATACTGACAGTAAATGAGATTAAAATTAAAAAATCAAGCTAATTGCAAATCAATTATTTTCTTGCATTGCCCATTGGGATTTATAAGGAACTTCTCATTTGAGATTTACAAATTTTTTAAGAAAAAATACCGTTTACATTTCTACGTTGATTCAGACATACATAACATTCGAGCAGCATTCCGATGCTTTTTCAGAAAACATTTTTGAGTGACATTCTCATAAAATTCTAAGAAATGTTTTTTTGTTTGAAATGGTTCGTCTTAATCAGTGTCATATTGCATATCAGTTATTTCTAATTGAAAATCACAAGAAAAAGCCTATATCAAGAGAAAAAGGTGTAGCAAATATATTAAATTCTAATTGTAAATCAAACAAATCCTTAAATCGGATTTCAAATTTTCCGAACGCAATGTTCTGAATACATCTACATACTCTCGAAAATTCTATGTTTCGTGAATGTTTGACACTGAAGCTGATTTTGAGAAAAATGAGAAGTTTTTCTTTCCCAAAGGAACAGTTTTAAAATTAACCTCATGAATACTGTGTAATTTTACTGTTAAAACAATATAGGAACATCAAATTATATCCAATATGTACTTCTTGAATCGGATTGTTTCACATAGCACTTCAAACTTCCTTACGTTCTTTTTTAAGAGTACTTGTCATATTCCGTAGCATGATGAACCGTATAATGTTGTTGCAAAATAAACTTTTTGCAAACGAAACATTTAGCATAGCTGTCACCATCTGCGAAAAGATACGTTTCTTCCCATGCTACATTGAAAATAGGCGGCGAGTACGCTTTGGTTTGCGAAGTGCTATCGTCGACTTCCAGGTTTCCGCGACTGGAGTTATCAGGACACCCTGTCAGAGGTTATCGCAAGCCGCGACACGCCCGGGCTCCGGTGTCGCTCTCCCGGGAGCCAACACGCCTCCGCGCTCCGGATTCGCTCCGCTTGAGCAGCCCTGGTTTACAGATTGAATTCGAGGGATTAAAGCATGAATGATGTCGTGAAGAAGATCACAAGTGCCTAGGACATGAAAATTTCAAACAATCTTATCATCGCTAAGAAAAAGTTATAAAATTTTGTAAAACTATCGATATTTTCTCAGATTTGTAATTGCATTCTATTACTGTACTAGTCGCTCGTGACCTGTGTATTTTACGTGACTCAAAATAAAATAATGTTTAAAAAGATCAGAAGGATTGGGGAGAGGCGGTGGAGGAGAGGGACCATGGGTGTTTTGGGAAGGAACGTTTTGGCTCTTTGCGATGTGATAGAATTTAAATTTGTAAAAATTTGGGGAAATGAATTATAAGGGGTATTTGGGAAGGTTGTTGCATAATGTTTTTGTTTTTAACTGCGTTAGCATTGGAAAACGTAAGGGAATTTCCATGTTGGAACAACTCTTGCCTTGCAATATAGAATGGACATTTTTGATCTGAGACCAAGTGATCACCGGTACAATTGTAACATTTAAGAAGCTTGCTTGCTTGGTTGCTGTTTCCTGTTTCATGTTTATTTCCACAAAACCTTTAAATGCAGGTTTACAATAGTTTGTATGTCCCAGTTCTTGACCGTTTGTGTCCAACTAAAGCACTATTTTCTTACGAAGTTCCCTTGATACAATTGAGTTGAATAGCTTGGTAATTTTAAATAGTTTTTAGAGTTCACATAAGTCGGGGACTTCTATTGCGTAGGGCGGCATTGTGGTTTTGTCTTGCCGAAACAGACGTGTAACCTTCATGATGTTAAATTCGTGAGCTGTAAAGTCCTCACCGATTTGACTTCCGCAATAGTTAGTTGGGATATTACGTACGACACTTTTTGTCTTACTCTTTGGATCACGAAATCTGTGATACCGATATTTATCATTTAATATAATTATCTTCGTCTAGTCATCTGAGTAAGTGATGGACACTCGAATTTGGGAATTCAATGGAGTGTGACGATATCACCAAGAGCATTGCGAATTTCACTGATCAGTTTTCTATAATTGTCCACTTGTGAATGAAAATTCGGGGCGGTTTCCTTATGAGCTGCATTTCATTAAAATAAAATCATTTCTTTACTTCATTGCTGCCGGTTTGCGCTAAACTCGAAGCGGTTCGGCGTATTTACAGTTAGAAATGAGGACAAGTCTGTATTGTTATATTGTGGCCTTCTTTTTAGCGTCAACATCCGATTCGTGGGTGATATGCGTCTTGCGTGGGTCGGCACGAGAGTTTGAAGACTGCGATGAAATTGCGTGTTGGATGTGATGAGCGGTGGCGTGGACGGCCGTTCTCTGTGAGGTGGATGAGCTGTGGCCCTGCTGGAGGCGAAGCCCCTTCCCGACCTGTTGACGCACTGACACTTGCTGTTCTCTCGAGAGACTAACTTCTAAGCCCGTGAGGAATTGTAAAGAACTCCGTAGAGACCAGGAGCGCTAGCACTGCAGTTCGATCTGAAGCAGCTTATAATTATTTAAAATACAAATGAATGAATGAGAGTGAGCAGACCTCAGGGAACTTGTTTGTTCGTGAGGGCCGAAATTCATAATTTTCTTACCTGGTTTCGGTGCCTGAAATCCGAGGTGTAATAACGAGGTTGCACGCGAATGCCGGGCAATGCTGCGTCCCGTGGTTGACTTCACGGCTGCTTCCTGATTTGCCTCTTTGGCCCTTAGCGCCCTCCGCTGGGCAGAGGTCAACCTGGAACCACTATTGGCGTTAACGGTATGGTCACTATGAAGATGAAACGATGTGAGGATTGATAAGGGGTGAAAGGACGAACACAAATACAACCATGCCCGAGGCGGGACTCGAACCAGCGACCCTTCGGTCCGACATCACTACGACACTACTGCCTCACCGATCTCGGCCACCGGCCCGACAAAGAAATGTTTGCTCCCTGACAGATATCCATGTGATTGTATGACTGTGATGAAATGCGTCTTCTATACGCAACTACGTCACGGCCACTGTTTTCTTTGACATAAGTTGGTGATTGCAAATACTTTTCGCTACAAATAATGTAATTTGAATGATATTTTCAAATTAACGACAAACAGACTTCTTGTGAGTGCTGGGTGGGTTAAAGCAAGTTTTCCGTTTTCCACAATGAAAATGGTGGAAATTAATTCGAAAATGTTACAAATAAATTAACACGTAAGTGTTTGACACCTTCATTCCGTCGTGCTAACATGGCTATTCCTACTTGATACACAGAAATGTATAATACTTTCATTCACCCTCGTTTGGCCATATCTGGAAAAACGTTTGTACATCGCTTAGAAACTTTGTAAACCTGTGGTTCAGTTCAGCAACTGGTATTGGTAGAATTAGTGTTGTCGAAAAAAATTTAAATGATTTCAAGTGGCAATCTTGCATCTTGACATGACGTTTTCTGTGAAATTTCAACAAGATCTTTGCAGGACATCGAGTGAGATGAAACTGCAACCGCTACATACAAGACGATATTGTAATTGACTAGTTCATATAATCCTATGAATTTCACGACGTTGCCATTTTATTATTGTGACCAGATGTGAACTCAGCAGTGGTCAAAATAACTGTAAAACTACTAATGACCAATATTCGAAAAAGGTACAACAGCGCATCTTTTATTTATTTAGTTTACGTCAAAAACGGTAAAAAAAACTGTGTGTGACGTGCTACGGGGAGAAGTGAATTCTGTGCACGTTTTCAAAAATATGTTATTCCATTATTATATAAGCCATATTCTAACTGACTTTTGAATACAGAATAATTGAGCGTTTTTGCAAGGATTGTTAACAAAAGTATTCGCTCCAATGTAATAAAATATATTTTCAAGGGTAAATCAGCAATAAATTTGGGCTCTTATCCCTCATCATGTCCTTTGTGAAGGAATATCTTCCTGCCGCGACAACATGAGAACGATAATTTGAATAACAACATAGACTTCCCACTAAATTCTAGAAGACGATAATGAAATAGATAATGAAATTATATTTATGTCCTGAAGCAAAACAAGGGGACATCTCAGTATTTGCTCAAAGGATCAGGGAAACTGGACGAAAAACCGGATCAAGAGGGAGGTCATTGGCCCGGAGGCTGCGGTGCAAAACTTGTTACAGGTTGTTCAGTATTATACAGTCCAGTGGTAAATAATACATTAATATCACTGTTAAAAAAATTGTTAATTTCTTTGTGATGCTCGGTATAGTCTCTAATTGTATGGAAGCATTTATGCCGCAGAAACGATTGTACACGAGATTTAAACTTTTCTACCGAGTTTAATCGTTTATTGTCATTTGGCAAGGTGTTGAAACATAATGTACATGTATATATTTATGTATGTATTGATACAGTCACCTGATGGATATGATTAGTATGTCGCGTGTTATAGTTGTAGACGTCGGCGTTTTCTGAAAATCAATTCCCGCTCTTACGCAAGTCATTTTAGACAAAAAAAAACACTGATTCCTAAATCAAGAGACAAGGTAATGGTAAAATTTCTAGATTAATAAAGAGAGACAAGAATCACGTGGATGGGATTCAGTTATTATTCGTACAATTCTTTTCTGTAATCTAAAACTCTGGGGGCTATAAGCTGTATTACCCCAGAATATTATGCCATATCTCAGGCGGGAATGAACATTCGCGAAACATACAACGAGCAGTATGAAGGGTGACTGAATTTGAAAGAATTTTGAACGCGCAGCATAATGAACTTAATTTTGTGTTCAATTCATTTCAATGGACGTTTCATGTAAGGTTTGACTGAATTGAGAGACCTAAAAATGTTGTTGCCTTAACATCAGTCAAAGATACACCGTTCATTTTCAATGAAGTACGGAATTGTTTATTTGAAATGAAAAACTACATAAAACTGTTTTCTTTTCATACACTATTAATTTTTGATTACGGAACCAATTTGAAATACATGATATTGTACTATTTACGGTTTCTTTATTGCAAAGAATGTTCGTATCATCTGCAAAGAGAACTGTTCTTCCGTTTCGAATCGTCGAGGACATATCGTTTATGTATATTAGGAAGAGAATAGGGCCTAAAATCGTTCAGAAAGATGAGTACATAATGTAGGTAAGGTATTTCCACTCTCTGAGAACGTTGTTGAATGTGCGAACATAACCAATCTATTGCAATACCATTGATTCTATATGAAGATCAGTTTGAAAGTAAAATGTCTTGATCAATGACGTCAAACGCTGTTGAAAGATCTAAAAATGATTCAATAGGTGTTTCATTTTGATTTAAGATGAGGAGACATCTTTAAGAATCTATTGCAATACCATTGATTCTATATTTGATTTCACATTTTGAAGAGTGTAATAGACACTATTGAAAGATCTGTCTTTTGAGAACATTTCCTTCAGAAAAAATATCGATCTCCAATATTGTAGTTGTAGAAAGACGTCCAAATGCATCTGAACAATATGGAACCATGAATATGTTTTTCCTTGAGGATAACGAAATGACAAATTTTCAAGAAAAAAGTTTTTACTCGCAAAGACAGCCCAATTTTGCACTTCGCCTTGGCTCGCTGTCTTGCTCTTGGTCGCAGTGACCCAACGAGGAAGTGCGGTCTTCACAAGCGTGCTTCATGGCAGGGGAGCCCACAGTCAACAGAGTGGGTGCAAGTCAGTTAACTTGTGTTGACTTAACATTGCGGCACACCAAGAGAAACCATGTGCAGCAGCGTTCAACTTGGCTATTTACTTGGCGTCGAACATACTTCCAGCTCTGCGTCTCAATCACTAGGAATTGGGGCCAGAGGCTATGATTTGATTTGATTTGTCAAAGAAGAGTGAAAAGTCGGTGACGTGTTGGGGAGAAGTGCAATCTGCGCTCGTGTTTTTTAACCCCCAGAACCTCTTCCCACCTTTTAGGCATCAATAGTTAAATGGCCAAAAAGTTCCAACAAAGGAAAGTTAACTACCCCTGGAACTAGAGATTCTTGGTACTGAGTTTTATAGAACGTCTTTGCAACAGTAAACGAACTACAGACTGGATATTTCTGTATTGCTAACAAAATAGTTACTCATAAACCCCGACACTACTCATACCATGTCCAGAAGCAAATAAATGGCACGTCTCAGCATTCGCTCAATGGATCAGGAAAACTTCAAAGAAAGGGCTTGGTCTGGCTGTTCCAGAAGCTGAAGTCCATTGCATTTTCCTGTCCCCAGATGACATAAAACGATTAAATACGATAGGAAAGTTTAAATTCCACGTAAAATCGTTTCTTCTGCATAAATATTCCTCTACATTTAGAGACAATACTGAGCATCAAAAGGAAATTGACGTTAATTTTAACAGTGATATTTAATGTATTATTTACTATTCGGACTGCATAATTCTAAACAGCCTGTAAGTATTGTACCGCAGCCTCTGGGTCAATGACCCCCATCTTGATCACGTTTTTTGTCCATGTTCCCTGATCCTGTGAACAAATGCTTACATGGCCCCTGTTTTGCTTCTTGACATAAATGTAGCTTTATGTAAGCACGTCTTCTATAATTCAATGGGAAATATAGCTATTCGAATTATCGTTCTCTATGTTGTCGCGGTAGGGGGCATCTCAGCATTTGCTTAATGCGTCAGGGAAAATGGACGAAAAACCTGATCGAGATGGGTTCATTGATCCAGATGCTGCGATACAATACTTGTTACTATTGTTAAGAATTATACAGTCCAATGGTAAATAATACATTAAATATCACTGTTAAAATAATTGTTACTTTCCTTGTGATGCCCAGTTTAGTCTCTAATTGTATAGAAACAGTTCTTCTGCAGGGACGATTTCACTTTAAATTTAAACTTTTCTATTGGCTTTAGGCAAAGTGTTGTAAAATAATGTACATGTGTTGTATGTGAATGTATTGTAATGAGATGTTGATACTGTCACCTGATGAATATGATTTCTACGTCGAGTGTTATAGTAATAGACTTCGGCATTTTCTGAAAATATACTTCCGTCCTTAAGCAAATCATTTTTGAAAAAAAAAACACTCGTAAATCAACAGACAAGGTTATCATAATACTCGTAGATTAATGAAGAGAGGCTTACAATAATTACGTGGGTGGAATTTGGTTATTATTCGTACAATCCTTTTTTGTAATCTAAAAGTCTGGGAGCTATAAGACGTATTTCCCTAGAATATTATGCCATATATCAGGCGGGAATGAACATTAGCGAAATATACACAACGAGCAGTATGAAGGCTGTCTGAATTTGCAAGAATTCTGAACGCGTAGCATAATGAACTTAATTTTCTGTTCAAGTCATTTCAATGGACGTTCCATGTAAGGTTTGACTGAATTGAGACCTAAAAATTTTGTTGCCTTAACATCAGTCAGATACACCGTTCATTTTCAATGGAGCACAGAATTGTTTATTTGAAATGGAAAACTGCATTAAAACCGTTTTCTTTTCGTTTACTATTAATTTTATTTCGGAATCAATTTGAAACATCTGATATTGTACTATTTACGGTTTCTTTATTGCAAAGAATGTTCGTATCATCCGCAAAGAGAACTGTTCTTCCGTTTCGTATCGTCGAGGGGTTATCGTTTTCATAAAGTAGGAACATAATAGGGCCTAAAATCGATCCTTGAGGAACTCCACGTGCAATGGGCAAAGAGTCGGAAAGGTGCGTACGTATTGTTCCGTCATTCCAGTAAGATATTTCCACTCTCTGAGATCGTTGTTTAAGTTACGAACATAACCAATCTAGAGCAATACTACGGATTCCATATGAAGGTAATTTTGAAAGTAAAATGTCATGATCAATGACGTCAAAAGCTTTTGAGAAATCTAAATATAATCCAATAGGTGCCTCGTTTTGATCCAATGATGAGGCGACATATTTTAGAAAAGAAAATATAGCTGTTTCCGTTGATTTTTGATTTTTTTTAAATCCATGTTTTAGCAATCTGAAAGCGCGTCGTGTTTACTGAGACAGGTTTCCATTCGTACGTTAAAAAAAAGTCTCTCTAATATTTTTGAAGAAACTTATTGAAGAGAGATGGTCCTATAATTTTGAATTTCATTTTTGGTGCTTTTTTGATGAGCGGCTTAATCTTAGCTGCTTTGAAAATATCTGGAAACGTTCCGGTGCATAACGATAAATTAAATATGTGAATTAACGGGTGTATAATGGCATACGCACAGGTCTTTAACAGAAAATTCTGGAATCCATCTTTACTGGACAAATATTTATTTTTTAGTTTACCGATTATTTTGAGAATGTCATAGGAAGAAGTGTCGGAAACGAACATCATGTCTAAAATTTTGAGTGAACGTTCTATTATTGAATTTTGTGGCTGAAGGCCGTTAGTGAGATCGGCAGCAATTCTCGAAAAATATTGGTTAAAGAGACTAGCCACTGTTACCGGATCGTTCACATTTATAGCGTTATATTTTAAAACAACATTGTCTACAGGATTTCTAGTTGATTTTGTCGTATGTTTTATTAAATTCCACATTGCCTTTGTTTTATTATTTGAGTTCAAAATATCCTGAAATTTTTTCATGATTTTAGCCTGCCTTATAACTTTTCTTAACAATGATTTGTATTTTTTAAAGTAGACAAGGAAATCTTGAGATTCAGTATGACGTTTAGAAATGAAAGAAAGGATTCGTTTGTGTTTACAAGATGTGTTAATCCCTTGTGTTATCCAACACTTACTTTAGAAAGATTTAATTTTCATTTTTGAAGAGGAAAGGAAGTGTTAAAATGAAATGAAAGAGTTTTTGAAGAGAAAACGGTTTTTGACATGAAATAAAATTAATAGAAATAAAGATGTTGCGCATATTAAAAGGCTTTCTTTGCCCTTTTACATCAGTACATAAAAAATTCTCCGTAATATATTTCATAAAACTGAGAAATATAAGTACAGTCAGGTTTCTTGTAGAAATAGATGTGAGGCGTATTTTCGTCGGTGTTTATTTTCCCAGGAAACTTTTTCGGTCGCATTGCGCGCATCTTCTGTTGTATTTGATTCCACACACGATGAGCAAAAGCTTCAACGGAAAAGCGGAATTCGCTGGCTAATTGCTGTGTCATAATTCATGTTTCTCAGTGGAATGACATCCGAAACACGCCATTGGTCTTATTGTGCTGAAGACTGTGATTAGATCACCCTCTTTTTTCCTTTTAATTCAGCGGTTGAAAGTTCGTTCTTTGATACAAATATATTCTCATACAAATCTGTATTTTCGAAACAGAAATTAACCATCTTCTACATCCATGCTTTGAACTGTTTTATTTTCAGTTGTTACATATAGGAAAATTTAGGTGACCAATTGAACATTTTGATTAAGATTTGTAATATAAAATGTTAGTACACTGCATAATTTTCTTTTCTTTTTGTTACAGGTAAGTGTGGCAGAATGTCTACTAATACGTTATCCCTGGTGGAATTACAGTAAGTGTATCACTCGGTATCTACCAAATAATAGTTATGTTGAACATGTTACGAGTACTAAAGCAAAGAGTAACAACTATTTCGCCCCAGTGGTAGCGGTAGCAGCGACGATGGCATCGATGCTCTTTCCATGTGCGTATTCTCTTTATCGCTGTAGGTTGTCCGCATTGATATTTTAGATACTAAGATATTTATTCAGTCAAAAAACCGTAAAAAACTATGTGACGTATGGGGGAAATATCTGCGCACTTTTTTTTAAGTTCCAGAATCGCTTCCAACGATTTAACTATTCATAGTTTAAAAAATAAAGATTTTTAAAATATTAAAAATTATTATTATTATTAATAGTTATAATTATAATAATTATTCTTATAATAATTATAATAAAATTTTAAAAAACACGAGATTAACATTTGAAAAACTAGACATTTTCGTTCCTGAGTTAACTTATTTGCAATGGTAAACGTACTACAGATTGGATTTTTCTGCTTTGCCAACAAAATAGTGACTCGCCCTAAGCTCTTCTACCCCTACAAGCAAAAAGAGACCTTAACAAAACATGAGCATAATAAAGTTTCATTTACGTCCAGAAGCAAGTCAAGGGGCCATCTCAGCATTTGCTCAATGAAGTAGGCAAACTGGATAAACCCCAATCCAGATGTGAGTTATTGAAGCTGAAGTACATTACTTATTACAGACATATTAAGTATCTTTTAATTATACAATGCAAATGAAAACTAATTCATTATACTATATGTTTATATGTATTTTGCGTTATTGGGTGGGTAGTTCGACTTCGCCGGCCAGCTGCCGGTGTTGCCCACACACCTGAACCTAATGAAATTCTCATGCTTTGGGGTAAGAGCAACACGGGGCAAACATGACTTATTCTCTTCACCGTAACTTGTAAGATCCGCCTACTTGAGCTTTTCTTCGTCACACAGCTAGACTCTGGGACGATTAAAAAAAAAGCTGAAACTCTCTTTTCGCCGCGATCGAGAATCGTCCCCAAACCACAGCACGGGAAGCTAGTCCGCTGACCATGAGCCATCCCAGAGGCTCGTTATGCTATATCATTGTTAAAATGAACATAATTTTTTTAATGATAAGTAGAAACAGTTATGCAGCAGAAACGATTTTACTTTTAACTTAAAGGGTATAGCCGAATAAGGCAGTGAAAAGTGATTCCAAACTAAACGATAGTCGCTCATATGAAAGCGAATGCCAAATGTCGTAGATACACAAAAAGTCAATTTCCTAGGGCAATCTGTTGCAGAGATGCAACGAGAAACATGTTTTGCATGTTTAATTTTTTCTCAGAATCTATTGCATGTCAGCTTGAAAAACAATTGGGGAGACGGGAAAATATAGTTGAGTATGAAGATATTTTTATCAGCGTATTTTGCCGCCAAATTCATTAAGAAAAATAATTAAGATTAATTTTCGACGTTTTAACGTTCGAGTACTGTCTCAATTTTTTCTTCTCAAATAAGTGTTATAACGTTCTATAACATATATATTTCAGATTTTTAAACAATGTGGCCGATAGTGAAAAAAATTAAAATGATTTTTCAGTTTAAAAATTGGAAATTCGCGCCTAAAAGTGATTGCAAAAACTGTTTAACCGATATTTAAACACAGATTTAAACATGATATATGAACTTGAAATATTATAAGTGTTTCATCGATTATGTATCAAACTCGGAATATCGTGTGTGGACAGAGATGAGTGGCTTCTTGCGCATCCGACTTTAGCCAATGAGCTTCAGGCACCAGTGTGCGTCATAATATTAGCGTGAATTTTAAATAAATTGAAATCTAACACAGTTACAAGTCATTAAAACAGATAAGCACTTTATTCAATATTACATATTTTATTTCAATTACCCTTTGTGTTATATTTCGTCGGTAACTGTTGAAAATTGTCCATTTACGTTACTTACTTCTTGCTCTCCAAGAAATATGGCGGCCGACGACTGTCTCGCTTTTCAAAAGAAGTGATCTTATGAATCGTGACGGTAACTGGTGCTGCGCCGAACGTGCAAACATCGGTGCACGGAGGAGCCCACCAATCTCTTTCCGCCATGGGAATATCCAGAGGGAAATGATATTGTCAACATGCGAACGGAAGTGGCATTCTGGGATCCTGGTCCAACATAGCTCTAATCATTTAAACACACTTTTGGCACACGCTTGTTACTTGGCGAAAATTCTTAAACAGGTTTTTTTTAAATAGAAATGTTGAAAAAAAAATTGAGTAGACTAATATATTTATGTGTATGTATATGTATGTATAAAGTGTAATAAATAAATTCGTGATCCCGGATTTTTAAGAAAGTGACAACGATTAATTGTCTATGATTTAATTATGAATGAGATAATACAAAAATTAGATAAAACTAAAAGCTAAAGGTTTGATGATTATATTTGATACATTCCATAAGAAATTTGTCACAAAGTTCAATCATCCAGGCAAGTGAGACCTCTCAATAATTTTAATTGAAAAAATTGAGACAGTACTCCAACGTTTAAACGTCGAAAATTAATTTTAAAAATTTATTTATTTTTTTCTTAATGAATTTGGTGACAAAATCCGCCGATAAAAATAACTAAATTTTCCCGTCTTCTAAATAGATTCTGAGAATATAAGACTATGTAGGAGAACAGAGACAATCTTAATTATCATCGACAATTAATGTAAAAATTCTTCTAAATTTGGCCTAATCGACAAAATATCTTCAAATACAACTATGTTTCCCCGTCTCTCTATCCTTTTTCAGTCTGATACATGCAATAGATGCTGTGGAAAAAAGAAAAAAAGCACAATACGTTTCTCTTATCTCTGCAACAGGTTGCCCTAGAATGCATTTTGCAATCTAGTCATCTGTATCTCTTCAATGAGCATCAGATTATCATTGTTAGCATTTCTCGCCTATTGCTATAGCTTGTATCAATTTAATGTTTAGTCATCTCAGTGCAAAATAACTAATGATTATGTATTCCTGTAGTGAATGTTGATACTGACATCGATAAACATGAGTCTCGCTGTGTTGTAATTGATAAATAGTATTGTTTGAAAATGTTCCACCTCGCTCTCAGCCTCCTCGCTCTCTCACTCATCCCTCGCTCTCGCTCTCTCCTCCTCGTCGCTCTCGCTCTCCTGCCTCCTCTCGCTCTCTCCCGCTCTCCTCTCTCCTGCTCTGCTCTCCTCTCCCTCGCTCTCGCTCCTTCCCTCGCTCCTCGCTCTCGCTCTCTCCTCGCCTCGCTCTCGCTCTTCCTCGCTCTCGCTTCTCCTCTCTCCCTCTGCTCTCGCTCTCTCCGCTCTCTCTCGCTCCTCTCGCCTCGTCCTCGCTCTCTCCTCGCTCTCGTTCTCTCTTCTCCTCGCTCTCCTCTCTGCTCTCTCCTCCTCTGCTCTGCTCTGCTCCTCGCTCTCGCCTCTGCTCTCTCCCTGCTTCTCGCTCGCTCTCCCCTGTCTCTCTCGCTCTCTCCTCGCTCTCGCTCTCGCTCTCTCTCGCTTCGTCTCTCTCTCTCCCTGCTCAGCTTCACTGCTCGCTCTCTGCTCGCTCTTCTGCTGCCTCTCGCCTCATTCCCGTGCTTCTTTCCTCTCTGCTCTCGCTGCTTCCTTGCTCTTCCTCGCTCTGCTTCTCCATCGCTCCCTTTTGCTCCTCCTGCTTCTCTCTGCTTCCTCGCCTGCCTGCTCTCCTGCTGCCTGCTCTCTCTCACTCGCTCTCTTTCGCTCTCCAGCTCTCTCTGCTCGCCTTGCCTGCCTCTCGCCTGCTCTCGCTCTGTCCATCCCTCAGCTCTGCTCTTCCCTCGCTCTGCTGCTCTTCCTCGCTTGCTTCTTCTGCCTCTTCGTTCTCTCTCATGCTGCTCTCGCTTTCCCTGTCTGCTCTCAGTTCTCCTCGCTTGCTCTCGTTGCTCTTTCCTCGCTTGCTCGCTCTCTTCTTCGCTCGCTGCTCTCCCTCGCTGCTCTGCTCTCTCCCTCGCTCGCTCTCGCTCTCCTCGCCTCGCTCCTCTCGCTCTCTCCTCGCTCTCTCGCTCTCTCCCTCGCTCTCGCTCTCTCCCTCGCTCTCGCTCTCTCCCTCGCTCTCGCTCTCTCCCTCGCTCTCGCTCTCTCCCTCGCTCTCGCTCTCTCCCTCGCTCTCGCTCTCTCCCTCGCTCTCGCTCTCTCTCCCTCGCTCTCCTCCTCTCCCTCGCTCTCGCTCTCTCCCTCGCTCTCGCTCTCTCCCTCGCTCTCTCTCTCTCCCTCGCTCTCTGCTCTCTCCTCCTCTCTCTCCTCCTCGCTCGCTCTCTCTCTCCCTCCTCTCGTCTCTCTCTCTCTCTCCTCCTCGCTCTCCTCTCTCCTCCTCCCTCTCCTCTCCTCTCTCTCTCTCCTCGCTCTCCTCTCTCCTCTCCTCCCTCGCTCCTCTCTGCTCTCCCTCCCTGCTCCTCTCTGCTCTCTCTCCTCTGCTCTCTCTCTCTCTCTCCCTCCTCTCCTCTGCTCCCTCCTCCCCTCCCTCTGCTCTCTCCTCCTCCTCTCTCTCCTCCCGCTCTCTCTCTCTCGCTCTCTCTCTCTCTCTCCTCTCTCTCTCTCTCTCTCTCTCCTCGCTCTCTCTCTCTCTCGCTCTCTCTCGCTCTCTCTCTCTCGCTCTCTCGCTCGCTCTCTCTCCCTCGCTCGCTCGCTCGCTCGCTCTCTCGTTCTCTCTCGGCCTCTCTCGTCCGTCGATTCTCTGTATTTTCGAAAATTTACGATTTTAACATTTCGAAACTATAAATTTGAATGTAGAGATTCAAGCCTTACGCAGAGCTGGTATTAAAAATCATGTCTTAAAAATTGTAATTTAGAATGGTTTGTTTCCTCATATATTGACACTTCAGCATGAACCTACTTTACATGCGCAAGTTTTCATTGCAAATTTGGAGAACATTTGAAGCGTTCACGAAAACGCGACACTTTTAGAAGAATTTAAAATTTTATGGAAACTGCATTTGAAAAATTATTTGTATACAAATTAAAAACTTAAACAACACAAAATGCATTTTATGTCTTTTGATTCAGTGAATTTAGCACTACCATAGAGAACATTTAAAGAACAACCTCTGATGCAGTTCTGAGACAATCGTGTTCTCAATATTTAATATTGCTCATATTTTAATCACGTTCGCACGAAAACCACTAATATTTTCAGAAAAGATATTTTATAAGTACTTATTGTGAAGAATGAATATCATCTAAAGAAAATATCACATCGACTAAATCACCCTCAGTACTTACAGAATTCTTTTCAAATTGCAGGGCCACAATTTGGGCCAGATCGATAATGGAATATTTTTTGAGGGAAATTCTGCAAACATTTTAGTCATTGGTGTGTTCACAGCAAGGGAGAGCGAGAGAGGGAGAGGGGGAGAAAGCGCGGGAAGGAGGGAGGGGGGAGGGGGAAAAGGCTTGTTGGTTACCCGATGTCGCACATAATGTATCGTAGGAACAAGGTGACCCTGAGATTTAAGTTTATCTTTGATTTTTTTCTTCATTGACTGATGAGTGAATGAAGCGAAGAACTATTTTATTTTGGTTGACATATGTGTGGTATTCCGCTTCTTTTTCGCCAAGTTCTTTAATTATCTTTCTGAACGTTTCGCGGTTTTATTTGCTACTTACTACTTCCCCACTATACATTTTTATGTGAATTCCTTTACATGCACGTGTTAGTTCACAGCCTCCATTAATATCCATTTATTCGTAATATGTGGCACAAATATTGGTGGTTTACTGATATTTCTCTCATTTTTCGTTTAATTCCCATAGCGTCAAATTCAGGTAACTGTATTATGTTAACTAATCAACAAATTATCTGAGAAGTAATTTCAAATTAAAAAACTCTACAATTCTGTTGCCAATACTGCTAACCTGACATGGTTTTCAAAAAACCATTAAGAGGATATCAGGACTTGCCCCAGGCTGAAGGATAAAAGGTAATGACTGTCGATTACTGATGATTACTGACTTCATTAAAAAAATAACTTCAAGGAGGATTATACCAAGTGCTGAATGCCTCCGGAATGGCTTATAGACGCGTTACGACGGCACATCCATTTTTTAATAAAACGTATTTATCGTAACAAGGATTATTATTAGTTTAAATTAGTTTTAATGTTTGCTTTTCAGAAATACGGGGTGCATTAAATAACACAATATATTAAAGAAATTGTGGATATTATTATTAAAAGTATTATAAGGTAGTGGCTTCGACGTTGAAATGACTGATTCTTTTAAATGCATTTTTTTTGCGTTCCCATAAGATGACCTTGGCATTTACGTATTTAGGGAACTTTTGTAGGTTTCCATGATTTTAGTTCCATAAATAATGGCCTCAAACAACCTACCTGTATTCTGAAGGTAGTTTCAAATAGCAAAGTCGTGCCAGGGTCGAATGGAAAAAGTGTGCACTATTCATTTGGAAAAAGGTTTAAAGGGAAGTCTTGTGTGGAAACTATGAAAGGATTGACTCCCAAAACAGTGGAAGTTGTCATGAGATAATAATTTGCTTTAAACAATTGCATACCTCGGAAACGAAGGATGTTGGCGCCAATCGGATTGCAAAAGTGAGAATCTCGTTTCAAGCGAGTTTAAGACACAAAAAAATTGCAAAATGACAATTTCCAATTTTTGCAATTCTGAAGTGGCAAAGATTCCCTCGTGTCTCAGAACCAAAAACTGCGAATTATCAATTTTGCATCAATTTACAATTTTATAAACAAATTCGAAATATGCGCTAGAACGGCCTGGAAGCCTCCGCAAATTGTGCCTGATTTGAATATTTTAAAATAGCAGTTTCAGAGAAGTTAAAAATTGATTGCTAAAAGTTAGTATAATTTTTGCTAAAATGCTAAATATTTACTTGTCTATTGACAGTAATTGTGAGCGGAGAACACCCGCTCAGAAATATTTTTTCGTCATGGTATACACGTAATGTTCATATTCGCCGTAAAACAAACGGATTCAGCGTAATTAAATTGGTTTCAAAATTTGTTTACAAGCTAAGTGCTTTTTAAGCGTACGTGGCGAGCAAAAGCGTGACATTAGATAATTGTTTTTTTAGTATGCTTGTGTAGAGCGAATTTATTGCGTTCCAAAATATGA
This sequence comes from Teleogryllus oceanicus, assembly GCA_964035755.1. NCBI lineage: Eukaryota > Metazoa > Arthropoda > Insecta > Orthoptera > Gryllidae > Teleogryllus > Teleogryllus oceanicus. The sequence continues at coordinate 354,606,559 of CAXIVR010000001.1, read as the reverse complement.
GATCGTTTCAAGATGCTAATTTCGTGTAAAGAATAACATATCTCGAAATATGATGGCACCGATCGGATTCCGAAACTTTGTATCGTGTTTAAACGCCCTTTGTATGCGACATTAAAAATTTTTACAATATTTTAAAATTTATTAACGATTTTCAAGATTTTCAATTCTAAAGGAGAAGGGTCTCCCGATGTCTCAGAACCGAAAAAATCGAATTAACAATTTTGCAACAATTTACCGTTTAGTAAACAAATTCGAAATATGCGTTAGAATGGCCGGGAAAGCTCCCCAAATTGTGCCTGAAATGTATATTTTAAAATTAAAGTTTGACAGGAGTTACCAATTGATTGCTAAAAGATTATAATTGTTGCGAAAATACTGAAAATTTACTGGTCTATTGATAGTAATTCTGTACGGAAAACTCCCGTTCAGAAATATTTTTTCGTTATTCGCACGCCGAATCTCTCCTTTGGCGGGTAAATATCACGATATTTCCGTCTCATATGTAAACAAACCAGGCCCCACCCCTGAGACTGCGTGTTTTCTACCCCTTGGTATTTTGCACCAATCACAGACAACGGCGGTTCTAAGTGGTAGCGATTGGTCAACGCACCACATCCTCGGGCCGCGGGTGTGTCCACGTTTGTCGGTGCGGTTGGAAAGATTTTACTGGTATAGTTTCGTGAGGGTGCGGGTACATTGCAGTGTGTAGCTCTCGTCTCTGGCCTTGGATATGGTAGAATGACTGATGGAAAGTGTGGTAGAGGTAAGAGGAGAAATAGGTGATGGATGCGTGATGAATGAACGGGTGTCATTGTGAAGAGAAGACTGTTTCGAAAGTAAACACTTCAAAACTAATCCAGATAATCTCGTGACACCTACGCTTTGCTTTTTTATTTTGCCATTAGATACCTCTTACCATACCATTCACCATTACTTTTATGATATGAGAGTTTCTACGGATCATCTCAAGTCTAGGCACTTACACAAGTCACAATACACATCAGTACAGTTAATAAATGCAAGAAGTGAAATTGATACGAGAACATGCGTAATATCTTCTACGCTGAATCTTCCATTTTTATTCAAGAATATAACAGTGAAATGTTGGAGACTGATAAATAATGTTATTCTTTTCTTCATAGACTCTTCATAGCATCTTGGTATTTTCTTCATATGTTGTGTTTGATGGAATCATTAAGTATTGTTTCCGGTATCACTATTGCCAGGAGAGCCGTTAGCGTAGTGCAAGTTGTGTGCAGGAGGAAACGGCGTTGTGCGCTGGAATGTGAGATTCCCTGCCCTGCAGCGCGCTGCCGGGGTGAAGGTGTGCACATGCGGGCGGAAGGAGAAACGGCCCTTCGCCGTGGTCCTTCGCCTTTTGCCCTCATGCCCTTCGTACAAACGAGGAGAGGGCTGCCACTAGAATTGTCTCCACACAGGTTTTCGCTTTTGAAAACGTTCGTTTTTGCAACCATTCGTATCCACAGAACGTTTAGACGCTGATTTCAAAGTCGTATTAAAGTACAAATCATTCAATAATGCATGTATTCACAAGTCGTAATATTTATAAAAATGAGTAAGAGACGCTTTTGAAATTGTGGACGAAACACTTGTTGAGGAGGAAGGGAAAGTGGGCTGTGCCTCGTCCGCAGGGCGACGGGCAGCGCCGAGACGGTACGTGGCAGCTATTAGCGACCGCGCGCACCCGCCCCCCGCTCCCCCCGCCGCCGCTGGCTATTGTTAGCCGCCGCAGCGACGGTCACGGGCAACAGGGGACAGGGACGCGCGCCGCAGGCCAGGCCCAGCACACTCCCCCTTGGTGTCCTCTGCCCCCCCGCTCGCCCACGCGCTCCGCGTCCCCATCGCCACTCGTTGCCATCCGCTCGCCCCCCCGGTCCCCCTCCTTCGCCCTCCGTCGCCCTCCGCCCCCGTTCGCCCCCCGGTGGCTCCACGTTCCCCCCGTTGGACCCCCGTTGGACCCCCGTTGGACCCCCGTTGGACCCCCGTTGGACCCCGTTGGACCCCGTTGGACCCCGTTGGACCCCGTTGGCCCCCGTTGCCCCGTGGCCCCCGTGGCCCCCGTGGCCCCCGTGGCCCCCGTGGCCCCCGTGGCCCCGTGGCCCCGTGGCCCCCGTGGCCCCCTGTTGGCCCCCGTTGCCCCTGTTGCCCCCGTTGCCCCTGTTGCCCCCTGTTGCCCCCGTTGCCCCCTGTTGCCCCGTTGGCCCCTGTTGGCCCCGTTGGCCCCGTTGGCCCCGTTGCCCGTTGGCCCCTGTTGGCCCCGTTGGCCCCGTTGGCTTCCCCGTTGCTCCCCGTTGCTCCCGTTGGCTCCCCGTTGGCTCCCCGTTGGCTCCCCGTTGGCTCCCCGTTGGCTCCCCGTTGGCTCCCCGTTGGCTTCCCGTTGGCTCCCCGTTGGCTCCCCGTTGGCTCCCCGTTCGCGTGCAAAATGTATAAAGTGGCAGTTCATTCACAAAGCTTTCTTTTGTACTGAAGTGAATCGTGTGAAAAAGTTTCTGACACAAAACACAAAATATAATGAATATACCAGAAATAATTCATTGCAGGTACGCTTTAAATTTATTTTCTTTTGGCAACGGAATAAAGTGGAAAAATCTTTTAGACCACTGTTCCGTATTAAAGCTGCTCATAAAACATGAGTCGTCCGAGCTCCTCGGTGTTCTATTTTGGTTTAGAAGCCGCACGTTATTGTTCTTGATCATATTTATCGCAAATAAGATAAACGACTATTGAATTTCAAAGAGTTAAGAATGCAGTTTAGGTACAGTGATATATATTTATTCACGCATAACTTCAACGTATTGCATTACTCTTTTGTTATATTTTCGTCACGTATTTTACGTTGCGAGGGAAGTAAATTGACATCGATTACAAAAAGTTGATGATTTTACACTTAGATATTTTAAAACTAGTATCTAGTATAAGTAGTAAACTAGTATAAAGCTCATAACATTAAATCTCAGCGAAAAAAAATAATTTGACAGTAGCGGAGTTTATGAATTTATAATTAAGAATTAAGTGAAAACAAAATTTGAAACCCCTTTCCACGCGCGAAAGACCTTCATTGCCTTTCTCTTCAGCGTTTCCTTCGATGCAACCGTTTTCCTAGCCAATGAAAAATAGCTCAGAGAGTTGCCTTATTAATACCTAGGAAATGGCGAAATGAGACTGCACCTTACCGCCTACCAGTCTCATCAAAAGCCGCTGAAAAACTCCTGCTGCAAAGACTAAAGCCTGTTTTCAAGGCTATTTGAGATCACCAATTCGAATTCAGAGAAAATCATTCAATTGTTGAGCTAGACCATCAAGTCGTTATCATTACTCATGACTTTGAATCAAAACATTACCGTTTTGCTCTTCAACTGCTTTTCTAGACATATAGCAAGCATTTGACAAAGTATGGCACAATGGACCTTGATATAAAATGAAATTCGTTATACCACATAAATTTTATTTTCTATTGAAATTTTATCTCTGTGATCGCTACTTCCAAGTCAAATGCTAAGGAGAATATTCCACATTTCATCCTATTTAATCTGGTGTCCCTCAAGGAAGGGTTCCTGCTCCTCTTCTGTACTTAAGGTATACCAGTGCCCCACCGATCTGCGATTTACCACTGTGGCAAATTTCGCCGACGATATTGGTTTCACATCTGTGGCGGCTCGTGCTTAGATTGCACGGTTGCACAACCTCCTGAACATGAAAAGGATCTCATATCTTAGGAATACACATTTACCTTTTAATGGCATAAAATTTTCAAGATACTGCAGTAATATAGATGCAATCATTCTGTGACATGTAACTATTTTACAATACTTTGCCAGATGACATTAAACAATTAAATTTGATAGAAAAGTTTAAATCCAAATTGAAATAGTTTCATAACTGTTCCTATACAATTAGACACTATACTGAGCATCACAAGGAAAGTAACATTGATTTTAACAATGATACTTAAGGCATTATTAACCATTTGGACTGTACAAATGTGTAAACAACCTGTAACAATTATTGTACTGCAGCCTCCGGGTCAATGACCCCCATCTCGATCAGGTTTTTCGTCCAGTTTCCCTGATCCATTGAGCGAATGCTGAGATGGCCCCTTGTTTTGCTTCTGGACATAAATGTAACATCATTATCTGTGCACGTCTAGAATTCATTGGGAAATAAAGTTATTCAAATTATCGTTTCCATGTTGTTGCGGAAGGAAGTATTATTCCTTGACGAAGGTCATCATGGAGAACAGCCCACAATTTATTGCTTATTTACCCTTAAAATAGATTATATTACATGACAGCTTTTTTTTAAATTTTCAAAATATATGACTTAGTAGTATATGACTTAGTGTAGGGATCACAGAATTTTGAAAATGTGCACAGAATTCGCTTCTTCCCATAGCACGTCATACACAGTTTCGACTTTTTTGACGTAAAATTAATAAATAAATAAAAAAGTAACAAAGAGCGTCCAATTGGCGCTCTCTCCGGTGTCGAGTGCCTTGCCAGGAATGACACCACGCTCTTCGCTGTGTTACTGGGTTTAATGTTTTACTCTTTGGCGCTCCGATTTAACTCGGGAAACATACAGCTCATTGGTGGCGCAACCAGCGTAGGGGCGCGGCGACGGATGGAGTGTCAGAGGAACACCCATATTCTGCCTTAGTCTTTCTGACTCGCTGTAACGTAGTTTTGTGAATTTCGCTTGTTATTGAAAGAACACGAGTTCAGTCAATTCTTGACGATATTCAATGCATTTTTTATGATACTTGGAGGATTTGTTTTCATTTGATATTAGGTTGTTGATTCAAAACGTACATTTGATGAGTTCTTTGTGTATAGGTGGTCGTTCTGGATGGAAGTCCCTTAGTCCCCCTGCAGCTGGCCGGCCAGCGGTTTGCGAACGTTCTTGTGAATACGAATGTGTGTCGAAGATCTTTCATTTTTGCCAAATGTACCAGGGTAGTGAAGGTTTCGAAATAAAATAATTTTATTGTGTGAAACGTGTCGAAGCAATAGTGTTGGTTGCAATGTGCTGGAGTCGAACTTGTGCCCAGTGGAAATCAAAGCCAGAACCACGTGCGCGGGAGGTGTATATGCCTTACGCGGACACGTCGCATACAATTATGCAAGTAGTGTTTATTTGACTGAACATTTTTATTATATATTCGTGTTTTGAATTTTGGAAGTTACATGTCCGTCATTCCATGGAGGTGCAACCTCCAGTCTGTTGAGGCACCAGCTGCCACCGTTTCACATAAACAAAACCCGGGATTAACAAAACTGCAAAGACATCTAGACCTACTGCATCAGTTGTTAAGACTGTGGCACATAAGCAAATGCCTCAATTCCAAACACATTACTTCACGCTTTGCAAAAAACAAAGAAACTGAATAACCTGTACCTACAACAAGGAACATCGGTAATACTTGGGTTTCACATGACCAACGTCTAACGTGGAAACAATTTATCACAACAGAAGAGAGAAAAGAAAAAATAAACTTTCATCATTTTGCCTGGTTAATAAATCGCCATTCAAACTTGTCCCTTCAAAACAAAGTAGCGCTCTACGAAGGAGCAATCCGAGTAGTTTGCGGATGCGGAATCCAGCACAGAAATCGAAAATAGATTCTCCGCAGATTTGAATTACTCGTAAAATGCCTCCGTCAAATTGTCAATGCACCCTGGTATGTATCTAACACCACCATTAAACAAGACATAAAAAGGCCCTGAAATGAAGAAAATACACAACGCGCACCTGAACCAACTCCCAACTACCAAGCTTCAGGAGAATAGAGAATTTTGATTGATTTTTTTCGTGTTTCCAGGCACGTCATCTGCTTTGTTCATTAGTCCCGTTAGTGTAGTGCATGTTTTTTCTCGGGAGATGGCGGTGATCTCCCACTGGATGGTGAGATCCGGCGCCGACCTACCGTCGGCTTTCGGGTCGTCTACCTACGTCGGACCTACCGTCCGGTTTCCCCCTAACCAGGACTCTCCCACAAGCGGGGCACCGCCCCAGCCGGGACAAGCTCTAAGCTCTCGGAATATGTGGTAGTGTAGTGCAGTGCATGTTAGTGTGTGTATGTAAGGGGGAGAGGATAGGACGCTCGCGGTCCGTGGCCCGTTCGGTAGGGTACTGCTCCGGCATTCGCCTGGTGTTGATCGGAGAAACCAGGGAAAAACAACCGATCAGAGCAGCTGGCCACTAGAATTCTCCTCCAGACGGCGACTGAATTCGACCTAGCTGAAAAGCTAGTGTCGAAAATCCTGCCGCCGTCGGGACTCGAACCTAGGACCTTCCGCTCAGAGGCGCTGCAGTGACATCAGTTGATGCACTGAGCTACCGCTCCCGGTGAGAATAAGGAAAAACTTCGACGACTAAAGAGACCACATCCTCAACTTGCCTTTCCTTTCCAACTAATTATGTAATAAATACACTTTGCAATGTAATTTCCTTACTTCTTTGTCAAGAACAAATGTATCCTGAGTGTGTAAATTTAACATACAAATTGTAAATAAGCGATAAATAAAATGCAATAAAAATATGCGAAATACGCGGCAAGACCTGAAATACTGGGAGGTCGCCAAGGTCACCTCGGACGAGAGATAGTCTTCGCAACAAAAGATAGCACAAACAGCCTTTAATTCGAACACATTAATTATCGGTGGCACAATTTATTTATTTATTTATATATTTTTAAATTGACATACATTCCCAATATACATACAAGTATTTAGCAGTACCATAGATATCTTTTCAGTTTTTATTTTGGCTGGGTCAACAGAGGAAAATTTTCCAATATTATTTTGCGTTCCCTGAGCGCGCACAAGGTCGGCACGGCACGACCGGGCAAAACAAATGGGGCCGGACGGAACGGACACTTCGGAAAGTTTGGAATTCTCGACGTTTCTATTGCGCGCCACAGCTACACGATCTAACGTGAAGAATCAATTGCCCTGTGTTCGTTTTTAATAGTAGAAGAAGAAAATGAGCAAGGCATCGCAGAAAGACCATATCCTATTTATTTATTTATAATTAGAAGAGAATCTGGCCTTTGTTCTCAACACGAGATTCTCAGATTCCCTTCTAAACTCGAAAATGACAAAAGTGAAATTTCACATGCTGCATATATCCCTACCGGTTTGAAGATAAAAAATATTTCAGTTCTTTAGATCTGAATCCGTGAATCTTAACGATCCACGGATCTATGACCAATATTTTTTTTCGGATCGTTCATTTCTTCACCATTATCTATTAAAAACATTCCTCTACAAGGTTTCTAGTTGATGCGATCGTATTTACCACATTATTTTTGTTTTGTTACTTGATTTCGTAATATCCTGATCGTTATTCAATGATATACTTTTGAATATTTGAGGTGGAAATCATGATATACGTAATGATGCTTAGAATTGAAATAAAGAATTTGGTTGGTATTACAGGATGTTCTAATTACCCATATTATCTAAGAATTGATATTCCGTGTAATGTTTAATTTTAATTTCGTATGAGGAAAGCGCATACTAAAGTGAAATGAAAGTATTAGTGCACACAGGTCATACCTTCTCACATTATACCTAAATTTGTAAGGAACCTAAATATACGTGAATCATTGTATCAGTGTTTACTTTTCTTGTAAGGGAAGGGATTTGTGCATCGTGGTCACTATTCTGTCTTTCGTTTTAATTTCATTTTTTAGTAGTGGTTTTGCCAATTATTATTTAATCGATTGCCTTCTTGGAATGAATTGTAGTCCGTGTAGATACATTTAGTCTAATGTATAAGCTGAATTAATGACATGGACATTTTGCGCTTTCTCACTACATTCCACCAGAAAATCAATGTTAAAATCTCCACATGCAACAAAGTAAGATACTTTTGAGCATAAGAAGATGTACAGTACATATTTCAAAAACATTTGCAACTGAAAACACATTTAATTCCATAGATTAGGTACAATCGATATCATTTCTAAAGTAAATACAAGAACCTGCATGTGCATGATCCCTTTGGATTCCCTTTGTGAAAATAGTCGGCAAAATTAGAAAACGTTTGAAACTGAGACCCCGCCCAGTGACTAGGATGCCTAGGTGGCCAGGAGTCGTCCGCGTACGCAGCCATGTAACGAATACTCAAGGTTTATTGATTGATTAATTTTTTTCGTGTTTTCGGGCGCGTCACCTGCTTTGGTCATTAGTCCCGTTAGTGTAGTGCGTGTTTTTTTCTCGGGAGACGGTTGTGATCTTTCCCCGCTGGATAGCGAGATCCGGCACCGACCTACCGTCGGCTAGTGGGGTTTCCCCTAACCAGGACTCTCCCTCCAGCGAGGCTCCGCCCCAGCCAGGACACGTTCTAAGCTCCCGACCGGTCTCCCGGAATATGTGATAGTGTAGTGCATGTTAGTGTAGGTGTGTGTGTAAAGGGAGAGAATAGGACAAGGAAGAGGAAAGACAGATTGTGCGCGGTCCGTGGCTCGTTTGGTAGGGTAGTGCTCCGGCATTCGCCTGGTGTTGATCGGAGAAACCACGGAAAACTACGGATCAGAGCAGCCGGCCGCTAGAATTCTTCTCCAGACAGCGACTGGATTCGACCTAGCTGAAAATCCTGCCGCCGTCAAGACTCGAACCTTGGCCCTCCTGGTCAGATGCGCTGCAGTGATATCAGTTGATGCACTGAGCTACAATACTCGTGGTCTCGTTAGTATCTTTAATAATATAACATGCTGCCAGGTTTGTACATACATGTTGATGTAGGAAATGTGCACGATAACGGTCAGTCAGAATCCATTATCGCTGAGGAAAGTTATTTATCCATTTGAACATGGCAAAGGCCACGCGCAAGGTGCCACCGTGTCGGCTTTGGTGAGTGTGTGAATGCCGGACCCTTTGGCTTAAATACGCGAGAGGACCTCACAACCTTGTGCAAGCGTTTTTTTTTAGTTAATAGTTAGTTAGTTAGTTAATGCCTTATTTTACGTGGCGAGACTCAGGCCATCAGGCCCGCTCTTCCGTCTAACCACGCAAATTTCGTTACGCTCTTTCACCACCTAGCGGAGAAAGGAAGTATTTATCTTGGGCGACGAAACAGGCGGATTTCAATTTTGCTCAGAGGCTTCTTTTAGGCTTGAGGATCTTTTACATGCAGTAAATCTACTAACATGGGACAGCCGGCTTTACTTCCCCTCCGAAGGAAGGCGTATGAACGATTTTTTCGCCCTTAAAAATCCACGGCTTCGATCGGGTTTGAACCCGCCAACTCGGGTACAACAGTCCGGTACGCTGACCGTTACACCACGAATCAGTTTTTTTAAGATTTATCTCGCGATCCGAACACATTTTCACGACTGCCAGAAAATAAACTTGCCATGCTACACCACGGGTGAGCAGCCGGATGGCGTATGGGCACGGGTGATGGCACGCGTGCACGGGGCTAACTTCGACAGCCGAAAACGGAATTTGGAAAAATTCTTTGCGCCGGAGGGAAACTGTGTGTTTGAACAACTGAAGTTGAATTCAGCGAGGAGAGTCCCGACTCGCCGAACGATGGCTGCTACGCTCATTGAATAGCGAACCCACCACCAACTACAAACCAGACCCATATAGCACAATTTGCAGATGCCACGGTAATTTATCAATCCAAACAATCAATTAAAACTATTAGTTACAAAATTCAACAACATCTAGACAGAAGAGACAACTGGTCAACAAGTTGGAAAATTGAACTAAACCCCACAAAATCTACAGCCAGAATATTCTCACTAAAGCACTTCTACACTCCTTTCCCCTTTACAATAAACGACAACAGATTTCCATGGACTTCTAACCGCCAAACAGTCCAACACCTTGGGCTAAACGTGGACACAAAACTGAACTGGAATTCCCATATTACAAACAAAACCCAACAAGCAAAATGCAAAATAGCGCAAATAAAACCTTTAATAAACACCAAAAGCTGCCTATCAATAGATAATGCCATCACTTTATATAAATCCATAATTCGACCCTTAATGTTATACGCATGCTCTGTCTGGACTAACACATAAATACTGCTACTACCATAAATAAACTACAAATAATACAAAATAGATTTCTAAGATTTGCAACCCACGCCCCATGGTTTGTATCCAACAAACAAATACACAAAGAATTGAACATAACTTCCGACTCCAAACACATAGCCCATCTATTCAATACATTCTATTCAAATATCAACTCAATACCACACGCCATCCACTACAGCCTGGCCTCAACAGACCATACTACAACACGCATAAAAAACCGTTACCCTTGTAACGCCTTCCTAAACTTATTTTTCAACAATTGTGAACAGTAGGTGCAGAGCGTAGCTTCGTACCCCTTCCCGTAGTTAGTTTTTACGTTTAGGAAATAAGAATAGCTGTAAGCCAGCAATACATATGAAAAAGTAAAATGTTTCTGAATTATGTACACCCGAATGGAAAATAAATATTTAAAAAAAGCGAACTCAGCCGGGACGGAATCCTATTCGTGTGCATCGAAATGGATGCAGTTGTGCAGCCTCGCGCCAGACGGATAACTGTGGATGTGTGCACCCCGACGCCATAGGTCGCGAGGCCATGCGATGGCGCTGGGCACCGCCTGGTGCAAAGGCGAAAGACGTCCAGCCATCGGCTTTGGCACAGCCCGTGCAGATCGATTGTTTGTGGATCGAACACCACATGGAAAGCATGCCTTCGCAAAACAGTAACGACGATGATGATAGCGAATTTTGTATTGGACGTGTGGAAGGTAAAGAAAGCGACAGTAATACGTAATAATAATAATAATAATAATAATAATAATAATAATAATAATAAATTACAAAATTCCTAACAGTATAAAAGATGTAAGGGATACTTATGCATTTTTGATCCACACGGGATCGTCGTAGCCTGAGTTCCGAGTCCGCCATTTAGCAGACGGGACATTTGAGTGAAAACAAATGTAAAAGTTTCCGGTTCGAGCGGAATTGAATTGAATGCCATGAAACAAGCATATTTAATTTTCGAGGATAGAAATGTGAATTATAAAGCTATAAAATTATAATTATACTTTTTTTATTAACGATTTGAAAACGTGTGTTCTGTGACGCGATTTAAACAAAATATTTAGTTTAGTGAAGTTAGTTTACAAAAAACAAAAATGGCAGGTGACACTAAAAAACATCCTAGTGTATTCGAAGGTTATGTACTTTCACTCGTGCGCTGACGTTCTAAGTGAAGGACAACGCGACACCGTTTGTTCGGTCAGTAACCCGAACTGTACCTACGCTTGGATTGAAACGTTTAAAACTGAATAGGAAAAGCTACAAAAGCAAGAGATTATCTAGCGAGTAATTTTTCTAACTCCAGTTCTGTGCGTGTCAAAAGAGTGTAGCGATTCGGATATAATTTTGTGTTGCGCCTCCACTCACTTGAATAAAGCGATCCAGGAAGTCGTTTATCCGATACCAAAAATAAACGATATTCTCGCCCGAGCAAGGAAGGTAAAGGATTTTTCAAAATTGGATTTAAAATCCTGGTTTATCGGCCAATCAAATAGTTTAGAGAAAGTCAACGACTTTTAACTTTCATCACCTCCTTCGGTGGATTTATATTTATAGTACCTTTTGATATAATATTGCGCTTTGTATTTTCAGAATCAGTTTCCAGAATCATTCTCAAATACATTTTATGATGTGTGCAGTTTTGTAGTACACGTGGACGATTTGCTGATATTCAGGAGAAATTTGGAATTCGTGACTTGCAGGAAGAAACCAGTAGGTTGAAAAACGAAGGAATAGCTCTTAATGGGAGAAAGTATAGCATCTCGGTGAATACAGTAGAGATTTTCCGGCTCAGAATTTCGAGTACAGGAATTCACGTTTCCGAAGATAGGGCAGCCATTGCCGAATTTCTCCTTCCGAAAAATAAAGCATATTTTTACAGATTTTGAGCGCAGAAAATTCCGCGGGTAAATTGGTCGAAATGGCGCTGGACTGCTTGAATCTTGAATGCCTTGTTGCAAGAAAATGCATTGTTCGCGTGGGACGACCGTCAGTAGCTAGCGTTAAAACTGCATTGGAAACCGCGCCTACGCTAGCGCACTTTGACAACGAGAAGAACAATATAATTAGATTAGAGTAAGAAATTTACCAGCAGCAATAATGTCCGGGCCACTGACAAACGCGAACATGGAGAAATTATAAAACCGAGCGAGTTTCCGATCTCTTACTTGGTAAAACTTCTAAAGGAGTACCGAGACATTTAATTCCTTCTCTACAAAAAATGATCATGCAATAGATATCGAAAACGAAACTACTATATTAGATGTTGAAGTAAAAAGAAAAAGAACAAGAAAAGAAACGGAAGAACCATCAATTCCTGTCAAACGGCAAAACGAAGTTTGAGCGAATATAGTTCTGAACTTTATACCTGATTGCTAATTGACCAACAAATCGATCAGTGAATCAATAATGGTCCGGTCACCAGTCCTCTTTGTGATACAATGGTCCGGTCACCGGTTCCTCTTTCTGACGTATGCCGCAGCCAAGGATTGGTGGGGACTGAATCCTCGGAGCACTCCCCGCTCCGAGATCATGACGGCAGACGAAGAAGCGGAGCTGGACACGGAGATTAACATGTATTAGGCTTATTATCCACATGAGGTTTATCTAACACATTGCACCTCGCCTGTGAAGTGCAAGGGAAGATAAGTAAAGGCAAGGTGGTGTGAGGTCGCCTCGTGGAAACAGCGTGCGTGATGCAGCGTTGGCAAACGTGCATGATGCTGATGCGCGCTACTGCAGCTTCTGGTTCATCGCGAGTGCCGCTCTCAGTTGGTGGCCACGAGTTGCCCACGTAGGCAGCTTGCAACGCGTAGCCATGGCCTTGATCGTATCCTTAATAACACATGTCTCATTTCATTACCAGATAACTGATTTTCTGTAAAGCAAAGAACGACGGTGTAAATTGCTCTAGAGAGCAGCCCCTATAAATTCAGTGTAATTTCAAGAGATTGAACATTACATTGCAGGATGTAAATCTTTGGCAAGTACCTACACACTGTCAGATGTATTTATTCTGCATATGACAAGTGTTGCTATTTATGTACTCCTCTTTTTAGCCCGAGTGTCGATCAAAGATTGTAACGTGCCCCATCAATGATAGGTTGTGAGGAATTGGTACTAGGAATGGAAGAAACTGAAGTAGGTCCAGAGGAGAGGGAGGAGGAGGTAAGACAGTTCGAAATGGTGGAGAAAGTAAAGAAGGTGAAATGTTTTTTTTATCTTTTTTGTGAATGGAGAGCGTGGGAGTAATTTCATTATGTGCTAACTCACTGCCGAATGTATGTCGTCATGAACGTTGAACCTTGTTAGGTGAAGTATTTTGCTGAAAGGAAATTGTTTTCAACAAGTTGGTCATTTTTTCCTCTTAGATATAGTTTTAATTGTAGGTTTGCGGGCATAATCTTCCAGCACGGTGTTGGTTTTCTGTAAAAAAGCGCGGAATCAAGACTACAATGTTAGGGTATTGGGCAACATATTATAATTGGTTCACGTGTTGTATTGGTGTAAAGTGTCCTCCAAAATCAATGTCATTCTGTCATTCATATCAATTAGGATATATTCATCATCATAACGGTGACTATATCCCGATTGGTCGGTGTCTTCGTGGGATCGTCTTCTCTGTCCAACTCTGTAGACCTCCCGTTAGGTGTAAGTAACAGATGCAGCTGAATAGATGTAGAGTAGCTTCGTTCTGAGAATGGAGGAAACACGGCGACGACGGCTAACTGCTTTGTTTTTGAATCTCGGTGTGTATCTCTTTGTTGCCAGGCGGACTAAGATGCGCCGATGTTTCCGCATTTTTATTTTGGCTCTCTTCCTAACCTATACAGTTTGTGTTGGTTTGTGCGCGAATTTGTTGATGGTAGAGCAGGTTGTGGTCTCAGGAAGGCTAGACAGTTCTGTTACGTAATCTAATATACTAAATTAGATTTCTGTTGTGACTGGATGTGGAGTCTGTGGGTCGTGTGCATACGCGTGTTGTAAGTTTCGCAGTTTTTCCGACCAGTGACCAGCCATCTCTATAATAAACGACCTCTTGTAACCTTCGGATGTGTTGCTCTAAACTATTGTTGTATGTACGAAAACATTCAGAACGTCGGCTTTGAGTGTGTAGATTGTAAGAAGTGTAAATCGAACAGTAGCCATGTCACCGTGCGTTTTAATGTACGTGATAATATTGACAATAAATAAAATAAACTCAGACAAGAGCAAAAAGTACATCCTATTTCATAGTGTGAAATTGTGAACTTGAAAGTTTATTCAAGAAATTAAAAATGAAGAGTGTTTATGAGTTTGCGAAGGTACGCTATCTACAAAATCGTTTGAAAAAAGGTACTCAAAACATTTGATAATGCCTGCCGGTAATGTACATTCCAGTCCATTTGATCTGCTACTATTAAATACCATCCGCAGACAATATTTCACCGTAAATAGATTACACAAGATAGCAGAACGACGCTAACAGATACCGAAGTATTCAATACGGATCAATTCGTCCTTGCAACATTCAAATTACCTCGTCACAAAAAGTAGTATATTTCTAGAGTTTAAATTACACAGTGGTTTAATGCCGGAAATGACGTAAAGTGTTGATAGGTTTTGATTGCTTGACTGTTGATTCCGGGAGAGTCAGGGGCATGTTTTCATCGCGGGAGGTGTCGGTGATCTATCCCCGCTGGATGGAGAGATTCGGGGCGACCTACATCGGTTTGCGGGCATTCTCCTCAACCAAGTATCTCCCCTCAGCCTGGCAGCGCTCCAGCCGGGACGAGCTCTAAGCTCCCCACGGCTTCCCCGACATCTGCGATAGTGTGTGCAAGGGGAGAGGATAAGACAAGGAAGAGGAAGGAAGGATCACGCGCGGTCCGCGGTCCGTTGGTTGGTTGTTAGTGATACCGGACGTGTCTCTGAGGTCATTGGTCCCGGAACTATAGTGCATGTTTTTTCATCGGGAGGTGATTGTGATCTCCCGCTGGATGGTGAGATCGGCGCCGACCTGCTAGAGGGGTTTTTCCCAACCAGGTATCCCCCACCACTGGGGCACCGCCCCAGCACGGACATGCTCCCTGAACGTAAGTCCTTGAGGGCCCGCGACGTGACGTCCAGAATTCGCGGAAGAGTATCTCTTGCTCTTCTTGTCAGAGTTATTCATCTCACCCGTTTTCGAATCCAAGATAATGCTGTGTCGCTTCCCGTTCTACTGGTTGTTTCTGCTAATCTGTCATGCGAAGCAAGAACGGGCGTGTGAAAGTCTTATAATGTATACGGTAATTGCCTCACCCACATCAAAGTATTAACCATTTTTTTTTAATATAAGAAAACTTTGACATTTGCCCGAGTATCCTATTGTAAAATAATGTTGCGTTTCGTATTACCATCCTACCATAAGCCATATTCAACGAAAAAGATTGAGAATTTGTTTTGGTCAGAACTCGTTTTAATTTAATTGGCGGGTAAAGGTTTTATGTGTGAACGACGTCCCTATTGAAAAAGATGTAAAATTCGATTGATTACACTGCTCTACAAAAATAAGTTTTTGTAATCAGAACAACACTGTTTCTAGAAGGTAACATCCAGATCTAATTCCATAATTTCTGTATCGGCCTAAGTTCTGATATGATGATCGTTTTTTATAAATGCGTGTGTCTCCCCGTGTATTACATGTATCTGGCAAAATGACGCGCTCTAATAACACGTCCAAAAGTAGACAGTTAAATATTTAAGAACATAAGTGTTAAGAAAAATCAAGAAACATACCCAAATGTATATTCTTCCCCATTTCTAACGATACGTTGCTTCAGGGACGTCTCGTCGTATCGTCCAGCAGCAGTCTGGCAACATTGCCTCACTCCAATTGCCTTGATAACGCTTTTCCATTTGAGAGACGTCATGGTAGAAGCGTTCGCCATGTTCACCGCTGTCGGCGCCGAGGTTCTGGGGGAAGATGCCCAAATGATCATTGAAAAATGTAGTTTAATCCGTAGTCCTCGCCGTAGTCCTCTGCCTTATGATTGCTTAAGAAGTTTTTACAGACGCATGTAAAAATACAGCCTTGCCGTTTTCTTCAACACCACTCAACAGATCAACAAAATGTTAATCAGCCATACATTTTCTGATGTGCGCTTCTACAAGTATTCCCCCGTTTATTTTTGCTTCACTGATCCTAACGGAGCTTTCTCGCGTGTTGAATCCACGTGTTGTTTTATTCATGGTTTTTGACGAGACCCAATTCCAAGTGCCGTGGAGGCAGGTACGCATTTTTTTTTGCTCAAACAAGGGGAATGTTAGCCACATTCCTCTCTCCAGGCAGTAGTTTTATCCCAACACACCATTTTTTCACAGTAGGGATTTTCTCTCTCTTCTATCCCACTCATAGAAAGCACAGTGCTTTGTGTACACGAACTGCATTTCGTGCTAACTAATGAAGTGTAGTGACTTGGTGGCAGACTATTTTAACTGAACATGTATTAAGCTTACATGACTAATAATAAGTTTCAAAAAAAATAGTTGATTAAAAGTAATAATATCAATAAATAGTACATATTATCAACGCGCAAGACTTACTCCACTTCACAACACTTTTCTGTGATGCATGTCTTCCGCAATCTTTTCTTTCCACTTCATAACACAACACTGCGCTGCAGTGCACTGCACTACATAAATATTATTATTATTATTGTTGTTGTTGTTTTTGTTGTTGTTGTTAATAATATTATTATTATTACTACTACAGCTGCTATTAATACTAACAACTAAATAACTTACTTAATTGGAAATACTAATAATTTAACTGTAGAAACTAAACACTGATATATTGACCTAAAATATAATTAGGTAGAATACTAATTTATTTTTAAACTTGCTCAAGCTTTGAGGAAAGGGTTCTAAGATTGTCGCTGGCAAACAGTTCCAATCTCTAATGGTTCGGTTTGTAAATGAAAATTTCCCGACGTCCATTTTCTGTATTCTTGTCTTAATTTTATGCACGTGATCCGCTCTACCGAAGTATGTAGGTTTTCCTAGACGACGGTGGATTTCATTCCAAGCAGAATAGTCTGTGTATGCTTTGTACATAGAGTCGCAACTTAATCCGCCTCTTTTCGAGTGACTCCCATAGACCTCTATTCTTTTAACCCCTGAAATTAAATTTCGATGTTCTGCGCTGGACCTTTTCTAGATTACCTTGCTGCGATTTTCTGTACGGGTCCGAACATACCGCGCCATATTCTAATATGGGTCGCACTAGTGACATACAAGCTCATTCTTTACCTCTCAATATACTCTTCATTAGAATCCGCATAACGAAATGTAGAGAGCTCCAGGCTTTCCCCACAACGAAATTTACATGATTTCCCGCGCTCAATTCACTGTCTAATTGTATTCCTAAACATTTGCAAGATGTGACAGTAGACATGACATTGTTCTTCAATTTGTACACAATTTGAGGAGTGTAATTTGTGTCTGTCTCGCTGCAAAATATCTATCTCCTCCTCGAATTTGATAACCCTATAGATGATACGGTCATCAGCAAAGAGTCTTACATTTGAAACTAATCTTTTTGGCAAGTCATTCACGAAGGCGAGAAACACGAGAGGTCTCCAATGACACTTCCTTGTGGAATCCCTGACGTAACACTTGCGGTGATTGATAGATATCTTCCGATTCGAACCTTCTATTTCCTATCACGTAATAGTTTGTTTATCCAAGCCACCACCCTAATGCCTACACCGGAGGTTTTTTTTTTTTAATTTGTTGCGTCTACATCTTGACGCAACGCGTCTCCAAGCCCCTTAAGGGGCGTTGAGTGCTTTACACTTGGGAGTAATCCTCCATTAATGTGCTTTTACTTTTTAATAATTGTCAAGTCTCGTCACGTCGCAGTCAGTCAGAGGCTTTTATCCCTTCGGCCAGGGGCTCGACGCCGTTAGATCCCGGGGTTCCTGGCCGGTCACCCAACCACGAACCCGCGAGTCTCGAATGCGCTTAACCTTCGTGAATTCACGGAGCGTAGTAAACGCATTCGGGTAGCGCCGCCTGCTTATTCGGCTAGTGCCGCCGGTTTATTAATTTATTTTCAAGACGATCGCGTGGAACATCATCAAAAACTCCCTTCTACCCTTACCCTTATACCTTTATCGATTTCGTCGGCTAGGTCCTGTAGAAGCGAGGCAAGCTGACTTTCGCAAGAGAAACCGTTCATAAAACCGTGCTAACCTTGATACAGCCATTCCTTGCCTTCCCATTCTTTCCGGATATAGTTAGTAATTAGTTATTCCATGAGTTTGCATACGATTGATGCGAGACTTATCGGTCTGTAGTTACTAACTACTGTTTTATCGCCGCTTTTAAAAACAGGTATTACGAGTGCTACCTTCCTATCTTCCGGTACGCAAGCGTGATTGAAAGAAACATTAAATAACCTAATTAGGTACCGTAAAATAGCCTCTCCACATAATTTAGTGATGTCCGTGGAAATAGAATCTGGGCCTCGCAATTTTGTGCTGTTCATTAATTTCATTCCTTTCCGTAGGGTACTTACGTCGATATGAAATGGATTTCTATCTGATGTTGTTAGATGCGTAGGTGTTAACCCTGCGTATAGTTGATTTTCTGCTTAAAAACCGAAGCTTAATATATTAAAAGCGTTTGCTTTTTCTCCGTCGTCAGTTATAGGCAAATTATTAATACGAACAACTGGTATTTCGTCTTTTGTTTCCCTTCCTTCTATGAACATACTAAAAAAATTCCGACCAGCTATTGCCACCCGCATCAGGATATATTTCAAATGTTCCTCCGCGATTTTCTTTTCCTTCTCTAACGCTTCTGAATAACATCGAAATAATGCCGTGTGGTTGCCACTAATGTGCCTGTTACTAAACGCTTTTCTGTTTTTTTCTTTTCATAGTCTAATCTTTGCATTATAATATTCTGTGTCGGGGTTTCTTTTTAACAATTTACATGGCAAAAATGTTTGCACGGCATTTTCAATAATGTTTTTAAATCCTTGCCATATTTCTTCCATCCCTCCTTCTATTCTAATAAAATACTAGTCCATTAGTAATTTAATGAGTAGTAATGATAGTAATTTAGTAAGTCTTACTAGTCCCTTAAGTAATTTTGAAGCCGTTCTACATTCGTTTTCTTGTAGTCCCTTCCTAGAAACCCGGTGTTAATACTTTTCCTTGAAGCACTTAAGTCGAAGTCGACAAGAACTGCTTTATGGTCACTTATAACTTACATGATGTCTCACGATAAGAATAAGTCTTTCGGACGAACGAGGCAACTATCTAGAAGCGAGCCCTGGTCAGTCGGCCGGTTTACTACCTGTGCTAATCCGTTGTCTTAGACCAATCTTTTGACAAATAGCTGGACATGTCCATCGCATTCGCACCGTTTCCAATTTACGTCTGGAAGATTTAAATCTCCAGCAATGACTGCAGGATAGCTACGTATATTTTTTGTTCTTTAGTGAATCGCGCCTAAGATTTCGTAATTACGAGCCGGTGGACGATGGCAAGCAATTATTTCTTCTATTTGCATTCTATTTTTATTTTTCATATCTGATAAGTGTGAGGAGCAGTTTAAAATTCTCATATGTCTCTTTTAGGTTAATGGCATGAACAATCGTAACAGTCGGAAATTTGTTCTCATTGTAAAGAAATACTGATTCCAAACTTATTTTGCTAGAATCTAAGAACAAGCTCCATTCAATTACATTGAAATCATGGTCAAGTGTCTTCCTAACTGATTCAATATCATTACAAAAAGCTATGTAATTTTTCTTGGAGAAATATTAAGAAAAAACACTTGGCGGTCTCGAACAACACTAAATTTCGTAAAGGGGAAAGAAAATTCCTTCCTTTAAGTCGCGAAGTTAAAAGCTCACACTCCTGCTTCGACAAATTTAAATCACGAACGCGATCGTCTAGATTCTCTTGAGACAAAATGTGGCTCATTTGAGCCACACTAGGCTGGAAATGTTGGGTCTGCGTAGATATCTCCTTCTCCGTCCTCTGAATGTCCGGAAGTAGCATTCATCCTCACTCATTGTCGCATTCGCAAGCGGTAGTGGTACCGGCAATTCTTCACTAAGAATGCAGGCCTTACAAGAGCTAGTAAATTAGGATATTGCACAGTTTTTTCGTCCTTGAGGTGATTCCAGCTATTTTCTGTGTGACAGAAATAAGTATGTTGTGTGATCTGTTGATGCCTTCCAAATTATGGGTGCAGCAATGGGCATGTGTCGTGAACTTTTTAACCATCATGTACGCAGTGTAATACGACACGCAGCACATATGGGGGATGACATTTCCTGTTGTGGTCGCCAACTTTACACCTGAAATAAAGTTCCTAACGTTCCCTTATTAGTGGACTAAGGTTCCGTTATTGTGAATTCAGAGTTAATTCTTCATAGAAATAACGAAACAAATTTGGGTTATTTACACAGTTACGAGGCATTTCTTCTTCTGAATTAATACAAATCTCAAACTTTCACGGAGCTCGAAAAATAAGCAGTCACAATGAAGCCGCTTTCGACGCCATCAGATCTGGAACGCAACGAACAGATCTGGAATGCTGGAACGCAATAGGCAAGAAATACAAAACGAATTCTATGAATTCGAGCAATGTTGGCAAATCTTTTTCGTTCCCTAAAGGTGAATTTTCTAAATTCTGCGTCGTGTTTAGGAATTCTTTGTACACATTTCGATTTTCGTGAACAATTACATTTGCAGAATAATGAATTGAAGCGACAGCAGTATAACCATCAGAAATACCAGGAATCCCCCAAAGAGGGAGATTTGAAGTCGTGAAGGAAGTGAAGAGTTGAATGAAATGCTGCTCGAGGAAAACGTCTCCCTGCGAAGAAGTGAGGAGCAGCGCCGAGCGGGACGTGGTGCGTGGGGGGGGGGAGGCCCTTTTTGCTCGTCGCCTCATAACTGACTTGGCTTGAGTTTTTTGCTTGGCTCGGCGGCCGCGTCGCTTTTTTTATCCCGGCCGCCCCGCCCCACGCACCTGCCGGGCGCCACATGCCCTCTGGGGCCGCCCCGCCCACACGAGGCAACTAGGCTACACTATGCACCAGAGGACTCGTTAGTTATTTTATCGATTTATGAAAGACTACGTACACTTCAGTCGATAAATGTTTATTATATTGAACTTAATTTTGTTTAACGACCATGATGTAGAATGAGGAGATGTCGATCACGGGCTTTCGTCGGAGTGCGTAGAAAAATAAAAGCATTACTTTGCCGAAGTTTCGAAATATCTCATATCCATTCTCATATCTGGTGTAAAAGACATGGTGGGCATCATTACAATAAATATACTCTTACCCAAATTAATAACATCATATACAATAATGATACAAGATTCACACCCCTTGCTAAAAATATGTACAATCTCTCAGCAGCATTTTGGCCGGATTCCCACCCAACACCACATGGAGTTGCTACAGTGACAGACAATTCTGCTACAATTCAGTCGTAGGGTCAGGACCGCACGCTACAGCTACCGATACTACAGCATGTGCATATGGTCAAGCCAGTGGTTTAATTTAAGCAACATAACAAGAAAACTCGAAACTGTGGAAATACGTTATGATTCTTAGAAACGAAAGAAAGAATTCGTTTGATATTACATAATGTTCTAATACTTCGAGTTATGCAAGAATTGCTTTTCTCCAAAATGTTTACTTTTCTTATTTTAAGACGAAAGCACATACTAAACTGAAATGAAAGTTTATTATTAATTTGTTATTGTTTCAGTGTTTGCATTTGTTGTGATCGAAAGAAATTGCACATCCTGGTGGCTATTTTTTCACGGTTCAGTGTTCGTGCAGATTGAACGTACAGAAACGTGCAGTCTAGACCACGTTCTCCGCATGAGCATGTTCATATTGTGTCGTACACTAAGCCTAAAGTTTCACCCAAACGCCTCTAGCGGCAGAATCGTTCACTAACGGTAATCGGCCGTTTCGATTTTGTGGTTAGGTGTGTCAATGTAAGATTGTGTGAAATGATATATTGTGATAAACTTCCTTTTTCACAACTGTGTCTTATTTATTCTCTATGCTCCTCCAGTTTATGTACAACACTTTGCCATATGACATTATACAATTAAATTCGGTAGAAAAGTTTAAATTCCAAGTAAAATAGTTTCTACTGCATAACAGTTTCTATACAATTAGAGACTATACTGAGCATCACAAGGAAAGTAACATTAAACTTAACAGTGATATTTAATGCATTATTTACCATTTGGGCTGTATAAATCTAAACATGTAACAAGTATTGTGCCACAGTCTCCGGGTCAATGACCCCCATCTCGATCAGGTTTTTCGCCCAGTTTCCTTGATCCACTGAGCAAATGCTGAGATGGCCCCTTGTTTTGCTGCTAGACATAAATGTATCTTTATTATCTGTGCACGTCTTCTAGAATTCAGTGGTAAATACAGTTATTCAAATTATCGTGTGCATGTTGTCGCGGCAGGGAGTATTATTACGAAGGACAACATGGATAAGAGCCGAAAATTTATTGCTGATTCGTCCTTGGAAATAGATTTTATTAATCCGGGCCCGGTTGTATTTTTTCCTCTATTAAAAATTCAAGTAGTATACGGCTTAGTGTAGGGATTACAGAATTTTAAAAACCGTGCACACAATTCACTTCTCCCCATTGTACGTCATACAGTTTTTAACCGTTTTTGACGTAAATAAATCCGTGTCCGTCCGCCTTGTCGTGTACGTCTATCGTTCCATAAGTATTTTTCATTTAAGATTTTGTTATTTGGTATATTTGAAACTGCTATTACAGGAATTTGTTTTCTATCGTTGCCATGAAGCCGTGGAACACGCAATACTGTGGGACATTTCTAGAAAAATTCGGATTTCATTTCATTTATTTTTCTTTTTTGGTCGCAGTTACTTCGTAAGAAGAGAAAGTTATGAAACTGCGCCGGAAGAAACGAATTTTCGGCAGAAAAACTTGTATTGCCCGACCTGGCAACGAAAAAGTGAATAAATTCTGTTGCTAGATACAGGCGAGTCACGTAACTTTAGCACCTCCTATAATTTTTGAACGGTTGCAGTTATTGCCATGCCATTTTCTGGAAAGTGCGTGAGGGAATGGGTCTAATTGATGCATATATTTGTTTGGATTTTATCGCTTGTATTTTAAGAGATGTTGAGCTAACTTTTTTTTCAAACGGAACTATGCATTTTTTTGCCTATCATGCCTATTGCAAAAATACGAATCCTTAGATATGCATATTGTCATATGTTAGATAAGTACTTTAGATTTTTTGCTACTCTTGTATATTTTTAATGTAACAGTCCACCAACCCAGGCCGCGCAGAGCTCTACCTGCTAGCTCGTACTCGAAGCGTTATACAATATCCGTTAACTACGTTAAATCTCAAGAAAATGCTTATCTAACATATGACAATATGTATATCATTGCATTCATATATTTACGCTCGTCATGATAGAGTAAAGAAACATGCGTAGTTCCGTTTGAAACAAAGAAGTTCACCTCAATATCTCGAAAAATACAAACGATAAAATAGAAATAAATACATATATTAATTAGTCCCATTCCCTCGTGCACTTCCGTGAGAACTGCATTACAATAACTTCGTCGTTCAAAACATGCAGGAGGTATTCAAGTTATGTGACTCGCCCTTCGTGGTAAATTACTTCCTCTAACATGTGATGTAGCGAAAATCAATGGTTTTTGGGGTTCTTGATACCGGAAAATTGATTAACGGCAAAACGTATGTCTGTCCGTTTGTCCGTCTGGCGTCAACGCTAGCACCTATACCACTTAGCAGATTTTCTCCAAAATAGATATTTCCCAATTGTTCTAAACGACCTCGAGCTTTGGGAGTTTCAAACGGAAATTTTTATTTTTGAGGGAACTTTAACTGAAGTCTCAGAAACATTTTCAACATTTTGTCAAAAATTGCACCCAATTTTTTCATTAAACTTTTTTCGGATATAATAGATTAGTTAAGGAGTGGTATAGGTCTCATGTTCGTTGATATCCCAATTCTTCGAAATTTGCAAAAGTACCATTTTTGGGGCGCCTTCGAACAATTATAATATTAAAGATGGATATTTTATCGTTAATGAAATCTGTTTTTTAAATACAGATCGTGAAATAAGGCCATGTTATAATTTTCAAATATATGATTAGTATTTGTTTAATTTTACGCGTAATATAGGCAATTACATTTTTAAACCTTTTGTATAAAAAATCGCACTTAATTTTTTCTTTACATTTTCTTCTCATATGTATCAATTCTGGCGTACATCTGTGTTGTAGTAAACTGTAGAACAGCGGTGCACTAAATGTGTTTCACTTCGTGCACTGCTCCTATTCACTTAAACACAGTTGATATTGTACAGAAGTCCCCATATCCCGAACACTAGGTTTGGACACTTTACACATGAAGTTCAACGTGGATATTTTCCTACCCTGCACAGGTCCTACACATATGCTTCTGTTCCCGCACTCTCGATGTACATTTCAATGTCGTACATTTTGTTTTTCATTCGTACATTTAAGGGCTGTTAAAATCTCTTTCATGTTGCACACGTTGTTTACACCTTCATTTCAAGAACATATTCATTTCTCTACGTATATCGCGTCACTTGTAGAATAAAGGTACATAATCAGAGGTCGGTGTGAGAACTTCGTGAATTACGCTGCAATTTACTGTGGAAATTGCAATAATTTCATTTCGAATTTCTTGCTTTTACTTATAGCAGATAATATAATTTTGGTAGAGAGAGGTATAACTTATTCGGTTTTCAAGTAGTGTAGCAAGGGTTTTTTTTATGTCTTTTTCTTTTTTTAAGAGTGCAAATAAAATATATTGAATTAGTGTAATGAAGTATAATGTAATCCGTTGCATTTATTTGTTTAAATTAATGATATTCGTAAAAGTTACAATTTAGTATAATTTCTCTTGGTTCTACAAAGATACATTTGAGGTATTATGGCCAGTATATGTGTTAATTGGATTATAGTACCTGGAATAATTTTTACAGATTTTCAAAAGAATGTTTTTGATATTTTTTAAACTGAGGTATTTTACTTCACTTTAGCTATTTTTTAAGTTTTCAGGATGAATACAAAATACTACACATTACCAGTTAACATTCTTGTGGTATGCAAAAAAAATTTTCAATTAGGGGCTAATTTTTATACCAAAAAAATCATGTTTTTCGATTGTTTATAAAGATAATTTCTTTATTAAGATATTGTATTATTGTTCTCCATTATTTAAATTTTAAATTTCACGTAAATTGATGTTATTAGCCAATTACGTTCACAGTCACATTTCTAAAAGACTTGCAGCTCTTGCTGATTGCCCTTCAGTATCTTTTGTGTGAAGTATTTCTTTCGACGGAGGTCAAAAGCAATTTAGGTAAGTTCGAACTCTTTCAGTTACATAAAAAAATTGCTAGTGCGCAGCATATCTGAACGCGGTGCGGTTGCACAGCATGTCTTTAATATTGTCAACAAATAATACGCGTGTAATAGTCAAACTTCTACAGAGAGAGAATAGTTATTAAAGAAACAAGGTTTCAAACCACTTTACGATGTTGTATGAAATGGACATCTTTCAAAACTTTATTTATAACAGCGCTGCGATTTTTTTTATTTCATTAAATTAATCGACAGCTAAACATTGCTTATGATTTTTGTACAATTGTCAAAATGTAGACTGTCTGATTAACGACGTTTTTTCTAATATTGAAAAACAATTTCAGACTTCAAATTGGCTATGTAAACGAGCATGGTTTGCTCCAACAAAGGTCTATGTTGATCCTGTAAATTTAAATAGCATGTGTATGTTGCCTGGTGAAATAAAACATATTTTTAAGTGGACATTTTTCTTCACAATATTCAATACATGCACACTACTGTTGAATTTTTAATTCTCCTGAAACACCTGGGAGTGCAATTCTATAAGCTACAGTCAAAGGTTACAATCCCTGTTCTTTAACTAAGAAACCTCGATGCGCCATGGTTGTGCAATTGTGATTGAAAGTGAAGGAAATAGCAACATAATTTTGTTGAATGTAAAATACAAACTGGTTGAGAAAATAGCAATCTATTTTAATACCAAGAATTCCCATTATACCTTCTGATTTCAACTTCAATTTAACAGACAACACTTCCCATTAAAAGTGTCATTTGGAATTACAATAAATAAATAAATAAATTATGAAGTAGGATGGGCAGTGCTTAGCTCATGAACAACTACAATGTAGTCCTGCTTAAGAGTCTAAAAGCACCGAGTATTATGAACTAATTGGATAACTAAACTTTTCGAAACAAAAGTATTTCCTTTATCAAATTCATTTAAATTTATGTTAATATTTGTGTTATTTATTTTTTATTATATTTGCAGAGAAATAACACATTGTCATTAAACAAAAAGTATATAAAAAGTGTCAAACTTACACGAGAAAGTCTGTGCCATTCTGTAGTACCACTAGTTATATCTGATAGGGAGCACTGAGGGTGAAGTAATCGCCTCGAAGCATGTATGCGGTTCTGCATTTAGAGTAAGTAGATTTATATTGTGGAAGAACATCTCTTCTTTTACCTATCCATATTTGCGAATAGTCATATCTTTTTACCTGCCGTTTCCTTACCACTATCCTAAAACTTGTTGCATAGTTTACTTCCTTTACTTCACCAAGCAAACTGTTAAACATAAATGTTAAATTTTTCATTTTATCCTTAGCAAACACGATTTGGTGATATTTGCCTGACTTGTTCCATACCAATTATTATTTTTAACAAATTTCTTTTAAATAATCCGATGAATTATTTTCAATCTTGTAAATAAATGTTAAAACGTCAGCGTCAATCT
This sequence comes from Teleogryllus oceanicus, assembly GCA_964035755.1. Taxonomy (NCBI): domain Eukaryota; kingdom Metazoa; phylum Arthropoda; class Insecta; order Orthoptera; family Gryllidae; genus Teleogryllus; species Teleogryllus oceanicus. The sequence goes on along the minus strand of CAXIVR010000001.1, from coordinate 354,579,591 downwards.
CAATTTTCAGCTTTAATATATTCGACACTTCACACTTTTCCTTAATACTTTCCAATCTCCACTAGTTTACTTACCACTCTTTATCACCTGTACAAAACCTGCATTGTATTTTCATAAGTTTTACAAGCCTGATATAAAACTATTGCACAACAAAAACCGTTTAACATGTGGAAGTACTCTACACGAGGTGCGCAAAGCAAAGTAAAACAAAGCATTAGTTACATAGTTTTTGCAGGAAGTAAATTCGAAAGACGAGACAGGCCAATCCCTGAGAGAGCTACTGCACATGAGCCGGCTTGCAACAGTACGATTCGACATTGAAGTGACGTGTATGATGCGACCTTATTCCAGCACCAGGGTTGAATTGGAAACCCAGGCTCCCTGTGCTCGGGTGAGGACCTTTTCTCTCTCAGGGTCCGAGACCGGCCACGCAGCCTTGGCCTGCCTCGCCTCGCCGCGAACTCGGCCTTGCAGTGGGCGGCAAAAACTGTGTCGACCTTCCCTCTGATTTCCCACCTCATTGACTCGTCGCGTACTACTCAACCTGCATCTCTATACGCCAGTCATCGTGTTCTTTACTGAGCGGATCAGAGAAAAGTTGTTGAGGTTTGCTGTTGAAATGAGAGGGTGTCACTTCGCCCCTCCCCCCCCTCTCTCTCTCTCTCTTTCGATATTATCAATAGTTGCACGTTTTTATTTCATTCGAATAGCTATGAATGCGTTTGCATTCTTTCAAATTTCTTCTTTCAGCCATATGGCTTTTCAGTTAGGAACGAACATTTTCAGACGAAAAGATGCGAAGGGGATGGCTACATAGAATGAAGCAGTGCGTGTATTAAATGGGAGAAACATACTGTTGACTGTTGATGGGGGTAAGTATTTATTTCATTAACTAATATCAGCCCGATTACAGAGGAAGATGTGAAAGGGGAGTCGGTTGCGTAGAAGAGGTTCTACGATATGCTCTTTACCTATATTGAAATGGCATGCACTGGCAATTGTGGGTAGGTTTTGGAAGAATGTATGGGAAAGTTTGGTGATATGTTAGGACAGGTGCTATGGCTAGGTTTTTGTGGAGATTTGTGTTGCAAGGGGCGATAACTACAGTTCTGAAGACCTCATTTTGGAATATTTGATTTTGTTAACTGTTGAAGATGTGGCGTTACACGAGACTGGACAAGCGTACGTAAGCAACAGACGTAAAGTGGCTTGATACATAAGGAATGCAGAATGAATCTTTAATGTGGAGTGTCAAAGAATACCTAACAGCGTCTATTTGCTTTGTTCACCGGGAAGTGACGTGGTCTTTCCACGTCAATTTGGTATCCATTAGAACGCCTAGTTAATGGATAGGGACGCTTGTAGAGCATCATGGTATTATCGTCGAGTCTAATTTAATTGGAAGTCTGGAAATCGTAGAGTGAAAACTCTGAAGCGGACTTACTTGGATTTATCTTAATTTTCCACTTTCTACACCATGTTTCAATGGTCGCCCTATGAGGAGTCCCTAAATGAAGTTCCTTGTAGTATTGAGATGCTGATCAGAGGCAAAAATGAGAGCATCGTCTGTAGAATGGGCGGTGTGTATATTATGTGGGAAGGTCCGAAATGGATATAGTGTAACGAATATTGCGTCATCCCCCGGCGCCACTTCGAGGTGGCGGGTTACGTCATCTGCCGGCGACCACGAGCCGCCGGTGAGCACGAGTTGCATCACCTGCCGGCGGATTCGTCCAGAAGAGTCGCGGTGTCCGGATGGTTCTGGATTGTCCTGACGAGTATAAATACGCGACGGCCGGCGGCCGCGAGTCAGTCTTGAGTCCGCAGTGGAAGCTGAACTGTGAAGTGTGTGCATCGCGGTGGAACTGTGAAGTGTGTGCATCGCGGTGAATAGCTGTGCAGTGAGTGTGCCAGTGCTTAGGACTGTGCGAGGTGCAAGAGAAGTGTAGTGTAAATAACTGAAGAGAAGTGTAGTGTAAATAAAGCAAGAGAAGTGTAGTGTAAATAACTGAAGAGAAGTGTAGTGTAAATAAATAATCAAGTGTTTTCAGTGATTGTTTAAGTAACAAAATAAACGTTTTGTGAAAATAATACGAGACTTTTAATTCACCACTTAAAAACGTAACAATTGGTGTCAGTGTGGTTTAACGAGTGGTGAATTAAAACATTAATCAAGATGAGTTTCACAAAAGTTTTATGGGATCTGAAAGTGGCCGAGTTGAAGAGAGAGTTAGAAGAGAGGGAACAAGACACTTCCGGAACGAAAGCAATATTACAAGAACGTCTTGCAAACGCGATGAAGGCGGCAGAGGATCCAGAGACTTTTCTTCGAGACAACGGGCAACTTTTCGGACCTATCCAGAATTTTAAAAGGAGACTTGATGGACAATTCCAGAAATTTAGAAGAAAAACTGGCCGAGAATTCCAGAATTTTAAAAGGAGAATTGTCAGGACAGTTGACGGAAAATTCCAGAATTTTAGAAGGAAAGTTAACAGAAAATTCTGAATTTTAGAAGAACTGACTGAAAACCCAAAGCTTTAGAAGAAAAATTGATCGAAAATTCCAGGATTTTGAAGAAAAGTTGGAACAGAAGATAACGCAGAATAATAAATTGCGAGAAGAAATTGAGGAGATAATTTTGAAGAAAGAAGAAAAATGGAAAAGAAAATTGAGAAGATGGATGAGAAAATTTTGAAGAATGAGAAAAAATTACTAAATCTGTTAGAAGAGAAGCTGAAGGTTTTTACTCCCTCAACAGAAAAATCGAATATAAACATCGTACAGGAACCACTAGAAATAGCACCAGTAGCCACCGTACGGGGCCACTGGGAAAGCACGAGTAAAACCACCTACCTTTGATGGCACTTCTTCATGGTCGAATTATTTGAAGCAATTCAAGGCTGCTGCGACGGTAAATGGCTGGTCCGCAACAGATTGTGCTACGGCCCTGATTTTGGCTTTTGCGTGGTAACGCCGTCGATATTCTAGAGACAATACCGACCGATGAACAGTCCAACTTCGAGCAAATTGTCAAGAGACTCGAAACACGGTACGGGCAAGCGCATCTGGAAGACATGTATTTTACCCAGCTAAGGAATCGTGTTCAGAAGCATGGGGAGAGTCTTCAAGAACTGGAAGCTGATATTTCTCGTCTGGTGCGCCTTTGGACCCTGATGCTTCAGAAAGTTCCTGCAACGCACAGCCGTCCGGTGCTTTATTGAAGCACTACATGATGCAGAAACACAACAAGCATTAAGACTGGCAAGACTGAAAACCTTAGCTGACGCATTAAGTCAAGCACTAGACTTCCAGGTTGCAAAAGAGCATCGAAACGTGACGGACGAGTACGAGAATTGCAAACCGGCGTCGATACTTATGACGAAAAATATTTTGAGGCAATGGTGGAAGGTTGGTGGACGCACGCATTTCTAGTGGCAAAAGGCGACAACCTCGATGTTGGAATTGTGGAGAATTAGGCACGTGAAAAGTCGATGTAACCGTCCACTGAAGCAACAAGGAGAGCAGCCGTCTGTTGATAAAACCTAGCAGCCAGCAGGAAAACTAAAGCAGGTTGATGGTAGGGGCATCCATCGACCTGTCAAACAAGAGCCCCACCTTACGAAATACACGTCAAGTCAATTCGACACTGTTCTGACAGCATTTACGTAGATGCACTAGTAAATGGAAGACCATGCGTCTCACTTTTTGGATACTGGTGCAACCAAGAGCATTATACGAACCGATTTTGCCAAATCATCTCATCTAATGCCGTCCAAATGGAAGCTTCGAACAGCCACTGGTGACTCGGCGAATGTTGTAGGAGAGATGGATGCCCTCCTTGCTATTGAACTGTTGCTTTCAGTCATCGTCTGCTGGTCGCTGATATAGAAGAAGAAGCAATTTTGGGAATGGATATTATGACGACATATGGGTGTCAGCTGGATTTACGACACGGTGTGCTGAGACTCAACGAAGTGGAGGTGGTTCTACATTCACGTAACAACATTGCCGTGAATGTAATTACGGTTGACGACGTAATCTTGACGGAGCGTAGCGAGATGTTTATAGAAGCGAGCCCTGAGGGCGACGTTCCAGCGGGAGAGATTGCTATTCTGGAACCTGAAGTCACGACGAAGACATTGGTCGAGGAATTCTAGTGGCCAAAGAACTGGTCAGAGTGAATAGAACAATACCTGTGAGAATAATGAACATTAATCACTATCCTGTTAAGTTGAGAAAAGGAACAGTGATTGGTAATTGTTCTACGGTATCCTCGGTTTTGCAGAATGTGAACCGTACCGAACCACCACCTAAAGAAATTCCTGAACGACTGCAGAATCTGGTTACAGAGGCATGTAAAGGCTTATCTCGGGAAGAGTGTCATAAGGCTGAAGCCCTAATACGGCGCTACCAGCATGTCTTTGAATGCAGTGACGGTGTAAAAGGAAAGACTGATGTTGTTCGTCACCGAATAGACACCGGAAACGCACAACCGATTCGCCAAGCTGCTAGAAGATTACCTCTGTCAAGAAGAGAAGAAGCAGATGAGATTATTAAAGAGATGAAGAAGATGGCGTAATCGAACCATCAAGCAGTCCGTGGGCTTTCCCGTCGTATTGGTAAAGAAGAAAGACGGGTCGACTCGGTTCTGTGTCGATTTCGACAGCTCAACAATGTAACGAAGAAGGATAGCTATCCATTGCCCTGTATTGACGACATTTTGGGACACGTCTCTGGGGCCAAGATCTTCTCGACACTTGACCTGAAAAGCGGATACTGGCAAGTAGAATTAGATCCCAGAGATCGAGAAAAGACTGCATTTACCATCGGATCAGGTTTGTGGCAGTTTACAGTAATGCCTTTCGGACTGTGTAATGCCCAGCTACATTCGAAAGATTGATGGAAACCGTGTTTAGAGGTCTGTCGGGAGACATGTCTTGTCTACTCGACGATATAATTGTTGTTGGAAAATCTTTCGAAGACTACATCAATAACCTAGAACAGGTGTTCAAGAGGTTGGAAGGAGCGAACTTGAAACTCAGCTCAAAGAAATGCCATTTATTTCGGAAGCAGGTGAATTACCTTGGACATGTAGTATCTGGCACGGAGTAGAACCTGATCCGAAAAGGGTTTAAAGCCGTAAAGGAATGGCTGGTCCCAAAGGATAAACATGAATTGAGAAGTTTCCTGGGTCTATGTAGCTATTATCGCCGCTATGTTTTGGGCTTTGCCAACATCGCGAAACCGCTGACTCAGCTGACAGAAGAAAAGCGTTTGTTTCAATGGATCAAGATCGCCAACGCGCTTCGAAAAGCTAAAAGCGCCATGCTGAGTGCCCCTATATTGAGCTATCCACTACCTCAGGGAACTATATACTTGATACTGACGCAAGTAACGTTGGTATTGGAGGGCATTATCGCAGATACAAGATGGACGAGAGAGTAATCGGTTATTATAGTAAAGTTCTATCAAAGCCAGAACGCAACATTGTGTAACCCGAAGAGAATTACTTGCTGTGGTGAAATCCGCTTTAACACTTTACAAATATCTCTACGGTAAAGAATTTCTTTGAGAACGGATCATGCTGCATTGAAATGGCTGCTGAACTTCAAGAATCCGGAAGGTCAAGTCGCCAGATGGATTGAAAGATTGCAAGAATTCACATTTAGAATAGAACATCGAAGCGGAAGTAGTCACCGGAATGCCGATGCTCTCTCCAGAAGACCTGCCCGAAAACTGCAGCATTTTTGTCATGCGGAAGAGAAGATGTGTCCTACCTTATAGGGTCACTGTCAGTAATGACCAATGGCAACCCAGAGAACTTCAGAAAGATCAGAAAGAGGACACGGAATTGAAACATGTTTGAAATGGAAAATAGCAGGACGGAGACCAGTTGGCAAGAATAGCTCCTTTTTCTTCAGCAGTAAAATCATATTGGGCGCAGGGATTGATTACTGAAGAGGAAGGTGTTCTGAAACGAGTTCTGGGAAAGTGAAGACGGCTCGCAGAAGAGGACGCAGATATTGTTACCGAGAGTAAGGGTCCCTGAAATATTGAGAGAATTGCATGATGGAACTTCGGAGGACACCTCGGTATAACGAAAACCTTAGAGAAAGTGCGCGAACGATTTTACTGGGTTAATTGCAAACAAGATGTAAGATGTGGTGCACAAAGTGTCAAGTTTAGCACAGCAATGGGCCACATAAAAAGAGAAGAGCGAAGATGAGGCAATACAACGTTGGAGTCCTTTCGAACGAATTGCCATTGACTTGGCTGGCCCATTTCAATGTCAAATGATGGAAATAAATACATACTCGTGGCTATGGATTATTTCAGCAAGTGGGTTGAAGCATATCCCCTACCTAGCCAAGAAGCCACTGCTATCTCCGAAGTACTGGTTAAGGAACGGTGAGCTGATTTGTGTGCCACTGGGAAATTTCATTCAGATCAAGGACGGAACTTCGAATCTGCAGTGTTTCAAGGGTGGAACTTCTTGGAATAAGAAAACAAGAACGACAGCCCTACATCCGCAGTCAGACGGAATGGTGGAACGCATGAACAGAACAATGGGAAAATATTTAGCGAAGGTCGTCAGATCACCAACGCGACTGGGACCAATACATAACATCTTTTCTTCTAGCCTACCGTTCATCTGTTCATGAGACAACTGGCAAACACCTGCAATATCCTCTTCGGCCGGGAACTACGTCTACCATGTGATCTACAGTTTGGTTGTAAACTAATGAAGAAACAGCCGGTGAAGACTTTGTAAATGACCTAAAACGGAAAATGGACATAATTCATAACCAGGTGCGTGAAAGAATCCAAATTGCAAGTGACAGGATGAAAGACCGGTAGTGACATCAAAGCTGAAGGAGGAGGTTATCAACCTGGAGATCATGTGTGGCTGCTTAACCCCCAACGACGCTGGGGTTTGTGTCCAAAATTACAACGACAGTGGGAAGGTCCGTACGAGGTCGTGAAGAGGATAAATGATGTTGTCTACAGAATTAAAAATTGCTGAATGGAAAACCACGAGTCGTTCATTCGAATCGGCTGGCCCTGTACGCAGGAAGTAATGAAAATGATAAGAAAAGACGCACGAGTTTGTGAGCTGGGCATGCAAGAGTGCACATTTCACGAGTTTATGTCTCAGTATAATGAAAAGCATCAAGCGTTATGGGGTAACAAATGAGGTGCAACGGATCTGTTTGCGCTACCCCAGGAATATGCATTGGCGCATTGTGTCGCCCAGGATTTAGATATGACCAGAGGTGTGCTACTGTATTCAAGAGAAAATACGGAAGGATAGAAGAATTAAAGAACCAACAACCAGATATTGGGAAGGTTCTGCATCTGCACGACGTCAGCTACTATGTTTATTACCTTGTCACAAAAGTAAGTCACGTCACAAGGCATCCTGAAAATCTTTGGGAAACTCTGATTGAATTACGCAACAAGTACTGCAAGACAACGTCCAGAAGATTGCCATGTCAAAACTGGGATGTGGTTTTGATGGACTGAACTGAGAATAGTGAGAAGCATGTTGGAAGTACTGTTCCGGTACACTGGGGTTAGCATTTTAGTCTGCAGCTACCACCATGGAATGTCGTCCCATCCAAAGAAGACAATTGACTGCCACTTCTTCCAACCTCCAACTGCACTAGAGGCTCCAGCTGCAAGTATCGGCATGATTTCACTAAACGCGCCTGAGACGGATCGCACCAAGGAGGGTAGGTAACGAATACTGCGTCATCCCCGGCGCCACTTCGAGGTGGCGGGTTACGTCATCTGCCGGCGACCACGAGCCGCCGGTGAGCACGAGTTGCATCACCTGCCGGCGGATTCGTCCAGAAGAGTCGCGGTGTCCGGATGGTTCTGGATTGTCCTGACGAGTATAAATACGCGACGGCCGGCGGCCGCGAGTCAGTCTTGAGTCCGCAGGAAGCTGAACTGTGAAGTGTGTGCATCGCGGTGAATAGCTGTGCAGTGAGTGTGCTCAGTGAAGTGAACCGTTGTCAGTGCATCGTACTGTGGTCGGTGAGTGAACGGTGACCAGTGCATCGAACTGTGATCAGTGCAGTGAACTGTGCCAGTGCTTAGGACTGTGCGAGTGCAAGAGAAGTGTAGTGTAAATAACTGAAGAGAAGTGTAGTGTAAATAAAGCAAGAGAAGTGTAGTGTAAATAACTGAAGAGAAGTGTAGTGTAAATAAATAATCAAGTGTTTTCAGTGATTGTGTTAAGTAACAAAATAAACGTTTTTGTGAAAATAATACGAGACTTTTAATTCACCACTTAAAAACGTAACAATAGTGAAGAGAACTGGCTACAATGGGGAAGCTTGTGGAACTTCGTGATGAAGAAAGGGTTGAGCCCACTTGCATAATAAATGTGCGATCATTAATGAAATTGGATATGGTGTTGATTAAATATGTCGGTATAGCTAGTTTCCCGAATTTGTATATTATCCCTTCGTACCAGACCTTGTCGAACGATTGAGTGACATCAAGGAAGACTGCTTTAAAATTACGGACAGCATCAAATGCTTCATGGATATTTTACGTTAGACGTAATTGATGATTTGTGGAATGACTTAGGGAAGAAACCAAATTGAAAGAGAGGAATAATTGTTTGGATTTATAATTTAACCGAGTATCTTCAATAGTAATTTTTCTAACATTTTTTTATAAAAAGGTAATAAGACTGATGGGTCTGTAGCTAGTAGTGTTGGCAGGGTTTTTGTTCAGTTGGTATAGAAATTATTACGGAAAGTTTTCAAGAATTGGGGAAATATCCTGTCCTTATTACCGAGTAATATATTGGTTAGAAATGCTAGGACGCTTCTGGGGACTTTTTCAAAACAGTGGAGTTGATGCGATCATGACCTGGTGATTTTCTTGCCGGTAAGTTTTTGATGGTATGATATACTTTTTGGGGAGCTATAAAAGGAATCCATCTTAGTGTGTCGAAATTAGGGGAGCTATTAAATTCAAGGACTTCATAATGAAATTCTTCCCAAATGTTATGAGTTTGGAAGGTTGAAGTATGGTAGTCAGCGAGCATTTCCGACTTTTTTTTCGCTATGAACTGTCTGAATGTCATTTTTCAAAAGTGAAATATTTGATTTGGTACCTAGCAACCAGCGGGTAGCTTTGCATAAAGAGCCATCGTGGAGATTAAGGTTTGCAACGTATTTCTTGTGTTTCTCTAGGTGGAATAAAGCTAGAGCGTTGCGGACGTGTCGGATTAAATGATTATATTCTGACTGTGAGATAATCTATGTTTGGTCCAAAGACGTGTTATTTTATTCTTTCTTGATATCAGAATTTGGATGTCTTCCGGTAGCCGAGAGTGGTTTGAAGCGGGAATTGTCTGTAAAGTGCTTGGGGAAGAATTTTGTATAGAATTGATAATAGCATTGGTCAGCATGAACGTGGATTCGTCGATTTCCGATTGCGTTTTTAACTGTTTAATAGTAGAGAAAGAGGATGTAAGATGTTGGAACTTCCTCCCACGTGGTGGGCTATGTATAAATGGTGGAGTTGTGCTGGCAGTTAAAATAACCGGATTGTGATCCGAAACCAGTTCTGGAATGGAGAAGGGGGACTAGTGGAATATGTGAGTTGGTAATGGGTATGCCTTGAATGTCTGGTAAGCAATTCGAGTTATATGGAATATCTGGAGAATTCGTCCTACAATCTCATGATGTATGTTTGGCGTTCAGATCACATAGAAAAATACGGGATGTATTTGAAGAGGAAAAGTGATCTAAGGAGGGATTTGTTCGGTGGTTTGTATGCCGAGATAACTATTAAGTCACCACTCATGAGAAACACCTTCGCTGATATTGTTTCTGCTGCGGGCGTGACGGACAAGAAGCTGGGGACATTACTACTGTTAGTTTTGATTAGGCTCATAACTCCACCGGCTGGAGTATTGTTGCCCTTACAACATAGAATACGTAATATTTTAGAATAAACCAAATGGGTCTCAGTAGTACAAGCTATGTCTGTTTTATGAGATATTAAAACGTAAATGAGAGCGTATCATTTAGGAGATAAGTTGCTGTTCCCCTTTTAATATAATAGATATTTTATAGAATTAATTATTGACGGCATGAAGGACTGGATTAAATGATTTATGAAATTGCCAATTTGCTGAGTTAAATAATAGCCAAGATTGAAGTTATTATTATTGTTATTAGTATAGTTATTATTTTCGTTGAAGGATGTGTAGGGTTGGGAGGATGTGGATGAGAAGTAATTGACTGAAGTGGGGGATTTGGGGAGTAGTTCCCTATTTTTTTATTATGAGTTGGATTTATTAGTATTATTTCTCGATGTGGCTGATTTAAATTCTACGACTTTAGTATAGTGAGCACAAACGTTAGACCGTGCGTCAGCTCTGTGACCTCCTGCATTACAATTCGCACATTTTGGTATGAAATTACTCGCCAATTTACAATATTTGGTATAATGATTTCCTGTACGTACGGCACATATAATATTGCCTGTGCAGTAGTTCTTTGTACGGTAATCAGTCTGACCCCGTGCACATTGGATGGGACTCGGCCGACATATTCTGTCTTCCACACGCACGACTGCATGCAAAGTCGGTTTAATGTCTTCCCAATTGTTCTCTTTAATTAATGCATTCCAGAAATTGCAACTTCTGCGACAGGAATTGGCATTAATTTTATTGTGAAGCCTTGTCACTTAAATTACAGGATAATTTTGTTTTTGTTCATCTGTTATATCACTTTCACTTATTGATTGATGGATATCTTTTATAACTATTGACAGTTTGTTTGGATGTAGAATCTGAGTATGTGTGATATTGCTTTCCATTCTCGTTTAAGGATTTAATTAACAGTCTGTAATGTTCACACGAATGAGTTTGTACTTTTACTTTGTTATATTTAAATTTGCTGAAAAAAATTTTCCTTTAGCACTGATTTCAGAAATATTGTAAATACTATCATATCAGTTACGTCATATACAAATATTGGTTGAAAGTGAATTGGTGATTCTGTTTCATTGAGATCAGATAACCTTCGAAATCGATTTTTCACTGGCACTGAGTATACTTTTTCATTTGCCATTTTTCAGCAGGAATAGAAGAGTTTTCTCTTTCTATTCAAGTGATCTCTTTGAAGTTTGTCCCTATAATTGTTCATTACAGTTGGTTTCAATATTTATGCATTGCGCGATAAAGAGAACTCGTTCATCGAGGAGTAGAGTCCAGAGGTCGCTGCACCTTGCGGCATTGCTTCGTTGCATTGCGGCTGTCTGACATTTCATACGTTGACATTTGGACTTGATATTGATGGGGTTGAGGCTGATGTAAACTCGCATCATATGGGAAAGACGTTCTGCGAGCTGGGAGGTCACCATGCTTTCTTCAGGTGAGTCGTCACTGAGGCTCGTCGATAAGTTGTGATGTTGAGCAAATGTTGTTATTGCCTGGGGCGATAACACGGGAGACACTGAATTTATCTGCATTGACTGAAAGTAATGATAATATCACTTAATGAACCGATGCACTATTGCGCTGACTGAAACATCAGATGGCACACGAAAGTTCGTAGCTCCCGCACTCGGCTGGACGGTCGGCCTCGGTGCTGCGGAGCACGTCCGAACGCGCTGCGGCTGGGCGAAGGCTTCATTGCTTCAATCTCAGACACAAACGACGCAAAATCTAATAGTTTTATCAAAAAATTGAACATTACCTTTTTTAAAAAGCTGACTTTTTTACAACAGACGTTGTACTATACATCTTATATATAAATATAAATCTTATACCTCCCAGACTTTTAGATTACAAAAAAGAATTGTACGAATAATAAGCAAATCTCACTCACGTGATTCTTTTAAGCATCTTTATATTTCAAGGAATATTACGATTACCTTGTCTCTTGATTTACGGTGGAATCGGTGGTTTTTGTCAAAAATGACTTAATTAAGGGAATATATTTTCAGCAAACGCTGATGTCTAAAACTATAACACTGGACGTAATCATCAAGTGACAGTGTCGACAGCTCACTACAAAAAATTCACATATACTCCTGCACATTATTTTATAACACTTTCCCAGATTTCTGCTTCTGTTTTAATGACCCCCATCTCGATCAGGTTTTCCGTTCAGTTTCCTTGATCCTTTACGCAAAGGCTGAGATGGCCCCATGTTTTGCTTCTGGACATAAATGTAACTTCATTATCCGTGCAAGTTTTCTAGAAATCAGTGGCAAATATATTTATTCGAATTATTGTTCTCCACGTTGTCGCGGCAGGAAGTATTATTCCTTCGCAAAGGACATGCTGAGGGATAAGTGCCCAACTTCATAGCTGATTTACTCTTGAAAATAGATTTTATTACAACGGAATAAATATTTTGTTAACAATCCTTGCGAAAACCGCTCATTACTTGTGTATTCAAAATTCATCTAGTATATAACAGGGTTGGGATCACAGAATTATGAAAACGTGCACAGAATTCACTTCTACCCGTAGCACGTCACACAGTTTTAAACTGTGTCTGACGTCAAATAAGTAAATAAATAAATAAATAAATAAATTACTTGAGGAATGAATGAAACTGATATTTTTTAATTCTTGTAAAGTGGGTTCGATATCCGCACCGAGTGAATTCGGATAGTATTGGTCCGTCTGTGTGTCCGTATGTTTTGTAAACTGTTAACCCAACGTGCCCACGAGATAAACGTGTATAGTCGAGTTTAAAATTGTTTGGAAACAGTAACGGTAGAGGAACTCGCAAATCTGTCTCATGCTTATGTTGTTATGAATCCGAGTTGGGAGCTGTGCTGCGCGTCATCCTCGGCCTTGGGCGGGGGCGTGCGCGTGGACGTGGGGGTGGGCGAGGCGTGAGCGGGGACGTGAGCGGGGACGTGAGCGGGGTCGTTGCGGGGAGAGGACACTTTCGCTGGCTGCCTCGGCGCTTCCTGTTGACGATTTCCCGCCCCGCGTTTTCTCGAAAGTGTCATGTCATGGAGCCGTGCTCGAAAGTGCGGGAGGCCAGGGCGGGCGCCTGGGCCAACGCTTGTGCCGAGTGGAAACCCACTGCCGCTGTCCGAAGTGCTCTGAGCGCAAGGTCCTGGGTTCCGAGCACCGACGGTGGCGGACGGTCGACACGAGGGGAATTCTGTGGCCGGCTGGGGCTTTTCCGCGCTTCTCCTATCAATGCAAGGTTACTACTGGGGCAGTAGCCTAACACACGGACAGAAGTCGCGGTCCTTCGGGATTCGACGCCGGATCTCCAGTGGGGAGGAACCTCGCCCACCACTCATCCGCCAGCGCACAGCCGCAGGAGGTGGGGCCCTGTGGCCGAGAGCGGGCGCGGAGGTCGAGAGGGGAGCCGTCCACCTGGCAACGGAGGCTGACGGCATTTCCTCTGTCACCAGGAAACACGTATACAATGGACACATTTATTCAAATACACTATTATTCAAAAGTTCCTATTGTACATCTCCTAGCCATCTCGAACCTTCATCAACCTCCGATCAACACCAGGCAAATGCCGGAGCAGTACCCTACCAATCGCGCCACGGACCGTGTACGATCTTTCCTTCCTCTTCCTTGTCCTATCCTCTCCCCTTACATACACACTTACACTAACATGCACTACACTACCACATATTCCGGGAGACCGGTCGGGAGCTTAGAGCTTGTCTCGGCTGGGGCGGTGCCCTGCTGGTGGGAGAGTCTTGGTAAGGGGAAACCCCACTAGCCGATGGTAGGTCGGCGCCGGATCTCGCCATCCAGCAGGGGAAGATCACCGCCGTCTCTCGAGAAAAACCATACTTTACACTAACGGGCCTAATGACCATTGCAGTTGACGCGCCCGGAAACACGAAAAAAAACCAATCCAAACCAATCGAACCATCACTGGTAGCTGTTGCCCCTTCGGGAAATTACGTACAATTTAGACTCTGCTACTGCCTCTTTATCGTCAAGATCAAAAACCCTGTTTCGTCCAAAATGTCTGATACTCTTACTTGCGCTGAATGTCTCGCTCGTGCCAACTCACAAAGTGCTGCACATGTGGCATATTGACGTGCGCAACGGCAGGAGTGGTATTTTGTCGTAGCCACTGTGGAAAGAGGTTACTTACTAAGAGCCCAAACAATGGATCTTGGATTGAAATGTTTAGGTGGTTTGCGTGCTGAGGTGGTTGGGATTCGCGCGGCGTGGCAGTGATCAATGTTGGTTCCGTAGTTGGACAAAAAATAGCGCCTAATAATGACCATTGGCGTAAAAACTATGCAGTTAAAACGTACGCAGTTCTGTTCATCTTCTTGTACGTTGTTCTCAGAATGGGTCGGTCACAGTGGGTCGAAAGTACAATAGTAGTGTATGCATTTTAGAAGTTATTATAATGTTTAATGTAAATATTAAAGGACTTTGAAGAATTCATTTGCTGAATATACAATAAACAGATTTATTCCAAGTACAGTATTATTTAAAAGTTCCTATTGTGCAGCTTCTAGCCATCGAGATAAGCTGAGTGCTTCCACTCGCCACAGTATTCTTTATTCTTTCGTCCTTAAATTTTAAAAAATCGCAAAGATACCTTCATAGACTTAATTTCCATTTGTCTTCTCTGGCCCATTTTATGTGTCCTGCGCGCCGTCTGCACCGCGCCCGCGCGGCTACGCAGAATCGCCCTGAGGTGCGCCGCGTCGACGCCAAGTTGGGGCCCGAAATGTCAGTCATGCAAGGTCCCATTGAAATGCGCAAGTTCTTGGTCATGTACACGAAATGCTTCAGTATTTACAGAATTATAGAAAATATTTCAATTGCGGGATCTATTATTGTTATCTCTGTTTTCTTCACGAATTGAAATAACGTATCTGGAGGTGTCCCTATTCATTAGTTAAGACATGCATTGGCCGAGAGCAGTCGCGGCTCGTGGTTTTCTAAATGGGGTAGGCTGCAACTGTTTAATTGCTGGGGGGGGGGTTGCACCGCAGCGCGACTATTTTAACGTCGCATACTTATAATATTTGGCTGACCTTACTTTATTTCTTTGTAAACAAAGTCAGCTCTTCTCCCTTTCTGTTCTGCAAAGTAGTCTATAACGAGTTCATTGAAGTTCGGTGACGACAAATTACTCCTTTGCCACATTGCCAAACACATTGCCAACGCACACAGTCCATCTTCTTTCATTGTGTTTCGAATGAACACTTTCTGGAAAGACTTTTGTTTAACGCTTCCGATGCATCTAAAAAATCTGCTCGACTGTACAGTACTTTCAATTCGTGGCGTAAATCGAGAGAGATTAAATGATACAAATCAACAGCAGTTTTAAATTTTTTCTCGAAATGCTTTGCTGTGCTGTGGAAATAAAGATGTTCAAATAACTTTGCCACCGAAAGATGATCGCTAAAATGAAAACGGTCATTGATTTGCGTCATGATGTCGCAAACCTCTCGAACACACTTTTCTTTGCTCTGTAAAACGCACGCGTTTTGTCGATAGTTCTTCTTCTCCCCAGAGTCCAGTGTCGAGTGAAACTACAGTTTCTTGTACGGAAGAAACATACTTCAGCGTTTTCACTGAATCTATATTCTTCTGCTGAAGCATGACTTTGTTAAAAATCAGTAGTCAGAAAAGGAAATCGTCATCCTGCGAGAAACATTTAAGGCCCATGGCCTTATTAATTGTCTTGTAGTCGCTATTTTCACATTCAATAATTGTGTTTAAACACTCTAAAATATCTTCTCTGTATTTGTAAATAGTGGTAACGCACCGCGACTTGAAATTCCACCTGATGGATTGAGAACAATTGGGAATGTGTTTCTTCACCACTTTATCAAGGAGTGCAGTTCGTTGAGGAGACTGAGGAAAAAATGTTGAAATTCCTTCCAAGTTACTAAAAAAAATTTCACTTGCTTATTTTCGGTAACGCAACGTTCAGCAATCAAATTGAATTGGTGGGCGTAGCAGTGAATAAAGAGGGCTTTCCGATATTTTTCTCTTATTTTCACTTGCACCCCACTGTTATAACCACTCATGACGGGGAGCACCGTCATAACTTTGAGCACTAAGTTTTTCAGGAATCTCATGCATCTACATTTTCTCTGTGAAAATGGCATCACTTATTCCTTCTGCGTTGTGGCTTTGAGGTTCAACGAAGCTCACGAATCTTTCCTTTATTTTCCCCATTATTTCATATCTGAAAATAAAAACCAGTTTTGATAATGTGGCACTATCAGTGGTTTCATCAGTTTCAATTGCTGAATAATTTGTCTCCTGTAATTCATGCCTAATAAGGTTCAAGTAAATCTCGTAGATGGAATTCAGCAATTAATTTTGAATTGTTTTAGAGAGACCAAAGAATGCACGATTACTGGTTTTCTCTACATGCTTCTTCAAGACACTATCCGGTTGAGCCAT
This sequence comes from Teleogryllus oceanicus, assembly GCA_964035755.1. Classification (NCBI taxonomy): domain Eukaryota; kingdom Metazoa; phylum Arthropoda; class Insecta; order Orthoptera; family Gryllidae; genus Teleogryllus; species Teleogryllus oceanicus. Next base: position 354,563,176 of record CAXIVR010000001.1, on the reverse strand, counting down.
GAGACTAACCAGCCCACGAAAAATTCCAGGATTGCTAGAATTTTCTGTTTCGACATGTCATCTTAAGGCCAGTTCAAACTTTCCACAAAACATTATACAATATATTAGCTTTCCCAGAATATATCGATTCTTTGAAACATTCTCGTTGAATTGTTTCACTCGTAAACGGTAAGTAGAATCTAACTTTTGCTTTTTCACTTTCGCATTTTTTTTCAAATCTGTGTCTCCTTCTTCAGTCCACACATGATCATCGTTCTTGGTCAGGAGACATGTGAAGCAAAAGAACGCATTTCTTACATCACATCCACAAAGCCACTCCGCAGAATTATACATTGTCGGGTTGGATTTACGAATATATCCACCGCGAGATTTGTATTCCTTTTCTTCCTGAATTATGGAAAGATTTGGCCTATGCCGACCAAGGTTTTTCACCTGTGTCCTCGAATGAAGATCCAAATAGTTACCACGTATATTGTTCACTGAATTCATCTTTAAACAAATCACACCAACACCAATAAAACCCACAAAATTACCCAACACCACAAATGAAGCAAACGCAGCTACACAATATCACACATGACTTACGCATAATTTACCTTCACCGCTAACAAAACGACAGACAGTCACTAAACTTTCGTACCATAAACAAACTGCTCTGTGGTTCGTACCTAACAACACTTCAGAAAGTAGGGGATGTCTTTTTTCCTCCCAGCTGTGTAAGAATGAATGTACAGAAACAATTTTTTTAAATCCAAAAGTGGTTAGTCAAAATTGTCTCTTGTTTACAACTTAATTTACTTCATTTAAAAATGTAACTATTTTCTATGCTGATATTGCAATCTGCTTTTGCTTGCAATTGCTATTCCATTCCACCGCTAAATAAGTTCTGAAATTGGAAATCGTGAAGGAACTCATTTAAAGTTTCAGTAAAGTTATTGGATACTCCATATTCTACTTGTTTCCAGACGCTTTCTACCGTCCTAGTCTTTGAATGTGCTCATGATGTAGAGTCTTCGCTGATGCTCCGGAAACGGGAACCGACGCGCGTACGCGAGCGCTCGCAGACCTTTGCAGCATCAACGTGGAAGCGCCGGGGAAGATTGGGCAAAAGCAATTCATATTCCAAGATGTGTCCTTTTTTTAGGAAATCAGTTCGAAATTGAAGAAATTGACTTTTCATATGGATCCGCCGTCAATATTTATTAACTATAAACTCTTTTATTAGGCTAGGAATTGTCTCGCCTCTTGATTTACGTATAAGTAGTTTTGTCATAAATGACTTATTAAAATGTTGGAACATATTTTCCGACAATACAGATGTCAGTAACTATGGCACTCCATGAACTAATCATATCCATCAATGTCGGTGTGAAGAGCTCCACCCAATGACCGAGGTTGTCGTCGCCGTCGCCCTCTGGGGCGCGAGAGGGGAAGGAGAGGACGGTGCAGCTGGTTTGGCTTGGAGAGGGCGCACGCGCGAGGGACCGAGGGGGGAGGGGCGGGGCCTGACATGAGGGGGCGTCTCACCTGTCGCGGCAACCGAGAGACCCACTGCACGAAAGCAGGTCGCGGCTCGTCCTCCCACAACCTATCTTATTCTACAACGCATTGCCCGATCTTATTGCTTAAATCAATACACAACTTAAAGGGCCAGGTAAAATCTCTTCTGCTGCATAACTGTTTCTATACAGTTAGAGAACATACCTAGCATCAAAAAGTAAAGTAATATTGGTATTGTTTTGATATTTAATGAATTAGTATCCAATTGGACTGCATAATTTTAAAACACTAAATATTCCAGTAACAAGTACTGCATCTTAGCTTCCGGGTTTGTGATCAGGTTTTTTGTCCAGACATCCTGTGAGCGAATGCTGAGATGGCCTCCTGTTTTGCTTCTGGGCATAAACTAACTTCACTATCTGTACATATTTTCTCCAGATCAGATAGTAATATGTGATATAGAAGTAATTATTCAGATTAACGTTATTCGTGTTCTCAGGATAATAAGTCGATGGCTTCACGAAGGACACGATGAATATTAATAGACAAAGCTATAACCGTGAAGCTTTTTTCCGTTGCAAATAGTTTTTATTACACGGAACCAATATTTTCTTATCACTTTTTGCTAAAAACACCCATTTTATCACGTATTCGTAATTCAACTTCTTTATGGAATAGGCCAGATTTCTTAGCATTTAAGAAAACCGGTACAGAATACACTTCTCCTCATACTACGCCACACACTTATTAACTGGTTTTTTGAAGCTATATAAATAGATAAATAAATAGATAAAACATAAATAAATAGATCAATAAATAGATACATAACAAACTAACAGACATCGTTATCACCCGAGACATCGCACCTTGCGGCCTTCGTAAACTGGAGCTGATCCTGCTCCCTTCTTGCACTTGGTGACAGGAGCGCTGCTACCCGCAAATTGACATCGTCCAGTCTCTGTCCCTCTCTCCATCCCTCTCTCCATCCCTCTCTCCATCCCTCTCTCCATCCCTCTCTCCATCCCTCTCTCCATCCCTCTCTCCATCCTCTCTCCATCCTCTCTCCATTCCCCTCTCCATTCCTCTCTCTCCATTCTCTCTCTCCATTCCTCTCTCTCCATTCCTCTCTCTCCATTCCTCTGTCTCCATTCCTCTCTCTCCATTCCTCTCTCTCCATTCCTCTCTCTCCATTCCTCTCTCTCCATTCCTCTCTCTCCATTCCTCTCTCTCCATTCCTCTCTCTCCATTCCTCTCTCTCCATTCCTCTCTCTCCATTCCTCTCTCTCCATTCCTCTCTCTCTTCCTCTCTCTCCATTCCTCTCTCTCTCCATTCCATTCTCTCTCCATTCCTCTCTCTCCATTCCCTCTCTCCATTCCTCTCTCTCCATTCCTCTCTCTCCATTCCTCTGTCTCCATTCCTCTCTCTCCATTCCTCTCTCTCCATTCCTCTGTCTCCATTCCTCTGTCTCCATTCCTCTGTCTCCATTCCTCTGTCTCCATTCCTCTGTCTCCATTCCTCTGTCTCCATTCCTCTGTCTCCATTCCTCTGTCTCCATTCCTCTGTCTCCATTCTCCTCTGTCTCCATTCCTCTGTCTCCATTCCTCTCTCTCCATTCCTCTCTCTCCATTCCTCTCTCTCTCCATTCCTCTCTCTCCATTCCTCTTCCACTCCTCTTTTCCATTCCTCTTCTCCATTCCTCTCCATTTCTCATTCCTCTCCATTCCTTCTCCATTCCTCTTCTCCATTCCTCTCTCTCCATTCCTCTCTTCCATTCCTCTTCTCCATTCCTCTTCTCATTCTCTCTCTCTTCCCCATTCCTCTCTCGTCCATTCCTCTCTCGTCCATTCCTCTCTCGTCCATTCCTCTCTCGTCCATTCCTCTCTCGTCCATTCCTCTCTCCTCCATTCCTCTCTGTCCATTCCTCTCTGTCCATTCCTCTCTGTCCATTCCTCTCTGTCCATTCCTCTCTTTCCATTCCTCTCTTTCCATTCCTCTCTTTCCATTCCTCTCTTTCCATTCCTCTCTTTCCATTCCTCTCTTTCCATTCCTCTCTTTCCATTCCTCTCTTTCCATTCCTCTCTTTCCATTCCTCTCTGCATTCATCTCTCCATTCCTCTCTCAATAATTTGTAACTACATTCGAATGTCAAACTATTTCTGGGTGCTACAACAATATATACAAATGCATTATAAACGTAATAAATGTGTAACAAATGTACAGAATTGTTAGTCATTTTCAAAGTTGATTTAAAGTTAAGGTGATTTAAAGGTGGGAAATGGTTTTTATTTTTAAACTACAGGCCAGTTGTTACAAAATCCGAAAAAAACTCACAATTTGTGTTTTAAGAGGAACGTTTGAGATTTTTCGAGTCTGATCCATGGTTCTATGAAACAATTTTTTTTTTTGTTATTTTTCTTCAAAACTTTTTTTGTGTTTAAATTTGGGTCTGAGAAAATAACAAAAATGTATTTCTGATTAGTATAAATTGTTTTCCTTTTTATCATATTTTTTCAGTCAGACAGAATAGTGTTAAGTTGCCGAAAAAATAATATAAACTCATTTTTGGCTGTAGAGTGGTGTGGGTCCTGGAACGGGGGCTAAGAGACCTTTCAAAAATATATTTTTTTAGAATTATAATATAACCACTCATATCTCATTTGGTTTAGAGAAACGTTTTATCATCTTATCCCGGGGTATCCTGTATTCATGGGAAAGTTGAAACCATCTACTACATTACTTGGAGGTTGCCATCATCACATTTTACAGCACTTGTACTTTACGACTTGCAGCTCTATTTTGGCGTCAAAAACCAAGAAACTAAAATATTGTCACGGGATTGTTTTTCTTAAAATCGTAGTTTTATTCGTGCTTTTCATCAAATATGATTAAGAAATGTTTTGTAAAATATCTTCCAGCTCACCTACGCATATTTCAGCTAACTCGAGGGGACTTCTTTTCACAGAACGTCTTTTCTGTGTCATTAATATCAATGAATGACTCTGTGCCCCTTGCAGCAGGCACTTAACAGGAAAGATAGGAAGCAATTCATAAAAGAACTAGAAGAGCGTGCCGTGCCCACTTGCTTTTTTCACTGTGACAACTGTTCCGCTACCACTGTTATTATTTCGAGGCAAAACTTTCTCCTCGTCTACATACCGTAAATGTGTTACGTTATATTTGTATTTTATTCAACACGCGACACAAGTGTAATACAAGTGTAATGTGTTATTATGCCCGTCTTTCTTACCCTGTCTTTGCTTTCTATCCTACTTCCTAGTTCTCAAGTGAAACATTTTATGTAATACTCTAAATTGTGTTAAACATGTAAATATCATGTAACATTCACGTATAAATATTAGAATTCATGAAACTGCATATTTTTGTTAATAATCAGAAATATATTAGGAAAGTAAAATTCCTATAAATTACGGAAAAATGTTGAATTCGAGACTTTTTACATACAATGCATGTTTTGAAAATTTCGTGTGTAAAATGTATGGATTGCATATTTTATGCATACAAGAATCCATTTATTTTGAATTAGAAATAATCAATTCATTAATGCCATTCTCAAATTTTCTTTATTCAAAGAGCCGTATCAAGTGAAAATTGGAAAGCACAAATAGTAGAAATATACATGTATTACTTGTGAACCTACCACGCCCTTGCAGAAAATGTATTTAGCACACATGTGTCAAAGTACAAATATGCCAAGACATCATGTGATCTTTAAAGGCCGTTTTCAAAATATCAAAGGGATTTTGCTAGTAGTTGTTTGGTTCTGAGTGGAAGGCATTTGTAAGCACATTTGAATAAGTTCATTGAGACATAGACTTTGCGGCAAGTGTCCCGAGCATGAGTGCCCCCATTAAGAATTTATCGATGGTCAGACCAAAATTTTTAACTAGAGAGCAGAGAGGAACAATAGTGTTGTCCAGTATATGAGCAATATTTAGATTTTTACGTGCTTTATGGGACCAAGAGGAATGAATTATAATTGAGATTTTAAAGAGTTTAGCTTAAGGCCGTTTCTCTCTGACCATTTAAGTAAAGAGGCAAATCGTGATTTGTTTTACTAATTATATGAGCCACTACAGAAGGTTTCCCGCTGACGCAGATCTGTAAATTGACTACATGCATATGATGACTGCACATTGATAGCACAGAAGGAATATCATTTACATAGATAATAAAGAAAAGTGGACATAGTACGGAGCCCTGTGGCACTCCACGTGAAACTGGTTTAGGTGATGAGAAAGTATTTCCTACAACTACGACCTGTTGTCTAATAGTAAAATAACTTGAAATCCACGATAACGTAAAATCAGAAAAAACGAGGCATTTACATTTTGCTAGGAACACTCCATGATCTACTGAATCGACGTCCTTGCTAAATCTACAAGCGTCAGCGTTGTAATGTTGCCTTCATCCAGAGATTGGCGAATGTCTTTGGTGTCTCGTAGCAGAGCCGTTTGCGCACTTGTACCTTTCCTAAAACCAGGTTGAATATTATTGAGAAGATCATTTATGGCGAGACACTTCTCTATTCGTTGACGTACAATTTTCTCGAGGACTTTGGAAACTTTAATATATTGATAGGTCGATAATCACAAAGATTTAACAAATTGAAACATTTCGGGATGAGATGTATGTAAATTAGTTTCCACAATTGCGGGAAAATATCTGGTTGTGAAAGAAAAGTTTACGAGTATTATATGTGTAAGTACTGGAAGAGCGTGCTTTAAAACCAATTTTAATTGTTTTGCCGTTATATCATCAGCGCCTTTTCAATTTGATTTGAGTGATTTTTGTTTTTTTAAATGTGCACAAATTCACTTTTCCCCGTAGCACTTCACACAGAGTTTTTCACTGTTTTTGACGTAAAATAAATAAAATAAAAATAAATCGAAATGAAAAGTGCCTTCACTATTTTGTCGACTTCTTGGCAGTCAACATTGTTGAAAAAGTGTGATATCGTCACAACGAGATGTATATGAAAGGGAAGGGAATTTTCTTTTATAATATTGGATTGGTCTATTGGATTGTAGCGGAAGCAAATTAATAATTTAGGTCATCTATTTGAATTTCTAACTATCATTAGACTTACGTTGGTGTTTTGTGAGTATGTGTAAGTTATTGTGCAATTTTTACTCAAAATAAATCATGGAACACCTAAAAACAATCTTTTTATTGAAATCGATAGTATTTCTAAATATTTCGAAGTTTAAATTGGCCGCGGTCAAATAGAGTTGTATTCCGTATGTCTAGACAGATTTTAATGTTGATTTGTGATTTATGAGAGCTTTTCTTTCATTTTTATTTTGTCGCCCTTACGAAAGAAAGGAGAGAAATTGCAATCGTATGCCAAAACGGCGAAATTTCGAAAGAAAACTCTTATTGTCGCGCCCTGGTATCAAAAAAGTGCATAAATCGTGTTAAAATACAAAGTAAATTATTTCCTCTAACACATGGTGCAGCCAAAGTCCTTGTTGTGTGGGTCGTTGATTCCGAGAAGTCAATTCACAGCAAAACGTCTCTGCCTGTGTCAGTCTGGATGTCGGTCTCTGGTCAACGTTGGAGCCCAAGCCGTTTAGGAGATTTTCTCCGAAGTTGAAGTACCCCCATCGATCTGAACTCAAGGCGTTGGAAGTTTTAAACAGATATTTGGATTTTTGAGGGTACTTTTCATGAAGCTTGAAAAACTTTTTCAAAATTTTCTCAACAATAGCACCAATTTTTTTATTAAACTTTGTACTTGGACAGTGTAAAGGACGATTGAGAGAATGGTGTAAGTCACATGTTCGCTTAAATCCCTCATTTTTCGAAAATAGCAAAAGTGCATGTTTTTGGAACGCTTTCTCACAACTACAATATTGAAGATAGAGATTTTTTACTTTGTCGCTACCACTTAATCTGTAGAGAGAAAGTTATCAAGTGCTGTGCGAAAAACATCGAATGACGGGTAAAAGGCTGTCTGCCTGTCTCTCCATCTTTGAACAACGCTAGTAGCCAAATCGTCCAGTCGATTTTCTCCAAAATTGATATTCCCCAATTGATCTGGTTGACTTGGACCCTTGAATTTGAAACCGATATTTTAATTTTGTGGAGTACTTTACACGAAACCCGAATTTTTCAAAAGTTTAAAAAAAATGGCTCCATCGTTTTTTATTAAATTTTGTTTTTGGATAGTGTGAAAAACGTTCAAGAGAATGGTGCAAATCTCATTTTCGTTGAAAACTGTTGATTTTGCGAAAATTGCAACAATTTAAAACTCTCTCGGCGTCTTCCTACAATTACAATTATGAATCCAGAGATATTTCCCTTCATGAAATATGTTCTTTAAAGATGGATTTTGGAATAAGGTCATGTACAATTTTTCGAAAATTTCAGTTCTTTCGCGTAATTTTGTGTGAAATTACGGCGAGTAAGTACGTGCTGTTTTAGCACGACTAGTTCCTTAATAAGATTTGTTCTTTCAAGAATCTTGAAAAAAGTTCATTTTCAATCTTTCTTGTGTTTGAATAGTTTTCGTGTAATTTTGCGCGAAATATAGGCATTTTTTAATTGTTTAACGTTTTTCCTTAAAATCCTCTCCAATTTTTTTTATACTTTTCATTGTATGTATCAAGAGGCGGAAAAAATAAGGTGGTAGTCTCATTTTCGGCGAACTGTTCCTACTTTCAAAAATTGCAAAAATTTAAGATTTCAAAACTACAACATTGAAGATAGAGATTTTTCCCTCGCACAGTTTGTTCTAAAAAGTCAGCACTTTAAAAAAGGTCATATACAATTTTTTTGAGGAAACTAGTAGAGTTGGCGCAATTTATACAATTTCAAAAAAATATTTTCTCACTAACCACTGCAGATTGTTTCATTAATTTTCGTGTCGTATGTAACAAAGTAGGTAAAAAATATGGCGCTAGACCGATTTTCGGCCAATTCTCCGTATTTTGGAAAACTGCATTTTTATGATATGTCGGCCCGAGTTGGAAAGTCGTTTCTATATTGTATAGTTGAGACTCACGGGGAGTAAAGTCGGACGCCCTGAGTTCCAGTCTCTGTACGAAAAAAAAATGTTTGCGAGTTTTCGGTTTTCACCCTTTGCAAGACCGTATGTGTTGTTGTAGCACCACTAGTTGGCGTCTTGAATGTCATTTTTGGGACAATATACAGACCTAAGTATTTGCCACCCCTGCCTGTGCTGTTTGCGTGTTGCAGATTTTAACCGGAAGACTGGGGTTACCGGGAAGACCGGAAGATTGGGTCTGAGTGCGAACGTCACATGCACCCGTTTGTTTCCTTTGTTTCTTTAAGCCACTATGCGAACCTGTCCTGCACTATAGTGAGGTATTCCTGAATTTTTTTTGTAATGCTGTGAAGGCGTTTTCGAAGGTTGTCAAGAAAGAAGTGTCGTGAGCAAACAGGTTGTTGTGATGTCCATAGAAACAGGTCCGTGTGTACCCGGTGTGATGCAGTCACACGCCGAGCACCTTTCTTTGCGGTATTCCGACGGGGAGATAGATGGATGTTTCGTCCTTGCTATGACGATTGGACTCTCCGCCACGAGCAAGGGAGTCGATTCGCTGGTTTGTTTCTCCTCGAAAATGGATTTGTTCTTCGAAGAGTGCGGTGGCGTCAAGGTATCTGTGAGGAATGAACTGAATGTAACGGTGCCAAGGCTGTCGTGTCTCACCGGGGACTCCGAAAATCCGGCGCCGGCCGCGGAGGCCACTGGGGCGCGCGAGGGCTTTCCTCGTGGGCTTCCGCGACGCGGCGGCGGCGGCGGCGGCGGCGGCGGCGGAGCGTCTGCCGGCCGAGGCCACGTGCGCTCCAGTTCAGCGACCCGCCGCCCCCGCCGCCGCCCCCGCCCAAACCTGTTCCGCCCCCGCGCGCCGCGACCTTCCTCCCCCCCCCAGCCCCACGCCCGCGCCGCGACGCTTTTTCAGCGTGGACGCCTGCACCAGCTGCTCCTTCCCGACACCTGGACAGCGTACTCAAAGAGCGAATCCCGGGTGTTGGCTTTTCGGTTGTTCATTTCATTTGATTTGATTTTTTTGCGTTTCCGGGCACGCCAACTGGTTTGGTCATTAGTCCCGTTAGTGTAGTGCATGTTTTTCTCGGGATATGCGCGGTGATCTCTCCCCGCTGGATGGCGAAATCCGGCGCCGACCTACCGTCGGCTAGTGGGGTTTCCCCCTAACCAGGACTCTCCCACCAGCGGGGCATCGCCCCAGTCGGGACAAGCTCTAAGCTCACGACCGATCTCCCGGAATATGTGGTAGTGTAGTGCATGTTAGTGTGTGTGTGTGTAAGGGGAGAGGAAGTGTAAGGGTGTGTAAGGGGACAAGGAAGAGGGAGGACAGATCGCGCGCGGTCCGTGGCCCGTTTGGTAGTGTACTGCTCCGGAATTCTCCTGGTGTTGATCGGAGAAACCACGGAAAACTACAGATCAGAGCAGTCGGCCGCTAGAATTCTTCTCCAGACAGCGACTGAATTCGACCTAGCTGAAAAGCTAGTGTCGAAAATCCTGCCGCCGTGGGGAGTGTAACCTAGGACCTCCCGGTCAGAGGCGCTGCAGTGACATCAGTTGATGCACTCAACTACCGCTCCCGGTCCTTCGTTTGTTCATATCATTCATTTTATAGGAGGATTTTCCTAAGGATGAGCCAAAGTGACAGTTCGCGTAACAAGTGAACATCTCATGGAATTGAGAGAACTATCCATCCGCCGCGACAGCTGTTCAGCCACGCCTCTTCGTAAAGTGTTAGGTTATGGCTCCTGTTAAAACATCCCTGCGCAGAAATCTGTTTCGCAGAGATATATGCATGTACGCGAGTCCGGGAAATATTTAAATTTAATTACGTATGTGGAAAATCCCTTAACATGCTCTCGCAATCAGTAAAAGAAAACTGCTACGAATGTAAATAGAAAGCTATCAGTCACAGCTCGCAGCACAACAGCACAATAGACGGAAACACTTGCACCAGTACGCACCTCGGTTTTAAAATAAACGTAATATTTATCACACAAAAAGTAAATTCAATGTAATGTTTATAGAAAAAAGAATTTTTAACACTGCACTTCCTAATTTCAATTATTTCTCAAAGTGAACAATATTTTCGTCGGACGAGGACATCACTAAAGGAAGCGTCGGAGCCATTTACAAGTTAGTCAACTGCAAACGAACGAATGCAGGAAGGGAGTCTAATGGGCTCGTGGGCCCAACGACCACAGAACCTTAAGTTATGTTGCCAGCACTAGCTGTCACTTTGGCTCATCCTTCGAAAAATCGTTCTATATATCGCTGCCGTGCCCTGGGCCGGCCCAACCCAACACCGTTGTAGGTTCGACGAGTTCGTAGCAATGAGCTTCTTTAACGGATTTGCAGGCCTCTTTGCGACTCTGTAGCCACGCAGCACATATACTTAGTATGACGTTTGCGCTAAAACTCCGTTCACAAACTTGCATTTTTCGGTGTTTGTACCGCAAAAAGAAGTTGACTCCGGTTGCAGATGTTGACTGAAACGGACCACCACACACAAGCCTTCGGACGCTGGGGAACAAGGAAATACGAAATCCTGTGTTACGAAGCGTTTTTGAGTAAAGAGGCATAAGAAATATTTGTTTGTATCATTATGCAGAATACGCTCATCTTTTCCCGCAAGTGCCTCACCTGAATGTGCATTTAATAATAATAATAATAATAATAATAATAATAATAATAATGTGGGCGGCCCTTACGGAAACGTTATTGGTATGGAATGGTGAGGTGGCTTCCCGGTGCGAATTCAAGTGTCCATTTACATTTTTTTTAATATTGCGAATTTCAACGTGATCGTGGTCAGCTTGTGTTGTGCGTTGTATTGTGGCCACCTCATCCTGAATCTCAACGTGCATCAAAATGCTACAAGCGATACTTACGTTCTACAATGTCATATAATCTACAAGAGCTCCCTTCTAAACCGCAGGCTGGTGCTGTCAATACTGTGAGTTTTCGGTGTAAAAAAAACAGCTAGTTTAAATAATTCCTCTGAAGATCAAACTGTTCGAAAACTACACAAGTAAATTGCCAGATATCATTCGTTCGAGACATATCTAGCTTCATATCTGTTGGTTTTCGCAACACACCTCTTGGCCGGTTTGGGCAATGAGCGGATTTATAACTGGAGTTGCTCTGTTAAGTTCTCCCTTTTTTGGCGGAACACTGCTATCAGCGAATCACGTTTATGCCTTCGGCGTCGGGTTCGGCGCCGTGGCCCAGTGACCCATCGCAGCGTTTGTTGAAATAAAACTGGTCTGGTATTTCCTGGAGGAAAAATGAACGAAAAATGTGATCGAGAGGGAGGTCATTGACCCAGTTAATTTACTATGTACCGGCATATTGAGTGTTTTAGTATTAAAGAATTTAATAGTTAACGAAGAAAAACAGTTTCAATCCAGTTTTGCATTTCAAACCGGCAATCTTACAATGAAAACCAACCGTACACAGTTGGCCAATGAAATTTCTGGGTCTTTCGTTTCACTCAATCCTCAAATATAATATCCTTATAACCGAATTACACTACATTAGAATTCAGTCAGCTTCCATGCAGCTCGTTGCGTTTATTTTGCAAATGTACATTTCCAGCTGAAATACGGCCTAATATTCTATGAAAGCTCGTCTTATGGTACCAACACATTTAGATTGTAGAAAAAATTATACGAATAATAAGCAAATGGTATCCAGATGATTTCTGCAAGTCTCTCTCTCTTGAGCTTGGAATCTTACTCTTATCTTTCCTATTTATTTACGAATCTGAAGTCTTTGTCAAAACTGACTTACTTTACGATGGGAACATGTATTTTCATGCAATACTGATGTTTATGATTACAACTCAGGAGAAATTCCATTCATCAGATGTGAGCATTAACAGATCATACAAGAAATTCACAAAAAATATACATGTAAGTTACTAAACAACACATTGCCAGATGACATTAAACAGTAAATATTGATACAGAAGTTTAAGTAGAAAGTAAAATTTGTGCTGCTTTTTTAAATAATTAGAGACTACTAATACTCAAAAAATATAATCTTTTAACCAATGATACGTAATGCATTCGTTTACATTTAGTTGAATAATTATAAAAATATGCATGTTCAGGTTGCGTTGCACATTTTAGATGGGATGATGTATCGTCGATGGCTTTTTGTTTGCAACGCATTCTGAAGTCCTGAGATAGCTCGTGGGTCATTCACGGATTTCAGTTTACCAGGACTGTTTCGGTTCCAATGAAAAGTAGATGCCGTACAACAAAACGTTTTATTCCTCTTATCGTGTAGTTCACTGACCGAATACACAAATACAAAATTCAGATGATTCACTCACATTTCAAACGCTTCATTTTCCGTATAAAGAGAAATGCTTCAAACAGTTCAACTTAGACTCGCGATTGACAACTTAACATTTTATATCCGCGAAATTACATTAATGTTGGGCGTGAACATGTAACAGATTGAAGCTGAACGCTTCATCTCCTCGCGCGCTGCGTTCGCCTGGAACGGAAGCTGCCGCCGGCGCCCGCCGGGAGCTTCTCTGCACAATGCAGCTTTCAAGTGGTCTAGAACAAACGAGATCGGATCGGGAGCGGTAGCTCAGTGCATCAACTGATGTCACTGCAGCGCCTCTGACCGGGAGGTCCTAGGTTACACTCCCCACGGCGGCAGGATTTTCGACACTAGCTTTTGAACTAGGTCGAATTCAGTCGCTGTTTGGAGGAGAATTCTAGCGATCGGCTGCTCTGATCCGTAGTTTTCCGTGGTTGCTCCGATCAACACCAGGAGAATTCCGGAGCAGTACACTACCAAACGGGCCACGGACCGCGCGCGATCTGTCCTCCCTCTTCCTTGTCCCCTTACACACCCTTACACTTCCTCTCCCCTCAGGCGAATGCCGGAACAGTATCCTGCCAAACGGGCCAAGGACCGCGCGCGATCAGTTTTTCCTCTTCCTTGTCCTATCCTATCCCCTTACACACACGCTTACACTAACATGCTCTACACTACGACATATAGCGGGAGACCGGTCGGGAGCTTAGAGCCTGTCCCGGCTGGGGCGGTGCCTGGCTGGTGGGAGACTCCTGGTTAGGGGGAAACCCCGTTAGCCGACGGTAGGTCGGCGCCGGATCTCGCCATCCAGCGGGGGAAGATCACCGCCATCTCCCGAGAAAAAACATGCACTACACTAACGGGACTAATGACCAAAGCAGTTGACGTGCCCGGAAACACGAAAATTTCAATCAATCAATTAGAACAAGGTGGAAGCTTCTGCACGAAGGACGCGCGAGGTGCCCTGGGAAGGGCCGTGACGTCAGCGCTCGCGAGCGCGCACGTGGGCCGAAGGGAGGGCCTCCCAGCGGCGAGTGCGAAGCAGCGCAATCCAATGTGCGTTTGAAATTTTGCTTTGCATGGGGGCCCGAACACGTGGAACAAGTATTTTTATTTCACCTTCCAGGTCAATGACCCCCATCTCGATGAGATTTTCGTTTCTTTTCCTTGAACTGTTAAGCAAATGCTGAGATGGCCTGTTGCTTCCGGACATAAATGAAGCTTCGTTATACGTACGTTTTTGAGCTCTACTTTTGCCGGTGTTGGTAGGAGTAGATTCGGAGGTGTGGATTACTCTTTTCCTAGAACTATTAATAAATCTAGTTTGTTTTCTGGAGATAGTACTTCTCTCGTATATATCATGGACAGTTTTTACTGTTCTTTGACGAAAATAAAAGAAATCAAATCAAACAGTAAAAGTGGTAATTGATGCATTGATAACATTATTAAAATAAATATGTTAATATCGGATGTCAGTGTAGTCTGTAACTGTAAAGAAACAGTGATGCAACAGAAAAGTTATGACGTGGCATTAAACTTACTTGTAATTTTTAATTGTTTAATACCATTTGTCAATATTAGTAAAGATGATTTACTGTATGTGATATGTGTATTATATATGTATATAGTCTTGTGTATGTGCAAGTGTGTGTCCATGTACGTACGAACCCCCTTCTAATGATATTCCAGTAAATGTCAATATAATCACCAACACGTTATATTAAAAGAGCTTCGAAGGCTAGATCCACCAGGCTTGAGGAACATCTCCCCGAAGTAGACCTAGATGAGAGTGAATTCGCAAAGCTTAGTTCATGATTGGGATACACAGGAGTTTCAAAATAAACGTTGCATACTTCTCTAGAATTTAGGATAGCGAGGAAAGTCAGTTTTTGCTAACGGACATCCGGTGGTAAATCTTACATAAAGAAGTTCGCACTTGACATATGCCCATCATTGCGAGGAAACCTCACTCGCTCTTACAAGCCAAAGTGATTTCGGCAACCTGCGAAACACCGATGCGAGATCAGTTCTCTACCAGCAAGATGTAACTGTCACGAGCATAACGTCTTTCTGCGAGACTTCCCACGTTTTGCAAATCCGTTTTGCACTCCCTACACGCTCTTACAAGTCCATGACATGTTTTCTGAGGCATTCTGTAAAATAAGAGATTTTACATTAGTCATGAGTTTTTCTAATGGGTCCTGAAGTTCCGATTCTTTCGAACCAGCCCTTAGTTGTTTCGGAGCCTTCAATGTTGAGACTAGAGGTCTCTTTCTTCACGCAGTGCATTCCTTCATATTAGATCTCTTTATATCATGTTATGAACATTGTTTTCAATATATTAGTTTTCGCGTATGCGTTAGAACGGCGGCAGTACTAAGAAAGAATGACAGCACCATAAGTGGAGCCATTCCGATAAAGTGTTTGTGGTATCGCGGAAAACGGCAGAATTCCCCAAATTGTAGTGATGGTGTTGAACCGTCTCTAATAAAGCACAATTTTGTGAATGAAATGACCGAGAGCGGTAGCTCAGTGCATCAACGGATGTCACTGCAGCGCCTCTGACCGGGAGGTCCTGGGTTCGAGCCCTAACGGCGGCAGGATTTTCGACACTAGCTTTTCAGCCAGATCGAATTCGGTCGCTGTCTGGAGGAGAATTCTAGCGGCCGGCTGCTCTGATTGGTAGTTTTCCGTGGTTTCTCCGATCAACACCAGGAGAATGCCGGAGCAGTACCCTACCAAACGGGCCACGGACCGCGCGCGTTCTGTCCTTCCTCTTCCTTGTCCTATCCTCTCCTCTTACACACACACACGCTTACACTAACATGCTCTACACTACCACATATTCCGGGAGATCGGTCGGGAGCTTAGAGCTTGTCCCGACTGGGGCGGTGCCCCGCTGATGGGAGAGTCCTGGTTAGGGGGAAACCCCGCTAGCCGACGGTAGGTCGGCGCCGGATCTCGCTATCCAGCGGGGAAAGATCACCGCGCATATCCCGAGAAAAAACATGCACTACACTAACGGGACTAATGGCCAAAGCAGTTTATGCGTCCGGAAACACGAACAAATGAATCAATCAAACAATGAATGCAATGAAAACGGCTTCCTGTCTTTGAAACTGAAGTTTCTCGTGCAGTGTTCTGAGTATGGTCGCGGGGGCGACGCTGGGCCGCTGTGTGCGGAGTCGCGCTGACGCCGTCTCTTGTTGCAGGCGGCAGCCATGGCTCTCTTCAGGCAGCTGCTGGACGACTTCCACGACATGATGGACCGCAACGGAGGTGAGTGGCGCGCGCCAGCAGCCGCACATCTCTCTGCAGCGGACACGACCGACTTGAATCGGCCGATTCTTTCAGTGATCGTTGCCGATGAGAACAATCTGTATTTTCGGTCTGTTTCCTACTGTGCTTTATCGGCTACGTTCAAAAATGAGTACAGAAGCCGAGGAATTGTTGTGAATGAGTAAGGGCCGCTGCAGTGTTCTGTGACGTCATGGAGCCAGTCTCGTGTTCCGCTCCGAGCCGCCATGCAACACGACGCGGAAGAAATCTCCGTAATCAAAATTTAAAATTTAAATATCGTTTAAGATATAAATAAAGCCCATGCATTTAATAAGCATTTTAAATCGGTATATAATCTCAACGTGGGACAGATATAAATTCGGACAACTGTGGGAAATGTGGACTTTCAAATAGAAGCTAACAAAGTTAGGAAACGAATAAAAACACTAAGAAACAAAATCTCTCGGCCAGGAACGGTATATTTTCCGAAATAATAAAACTTGGAGGATAAGCTCTTATACCATATTTAGTGCGATTATGTAATATTTCCATTAAGAACACGTGCATTCCTGAAGCTGGAAAACTGCTATCATGGTACCGATTTTTAAGGGAGAGAGCAAGACTCGATTAGAGAACTATAGTCTTCCATCCGATCTATGCTAAATGATCGAGCAAATACTGGTAGAATACACTCGTCACAAATGGGAAAATTAGAGCTGGTTCTTTCGAAATCACGGATTCAGAAGGGGGTACTCGTGCGAGAGTCAAATACACTTTCTCTTTGAGTATTTGGCTGAAGAAATCTACTAGGAGGGTTGGCGCTACAATAGATTTCGCAAAAGCGGTCGATGTTGTTCCGCAGAATTTACTAATTGTCAAACTGTCAAAATCGGGCATTGACATGAGGATCATGGCGTGGATTAATGCATTCATCCAAGGGCGGAAACAATATCTATGAATAGGTGAACGGTTATCATAATCTTCATAATTTGCCGTTTTAAGAATCTCTAGTCTACATCTTTATGTTATTATGCTTGTTGCGTTGCTTTACACGACTTTACTTTGACTGTTTTTAAGTGTTATTGTGAAAAAACTGCATTTCACATGTGTGGAGTTAGAAGAAAGAATTTTCAAAAATTATACTAACTACATACACTTATAATGTATAACAAATATATGCAAGAAGAGATTTTTGGTTTAGAGGCCAGCAACTTAAAAACTGAGGGAATTGCTTAATCATATCTCACTAGTAAGCGTACTAGCAAGTACCATAAGGCTTCACTCAGGTGGCATGACAAAGCAATTTCCCCCTTCTCGTGGGTTCACCTTGAGGAAAGTCTCATTTGGGAACTAAAAAAGCTACCCAAAGGTTTTCATACAAACATCTGAATCCTAAGAATAATCTGTTATAATAAAGTTTATCATTGTTGAGTTCACTTTCAAATACAGTAGTTTTTTCATCTTTTAATTGTTCCGAATAAAAGTTTTAGCTACATTTCTGTTTTAGACACATCTGCATTACTGAATAGTTTCGTAATTGTTAGTTCATTAACATAGAAGAAAATGGCAAACAAAATACTGGTTTTTACAAGTTGTAAAAATATTTACTTTTGTTTTTATGTTTGAGGTTGGTTTTAGAACTACTTACTTCTATCGTTCTATAATCCGCGAATATTACGTCCAGGGTCCCACAAACGACTGTTATTGGCCCCCTGTTCTCTCTTGCCTTCATAAATGACTTGACAGAGAATATTACATCGCGTGTCCGATTATTTGCCGAGGACTATGTGCTCCATCGTGTCATTAAATCAAACATGGATGTCGAGCATTTGAAAACAGATTTAAATAAAACTGATTACTGGGGAATCTCCAATAAAATGAAAATTAATTGCTCTAAAACCCAAGCCATTACTTATTCCAGGAGTCGCATTTTCCCGTTTAACTTATCAATTACGATCTTTCACTCTTAGTAATTGGGAGTTCTCTCAGGTTGAAAATTAAAATTGTATATGTATGTAAATTACGTTCTGGGAAAATCGTAGAGAAGTGTACCGTTGATATGCACATTCTTAAGAAACAAAGTGCAAAAGCGTTAGCTTACACGGCTCTTATTCGCCCTCTTTCAGAATACGGAGTAGCTTTCTAGCTCCCTTATAGAAAGGGGCAAAGACTCAGTAGAGATGACACCAAAGGCAGCCAGAAAGAGTCTCATCCGGTAAACAAAGCACATTCGTAGGTTTGACGTACGAACCTTTAGGAACGGGGAGAAAAAATGCCAGACTTTTTACTCTAATTAAAGTTTACTTAGGAGAACCAGCGTGAGGCAAAATTAAGAGCAGAATCGAGAAACCATTCTACCCTGGCAAACGGTATCATCCTTACACAATCGAACGAAAGAAGCAGAGGACAGATATCACAATCCCACTTTTCTAGATAAGACAATGACGATCAGCTTCCGCTCAACAGTCTTTGAAACTAATCCTCTCACTGTAAAAATGTTTATAAATAGGTTAGATGCTACTTCGAATGAGAAGTGGACTTGTGGTGCAGTGCAGTGCAGTGCAGTGCAGTGCAGTGCAGTGCAGTGCAGTGCAGTGCAGAGAAATGTTCAGTGAGAGAAAAGTGAAAGGGACCGGACATAACAAGTGCCCTACTGAAGTGAACTGAGGTGCGAGCTGAATGAGCAATATCGATACACAATAACGTACCGATAATTGATGCTGTGGTTCACATTTGTTTTTATTTCTTTTGCTTACTAATCATTTTTAATTTATTTAACGTTGCATCGACCGCTAGGTCATTAACCACTGAAAAAATATACATACACAAATACACAACAGTGACACAAGATTAATGGTAGGTTTGCAGATTCAGTACAAGTTAGTGTAATGCAGGTTGATTACTAGATTATAATATGCAAAGAAAGTAGTAATAATAATATGTATACGGTATTGGCATACAAAGAAATTTCAGGAGAAGAATGAGAAAAACAAAATTGTAACATCTGATAAAATAGTTGTTTCATATAATCATTATGTTTATTGTATATTATTATTATTGTAATTGTATTTTTATTATATTGAAATTCTGCCAGCAGTTTTTGTTAACTGCAGAAACAGTATACCTATCTACACCACCACATAAGCCGAGAGATCGGTCGGGGGGTGGGGGTGTTGGGAGATGTCTGGTTGGAAAGGGAGTGACTGGTAGGAGATGATACCTGGATTGGGAAAACCCCAATAGCCGACGGGATGGTCGGCGCCGGATCTCACCATCCAGCGCCACGCTACACTTACGGTACTAATGACCTTGGCAGTTGACGCGCCCTAAATCACTAATCAATCAGTGCATTGTGCCTCCCCTCTCCCCCCGCAGAGAGGATGACGATGGCGTAGGTTGTCGTGGCTTTGGTGGAGTGTCGTAGACGAGCACTCGGTCCCTGCGTCTCGCGGCGCCGCTCACGTCGTTAGCCTGAAGAAGCAGGTAGTAAGAAAGCGATGCTAAGCTCCTGGTAGTTGGGTACGCCCGGCTACCCACCTATGGCCCGCCTATGGCCCGTCTACCTTTGGACAGGATCGGGCGAAAGATGTTTTTCGGAGTATTGCGTATCCCACCAAAGTCCGCGGGGAAACTAGGTTCCACCCGTCACGTTTCCCAGGTTCCGGCGTTACCCACGGCGATAGCTGGCGGTAAGCAATGGGGAGACGGGGGGGCTCCGAGCCGCCTGGACCTTCGTTCAGGTGGCCCCCAGTTGGGCTCTTGGCTTCGTCGTGGCAGTGGCCCGAGACTCTGGGCAAAGAGGAGGCGTTGTTTGGACTCCGGCACTAGCCTGGAAAGCTAGGAGCGCTGAGGCAGCAGGGCATTGTACGGGGAGGTTGCCGCGAGGGCAAACTGGGATCCGCCTGGATCCGGTCGTCAGCCCGTCGGCGTTTTACGCGTCGGTGGGGGGTGAGGCTTAGAGTCGCAAGGGCCAAGATGCCCACCCCGGGGACTTGTCCCCCTGATGACGCAAAGACAATGCGGTGTTGCAGACCACACGGGGTTTCTTACAGTCCATTGTGCTTGTAAGTCTGATGGTGTATGGATAACGTGAATTTAGTGCTAAATCTAAGAATTAAAATCCCAGCGTTCAAAAAAATTGCATATTGGCAACACTTGCAGGTTCACGTAATGTTATATTGCGAACTCGTCAGAAATAATTTGAGAAAGAATGTGCTGTTCCACCACAAATTACTTCGGCGTAAAAATGGCGATTTTCAACAGAAATAATAGTATTATAAGTCCCTGACACGGGAAAGTGCTGATATATCTTATTCCTATATGCAGTATGGGTCACTTCCTCTAACACGTTGTGTGCTCAGAAATATTTTTTGTGGGTCCTGGATACAGAAAAAATGGTTTTCGGCAAAAGTCTGCTTGTCAGTCCGTGAACGCTAGCGGAAAACCGAAGGTAGGATTGTTGAACGCCCGGGCAGCGTCCAGTCCACAGTAGTTTCTGGGTGAGTCAACTGCTGTGGCAATTATTCCGGTAAGTGTAGTGGATGTTTTATCACGGTGTGGCTGAGTTCTTTTTCCGCTCGATGGTGAGATCTAGCGTCCAACTACACGTCGGCTTGTGTGGGGGGGGGGAGGGGGTCCCAACCAGATATTACCCCCCATCGGAGCACTGTCCCAGCTGGGTAAAGTAACACCAAACGCTCACCACGCTGGATTTTTGGATTTACATGAAATGTCTCTGGTACCACACGATTTACCTATGTATGCACATTTTGAAGTTCTAAGGGCTATTAGTGGTAGGGTTTCGGAGCTAATTCCATGAGGTCCTTCCGCGGGCGAAGCGCCACACCCTTTCGACTTCCGAGGCGTCCATCGACCGGTGTCAGATTTCGTAACGGTTACCGGGAGCGGTAGCTCAGTGCATCAACAGATGTCACTGCAGCGCCTCTGACCGAGAGGTCCTAGGTTCGAATCCTGACGCCGGCAGGATTTTCGACACTAGCTTTTGAGCTTGGTCGAATTTCGTAGCTGTCTGGAGGAGAATTCTAGCGGCCGGCTGCTCTGATCCGTAGTTTTCCGTGGTTTCTCCGATCAACGCCAGGCGAATGACGGAGCAGTACCCTACCAAACGCGCCACTGACCGCGCGCGATCTGTCTTTCCTCTTCCTTGTCCTATCCTCTCAATTTACACACACACACACACACACACACTTACTCTAACATGCACTACACCATCACATATTTCGGGAGACCGGTCGGGAGCATAGAGCTTGTCTCGGCTGGGGTGGTGCCCCGTTGGTGGGAGAGTCCTGGTTAGGGGGAAATCCCACTAGCCGACGGTAGGTCGGCGCGGGGGTAGATCACCGCCATCTCCCGAGAAAAACATGCACTACACTAACGGGACTAATGACCGAAGCAGTTGACGCGCCCGGAAACACGAAAAAATTAATCAATCGTAGCGCGTTCGTTCGTTCAAGCCAAAGGACGACGATCTTATCCTCTGCTCGCCTTCTCGTTAGAAGTGCACAGGGACACGTGTTAATAATCCTACCAAAGCTGTTTTAAGGTTCTCCTAAGTCGACGCTTATCTACCAAAACGGACGCAGTATCTCACAAACGGTGCGCTTGACATCTTCACACTATAATTGAGTTGCTTCCGTTTTT
Source organism: Teleogryllus oceanicus (assembly GCA_964035755.1). Classification (NCBI taxonomy): domain Eukaryota; kingdom Metazoa; phylum Arthropoda; class Insecta; order Orthoptera; family Gryllidae; genus Teleogryllus; species Teleogryllus oceanicus. The sequence goes on along the minus strand of CAXIVR010000001.1, from coordinate 354,541,367 downwards.
TGTCAGATAACCTGAAATGAATGGTTTTCTTGCAATGCTTGCTCCTCGGAGGCGCGCATGACGCGTGCGCTGCAGTGCGAGGGCGAAGGGCCGAATGCCAACGGCCGCACAGACAAGAACACGACTTGCAGCGCTCAATAGCATTCAATGAAGCATACTTGAATGCATTTTGCACGGTGCTAAACGAATTGGTAAAACTTCAAATCAATCCTAGCGTCCAACACGGTGAGTTGAAGGTGTAAGCTCCGGACTTGGTCTCCCATATGTGTAGAAGTAATGTGTATGTAAATTTAAATATATGTACGAGGTGAGGAGAGGGCGAGAAAGAGGAAAGATAGATCGCGAACTGTCCATAGCCCGTTTAGTATGCTACGACCCCGGCATTCGCCTGGTGTGGATTGGAGAAGCCACGGACAACTACCCATCTGAGCTGCCGGCCACTGGAATTCTCCTCCAGTCGGCGGTCCAATACGAGGTACCTCCTTTCCGCATTTACATGCTAAAATAATTTTATTCTATGACGTATGTTCTTCGCAATAAATCAGTATGTGTGGTTTATTTTACTAATCGAGGGTGCTTTCAGTTGAAAATGCCGGTGTTTTTACGTGTGAGATCCCCCACCACGAATATTGTTCTTGTCCAGCGCGCGTCGTAGTCGGCATAATTTAATCCTTCTGTCCTTCCCTCCGCATATCTCGAATTTGAAGTAAGCGATTTTCCGGGCGAACGCCGGGCACTGACTTCCATACAAGAAGAGCGTAAGAGCGATAACCGCCCAATAAGACGACCGGATTGTTGCTTCCGATGTCCTTCCAATAGCAACGTATTTTAAGCGACTCAATCTGTTTATAATTTTTTATTGCTTATGAAGACGTTCTATCTGAAAATTCATTTTTGTTAGCATACTCCTTGTGTAGTAATCGATTAACCTGCTCCCTCCGCTCGGCTGCCCGTCAATTATGGTTAAATCCTTTCCGAGCCACTAAACGAGACACGAGCATCTCTGCAGTCGACGCATCTCTGATTCCTGACGGGAACAATTCTTTGGCGGATCCATTTATGTAATTCGAAAGAATTTATCTACAAACAGTTTTACTGAGATTTTACATAACTAAAACGCGACTTCTGGAAGAATTCAAGAAAACCACGAGTTATTTTTTGTTTTTCTATTCAATGCAACTGCGCATCTTAACAAAAGGGTTACCTTCCTGATAAGTTTTCAAAACTCAACATAATGAAAGGCGTTTGAGAATATATTTCAGCGCGATCCACCAGCGCAATTATTGTACGAGGAACCAGCAACGAAGCGTCAGGGTATGCAGAGTAAGCTGAGCTATCCTAAGAATCTTGAAGGCGAGAAATATCTCTTCACTAAAATAAGAAATAAAATTGGAAATTCATAATGTTTTTAGCAAATTAATACCGTACGTAGGCGCTCAAGTTAATGTTTCAGTTCTTATGCCTATTCAATGTGATATCTTCGCCGCAGCCCGGTACTGCGGGTGAGGCGGAGTCTCGTCCGGAAGACAGGTGCAGACCAGGGAAGACAGGTGTAGACCAGGAAAAGGTAGCTGTAGACCAGAGAAGACAGCTGTAGGCCAGGGAAGACAGATGTAGACCAGAGGCGCGGGGAAGTGAGCTCGCATGCGCATTGAGGAAGCTGGCTCAGTGATTTGCGCAGAAGTGATCTTACATCTGTAAAAGAAATTGAAACTCTTTGCTGATAAGCGCTCTCTTCGCCACAGGCTTCTTTATTTATTTTACGGCAAAAGCGTTAAAAAGTGATTGTGACGTTCTATGGGGAGAAATGAATTCTGCACGTTTTCAAAAATTCTGTGCTCGCGTGGAGCTTCCGGAAATGCCCGTCTAGACGTCATTGAGCAACTTCAAGTGTCATTTACATCACGAGTACAACATTTATTCCCAATTTCAGTATTGGAATTCCTATGTCGCTAATTCATTAGTTATAATATTGAGAATGTTCACCCCCCAACATGTGTTAATAAAACACGATCATTTAAAGAATGTTGATTTTAAGCATTGTGTTGTAACTCGGTGAGTGTGTGAATGCCGTCGTAGTATTGTATTGTGAAAAGATCAAGCAGGATCTGATCAGTGTAATTTCATTTCGTAAGCACTGAAAATAATGAAAAGAGATTTCCGTTCATCTATATCAGATAAGATGGCTTGGCTACTATTTTAATAGAAAAGTAACTTTCTCGTAAGTATTCCCATGACGGTATGTTTAAAGAATGAGTAACATTTTTTCTTTAGAAAACAAGACATTTAGAATTGATTTACAAAAGATTTTCGAACAGATTAGATTAGATGGGCGAAAACACTTGAAAATAAGAAGTAAACATCAGTGTAAGTAAACAGTTTTATTTACAATTTTTTTCAATTCTGCGTTAGGGTTATTCTTGATTTGAGTATTGTTAATAATTGTTATTATTATTATTTTCATATTTGTAATCTTTTAATCTCCATCTTGGCAATATTCGATTGTTCACAAATTTAGTATGTGTGTTTACAAATTTTCGTGAGTCAGGTGATTCAAAAGTTAATACCACGCTTCGCGACTGCCAGGAACAATTGCCAAGCGAACACAAACGAGAACTGTAATCTTATGTGGGATTTCAAGACTGAAATTGCAATTGTTTCAACAAAAGCTTTGCAGCGGAAGAGAATGCAGAGAATTTTCTTATGGGATGTATTCGGCATGGATTCGTGATGTTACCGACACAGGGAAATTAACTAGTTAAAAAGACTCCTGTTGACACGTCCTGTTCCATCAAAGCAATTTAACATAACAATTCATTCATACGATTATTTGAACTTGTGAAACAAACCAAACTACATAGTGCCATCAAAATTGTCATTGACGGCGTAGGATTCTTTGGATTAAAATTACTTTACAAAAACTGGTTGAGAGAATCTATACAAAGGAAAAGCTCACTGATTCTGCATGGCTCCCACTGCGGCGTCTTTCTTCCGCTCCGCTTATAACCCATAATGCATTGTAGCACCAGAGAGCTTCTATCAAGGTGGGAAATTCATCTGTGTTGAGGCTGCAAAATAGCTTCATCAGAGTTTTGGGAGAGCCACAGACGAACGCATCGGGTTGTCGACAAGAGCTTGGCTACAGCTTCCTTGCTTATCACAAGGGAAAATTCTGAAAGACAATTATTTAAAAACTATTAGCTTCCTCTCAGCGTACGAATTATGGAATATTGAAGAGGTCAATGTTACCTTATCAAACAGAAGATTGTTTTCTGTTGTAATTCGTTGGTAATACAATTTCAGCAAGATTTCCGCGGCAAACACCTCTTTCCACAGATTGTGCACGTCTGCTAGGTAGCCCCCGATACCACCAGGCAAAAATCTAATTTTTTCAATGCAGTCAGGATGTGAATTACTACTACACCATTTCAACTCACGAGGTGATATTTTGTGAAACTGCTCAGCTGCATATTCTCCAAAAATTGACTCTGATGGCGTCATATTAAGAAATATATTGATTCCTAGAAGTGCCGACAATGCGGGTAGCTTGCGCGCCAATAACTCTCAGCTGAGGTCACAACACCAACCCTAGATAATTAAATTGATAGTCAATAGCATCTATACGAGCATCTCAGCAGCTTTTTACTCGAGCGAGGCGAGTCGCCGCGAAACAGTTCTTTCGCCATCTGCTTTTCAAACAATGCGATCCCATTGCGTCCTACTTCGAAAGACGTTTGATTCTTGGAATGTTGACTACGTACCACTGACTCTGCGGCGTCTCCAGTTGTCGGTGCGATCTCGCGAGCGTCTATGAAAGCAGTTCAACATTTCAAAGCGTTTGTCATTCCAAAGAGTGTCATACGAAAAGCGTATTTGCCTTGCTCTCTGGAAGCCAGCGCGCCGTTTTTAGAGGAAAAAATATAATATTAAAGTTCAACGTGGGGCGTTTAAAATGCATACCATTTGCTGTTAATTAGCGCCAAGGAATTGTTAGAAATGATAGATTTCAAAGTACGGCCCCAAATTTGAATTTATTTTGGGCGCCTATGAGCCACCAATATGCTTCAATGTTACCCACGGCGCTAGCCACGAGCACATACGTTCTTGCAGGTTATTTTTTTGCAATTTTTGAGAATACAGTTATCAAAAATGGGGCCAGCAATTTTGTTACCGTCCAATGCTACTTCAGACGCAGAAAAAATTTAAATTACAGTGTTTTTTGTGAAAATAATTGTTTAAAAATTGTATATTTAATGCAAAATTGTAGCGTAATGAGATGAATTTTGTGTCCAATTCAATTGATTATACGTTCTATTTCAGATTTGAAATGAAGGACCCAAAAATGTCGTTACCATAACTACAGTCAGTTGCACATTGCTAATTTGCAATTAAGTACAATTGTTTATTTCAAATGAAAAATCGCATTCAAACTGTTTCCCTTCGTTTACTATTTATTTGTTAGGACGGAACCAGCTTAAAAAAAAGATTCAGAACTATTTACTGTTTCTTTATTGCAAAGAATATTCGTTTCGTTCGCAAAGAGAACAGTTCTACCGTTTCAAATCGTCGTTTACGTAGTATATTAGGAAGATGATAGGGCCTCACAATGCATCCTGCCGAACACATGCAATTGTCAATGAATCGTAGATGTAATACCCTTCATTCCAGTACGTTATTTACACTCCCTTTATTCCAGTACGTTCTATAAGGTACGAAGGTAACTAATCTGCTATATACCACGAATTCCATAAGAGGGTAATTTTGAAAGTGAACTGTTATGATCAATGGCGTCAAAAGCTCTTGGAAGATTTAAAATATTCCAATTCTGATCCATGAATGAAGCGGCATATTTAATAAAAAATATTTCAGTAGATTTTGATTTCCTAAATCCATGTTGGCAATCTGAAAACGCTTCGTGTTAATTGAGAATGGTTTCTGTCGCACATAAGAATGTCTAATTTATTATTTTTATTTATTTATTTTACGTAAAAAAGCAGTTAAAAACTGCGTATGACGTGCTATGGAGAAAAGTGAATTGTGCGCACATTTTCAAAATTCTGTGATCCCTACACTAAGTCATATACTACTTAAAATTGAAAGAAAAAAAAGTTCCCATGTAATAAAATCTATTTTCGAGGATAAAAAGGCAATAAATTTTGGCTCATATCCATGTTGTCCTTCGGAATAATACTTCCTGCCGCGACAACATGGAAACGATAATTTGAATAATTGTATTTAATATATATATATATATATATATATATATATATATATATATATATATATATATATATATATATACACACACACACACACACGCACAGTGTGGCCCACCTAAGATGTTCCCTTCAATTTTCTCCTGAACCGTTGCAGATACTGAGATGCGTTTTCACTAAAACTACTATATGCAAGGGGCACATATGGCCATGCATAATATTATTCTATTGCATTTTTATTGCAGAGATATTGACCCAACTTCGATGTTTTAAATGGAACCCTATAGTTTTTTAGCTCATCATAACAAGCGTGAAGACGAGTTCATAAATATGCATATCGCCATATGTTACATAATAAAATTTTCGAAAAATTAAGAGTTTTAAAGACGCACGCCGACTGCTGGTTTCCGTAATCTGAACGAGAAATTCCGGGTGAAATGCGGCGAGGCCATTCCCTTCCGTTGCGTCGACCTTGCGGTAAATGTAGTGGTGCAATGTGCATGGAGCTCACGAAAACCCGCGATTTGCTCTTTAAGACTACACCCTCTCAGTCCTGGAGACAATGTATTCACCCGTAGCCATGTTCTGAGCAAATCTGAACGCCACAAGGTACTATTTTTTAATTCATGGAATACTAGAAGATTTGAGGAAATATTTGAATTATTAACCGTAGAGAAAGCAAAGGAAGATTGGAGAGTGAACATGTTCTGAATTAATAAATGCGTGTGCTGTCAGAAACAAAACGTTTACTCTTTGAAAGACTGAAAACCTTAGCCGGTACAAAAATATCGTGTAAATAAAAGAAATAAGAATACTTTAAAATACAGAAAAAGGTAAGTTAACAATTCTAGAAATAGCTTGATTTATAACATGTACTCAATGTGCACCATCAACGGATATACACATTTGAAGACGCTTCTCCAGACGCTTAGGTCCAGCTTCTCCTCGTTCGTATACATCTTCCGGATATTTCTGCACTATTTCACTGCGTTTACAAATTTCTTCTAAATCTGGAGAGTTCCCGTTTAGTTCTGACTGCATTTCCTTTCTCCACCGCCCTTTTATTCTACCTACCCTCCTTATGCCACTTCCAGGCATCTCCAGTTTTCCCACGTTACTCGACCGACGCAACGGAAGGGAATGACCTCGCTGCATTTCACCCTGAATTTCTCGTTCAGGTTACGGAAATCAGTAGTCGGCGTGCGTCTTTAAACTCTTAATTTTTCGAAAATTTTATTATGTAACATATGGCGATATGCATGTTTAAGAACTCGTCTCTTCGCGCTTCTTATGATGAGCTAAAAAAACTATAGGGTTCCATTTAAAAAATCGAAGTTGGGTCAATATCTCTGCAATAAAAAATGCAATAGAATAATATTATGCATGGCCATATATGCCCCTTGCATATAGTAGTTTTAGTGGAAACCGCATCTCAGTATCTGCAACGTATGCAACGCTGCTCAGTATCAGGAGAAAATTGAAGGGAACATCTTAGGTGGGCCACACGGTATATGTGTGTGTGTGTGTGTGTGTGTATATATATATATATATATATATATATATATATATATATATATATATATATAATATTTTTTAGAAACCGACAAAGGAGAGATTGGCAGATTATTTTTTAATTTAATTGTATTGCCTTACTGCATTAGGAGCAGTAAGGCAATACAATTAATCTTGGCTCTTCTGAAAATATCCGAAAAAGTTTCGATGCGTGATGAAATAATAAATATTTGAGTTGATGGTGTATATTGGAAGGTGCACAAGTCTAACAATCGAAATTCATTTAAACCGGTGAACTATTTTGTTAGTTTATCGATTATTTCGAGGATTTTATGAGAAGAAGTTTCTATTTTACCAAATATTACTGTAACGAGTCCTGATTCCTGAATAAATTGCCTTATTTCGTTTATCGCCCATTTCCCATGATCATATGCTGAGCAAATGCTGAGATAGCCCCATGTTTTGCTTCTGGACATTCACTTCATATATTTTTCTCGAATAAAGCAATGTACTCTTATAAATATGATTTAGATACTTTTTAACGACACCTTTCACTCTTCAACAGTTGGAAGTCCAACATTTTTTCGACTCCCTCCTACACCTACATTATTAAAAGCGAGACATCTGTTTTGTTTCTTCTTCTTCTTCTTCTTCTTCTTCTTATTATTATTATTATTATTATATCGTTAAAGGATAATTACTTTTAATTTATTTAAGATATTATATTAATTTTCTTAACTAATGGTAGTTTTAACGAAATTTGAGTGAATGAGATAATTTTTCTAAAACACGTAAACACAATTTTCTTACAAAGTACTACAAAGTTTTGGTACTAACATGAATACAATACACCGAATTCTAGGGTACATGTGCCACTTTGTCCTTTAAAACTTTGGGTAAAATGGAAAACAAAGCACTGAATGACATAACGTTTGCGTCGTATTTATTAAACCCTGACGTGTGTGTGTTCTGAAGGGGGAGCGGGGAGACGGGGTGAGGGGATGGGGAAATGGAGGCGCGTGGCCTTTGGTAGGATGCTGCTCCGCTATTCGCGTTTCTTGATCGGAGGAATCGCGGCCTCTCGACTGCTTCCCCCCCGTGATGGCTTCTGGATTGCGTCCGCGCGGAGAGGCGCGGCGCAGGGATTTTCCTCGTCGGCCTCATTCTCTGCAGGAAAAACATTTTCTAGCTGGCAGACTTCATTAGGGCGGTGGCAACCGGTCTCGGTTTTAAACGTCTTGGAAATGTTTGGAAGAGGTCAGCGAACCCGGCGATGGAGGACTCAGCCTTCTCCAGGAGCAGTGATTTTCCATTTGGGCACAAACGCACGCAATGTGCACGAGTGCCGGGTCTCCTCAATACTCAACGATCATATTTGTGGTAACCCGGGCAATACGTAGACTCACGCCAGTGCCCGGAACTCAGATATAGCTGCAACTTTTTGTGAATGCGAAAGATCTGAAGCTCTGTTTACAGAAATACGTATTTTATGTAGTTTGTACTTGTCCCACAATGGAATTGTTAATGAATCCTACATTGCGAAAAATCTTGTCTGAATACCTTCGGCGAGGACGGGGAAAAATGACAAAGTTCGCGCAAAAATAATTAAACGTCTTATTACCTTATTAAATGATATTAAATACAATTTCCACAAATGATTTTGGCATGTTGTAAACAAACATATTTTTCACAAAAATATTTAGAAAGTTTTTGCCTCTTTTCCATTTTCCAAGGTTCGCAATTCTTTCATTTCCTTACAGACGTCTCCGGCACACCTTCTTTCGAAGAAATTGCACACTTTCTTTCACTTTGCGAAGAAATTGTGACAGTCTGTCCTAGATAAGACGAATGATTACATTTTCTGAACAGGCACTTGTCATAAACAGGGTTGAAAGGCCAGGAGCTCACAATGCACTGGGGCTAGTGAACTCAACGTGTCTCACAGATATCGCGAAGTGTTGCGATCAAGTTTCGACATGCTCATTGGGAATGATTCGGCGAAAGAATAAAAATAGAAGGGCATGCATTCTAGAAAAGAACAATGAAGGAATACATGAAATAGCAGACGGCAAGTGCATCACAATAATTCTGGAACATAAAAACTGTCGTGGCTTGCTGGCACTCCCGGATTAATAATGTTATAAATGCATTCACCGCAATTGATACTGTTAAATTCTAAAATACATCTACATATAACAAGTATTGTAATTCAGCTTCTGGGTCAAAGGCTGCCAAAGGCAGTATTTTCGTCCTGTTTTCTGTAAACCACTGAGCGAATGCAGAGATAGCCCATCGTTTTGCTTCTTTTACACGCAATTTCTGATGTTCACAAAGCTAGACAAGTTCAAGACAATCGCAAGGTCCAACGCTAGGGTGTGTGTGTGTGTATTGATTTTTTAAAAAAAAATGTTTTGTCTACTTTGACGCAACGCGTCTCCAAGCCCCTTGGGGGCGTTGAGCGCTTTGCGCTTTGGGAGGAATTCTCCATTACGAACAGCGCGGAAGTGATCCTCCATTGATATTACGTCATATCCGTCACGCCTTGTCGCAGTCAGTTGCCAAGAGGACCGCCCTGTAGCATCTCCACGTACGCGCCTCCTAATGAGTTGGTTTATTCGAACGTAATCGTACAAAATGGTGCTTGCTACAAACCAATACGATAAAGAAATTTTCCTGAGGAAGGCTTATTAAAAGCCGGAACGTTGGCAGTTTAAAAAAAACTGGTGTATTCTCTGGTCTAAAGTCAATATAAATCCTAATAAGGAGATAGACGCTGAACTGGAAACAAATAATACACGCTAAAAAGATTGAAACCGCTGGTCTTTCTCCCGCTCCGCACGACGTCGCCGTCATGGAGCCCCTCCAGGCTCGTAACTTGACTGCCTCCGCCGCCGCCTCTCTTGTATTTTCTATTAGGGCGACGCGAGCGGCTGCCCGCCCCGAGCCTCGGAACGCGCGCTCACAGCCATCAGAACACTTGGCTTTCCCAATGCCCTTCGACTCGAATTCGCTCGAGACCGGGTATGTTCATACCTTGAATGGAAATACGGTGGTAGAACGATGGGACATTATATACTTATCTTTCCGTTTCGTTGCTCATTTCCTATGCTCTCCCACAGCATTCCATTTTAAGCCTTATTATCTTCCTACTAACCCTAGTTGATATGCCCTCGACGATTTGAAAGGGACAGTTCTGTTTGCTTATGTTACGAATATTCCGTGCAATAAAGAAACTAAATAAATTGCGTGGTGGTAGAAATCTTGTGGTAATCCACAATGAGATATATGGATAATCAACCACAACAATAACATTATATATAATATTTTTATTGTATGCCCAAAGTTAACGTTCAGGAACCCAATTTCTTATCTTCAGTGGGTCTTGCTCAAGCAACGTGGACCACATCTAAATATTTACGACATAAAGGTTATAATATTCGATTATTCGTGACCTAGACATATGAAGTTGATGTTGTATTGTTGTGGTTGATTATCCTTATATCTCATTAAACTGTATGTACTACAATATCAAATGTTTCACTTGGTTTAGAAATAAATTGATAGTAAACGAAGAGAAAACAATATCAATGCAATTTCCAATCCATTACAGTCTACTTTCCACTGTATGAAGTTTGGTAAATTCATTTTGTATAATATAAGGTTTGTTGATTCGAAATGATAACCGAATTAATTGCGAAATTCCGTATACGAGCGTGTGGGAATTCGAAGCACAATTATTTTTTGTGATGAGCTTGTTTTAATGTTATGTGGTGATCTTCCTCGCTCGTGTTACTCACGCTTGTGAACTGGAACCCACCAATCTCCTTCTCAACAAAGTAAGAACGACTTCCGATTTTGGGCACGATTTTTTTGTGCAATTCAATGTGAAATTTAACGAAATGCCTTTCTGTTCATGCCCTATTGAAGAAAAACTGGAAAAGACTTGAGGAGGAACTTGAAGAAGAC